>OU896711.1:30446148-30949748 GCA_918026855.4 Phaedon cochleariae | reverse complement strand
ATCTGCAGAAGACTCTCCATCAGGCGTTGGTTAATGGGTTTTATGTTTGTGTTGGTGTATGTGAGGTGTGATGGGTGTTGAGGGTAGTTGAGGTATTGGCATTTCATGAGGATTCGTCTTTCCGTTGCCTGAAGGTTAGTGTGATGTATATGGTGGCGTCATAGTCGAATAAAGGTCTGATGAATGTTCTGTATGTGTGGAGGAGGGTTTGTTGATTACATTTTCCGAATTTTCCGCATAGTGCTCCCAGGAGGATGACCCTCTTTATCGTTTTGTTGAGAGTTTCTTGGACGTCAGGTTCCCAAATTAGGTTGCTGGTTAATCGCCATCCCAGGTAGGTGGCTTGGTCTTGGAGTTGAAGCCTCTGGCCTGCGAGCACTAGGTGAATGTTTGTGGGGTCTAGTTGTTTCCGTCTGGTTAATTTTGGGTGGGCGAAGAAGATGGATTGGGTTTCAAATGGGTTGAGTGTGATTCGCCATTCGTTACACCAAGTTGTTATTTTTGAACGAACATTTGTTGTCCGCGGGTGTGTAGTGTATGTGTGGTTAGGGCTGAGGTAGAGAGAGCTGTGGCATCTGCGTATAGGAGTGTGTTCTGAATGTGAGGAATGTCGTACACGTAGATTAGATATAGTAGTGGTGCTAGTATGGAGCCTTGTGGAACTTTGCTATGAGAGGTGAAGGGGTCTGATAGGAAGAGGTCCAGTTTTTTGCGCATTTCTCTCTCTATTAGATATGAGGTGATTTCGCATATTGAGTGGTGGGGTCAGTTCATGTCGATGAGTTTCTGGATAAGTCCGCGATGCCAAACTTTGCCAAAAGCTTTTTGAACGTCGAGGAAGATGGCGACGGTGGCGTATCCATCGTTAATTGCTTGAGTGACGTGTGTGTGGAGTTCGTTGAGTGAGTATTGTGGTTCGTGTTTTGGTTGGAAGCTGTGTTGGTGAGGTTGTATCATGTTAAGTGAATGGGTGAATATGAGTAATCTAGAGTTCAAGATGGATGTGAGTATTTCACCAAGGCAGCTTATCAGAGATATTGGTCTTCAGGAGTCTGGATTTTTAAAATTTTTGCCTGGTTTGGGTATTAGGATGATATTTGCGCGTTTCCAGGATGCTGGGAAGTATGCGTGTGTGGGGCAGGCATTCAGGATTCTTCTAGGAGAGAATAGGTGAATTCTGGGAGTTGCCTGGGGGATTGTCGATCTATAGCATCAGTTCCGGGTGCTGTGTTTTTACCGTTGTGTATGATGGTGTAGATGTCTATTGTGATGATGGGTTTAAGAAGTGAACAGTCTAGATTAAGGGGGAAGGATATATGAGTTGAAATTGGTTGATTCGTGTGCATGTTTGTCGTAGAAAGTTGTTTGTCAAAGTTTGGGTGTTTTGGAGCTTGGAAGGTGATCTGGAGGTGGTTTTGGAAAAGTGTGTAGCATTTGAAATTTCAGTACATACCTTCAATTTTTTTAATTTATAGTATTGATACACCCTGTCATATCACTCCATTACATTGACACAATCAAAACTTGGAGTAGTTGCATACCCGAGTAGTTATTCATACATAAATATTTTTATAAATAACAAGTGTTCAAGTATACTAGTTAGTTATTTCACTCAAATATCAGATTCAGTCACAAATCTCAGCTTCACTTTAATTTCAGTATATCGAGCAGATAATCACATTGTAAACATGAAGTTGCTTGATAGTTGCCTCTATTATGTAGTACCTAAAAAAGAAGAGAATATTTCATTAGGAATACTTGAAACTTGTCACTAGTATACTCACCAAATTATTCACTTTTCTTACTAGCTCAATGATCAACAGGTAGTAGATGATGTTCCAACTCGATTCCAATCAATATGCAATCAATAAAATGCTCCTAGAGTTTTGCATGAAAGAAATAAACACCTGTTGTTAACAAACTGAATATAGGTTATGCCCAAATACATTACCTTAATCATCATAGTAGTCTTCTGATGTATGTTTGAGGTCTGAATCTTGATATAGATCGGCTGGATATAAAATACAGTGGTATTTTTTTGTAAATGAATAGAAATTGCATACTTATTATTTTTTGGTTATGTAATTTGATTACTGACAATATTGACATCCATGTCTAGTAATTTCATTTACTTGTCACTTGTATATAGCTAACACATCAATGTCATGTGCCAAGTCACATCGGACCTCCTGTCACAAGCATAGAGAGTAGGAGAGTAACGTCCAGTGACCTTAACTTCCAACGTTGCCAGTTGTTTTAAGAATCGATATGTTACCGAAAAGTCATGCTTGGAGGGTAGGACTGAGATAGATCCACTCTGATTGGGTGTTCCACAAATATCAATGTCAAGGTTGTCGAATTTAGGTCAGATTTGACACTTCCGGCTGTCGTTCTTTGGTTTTGAGAGAGGACGATATCCAATTTCCGAGAATGGTCACTTCTTGGTGGGCTCTGGATGAGTGAAGTCATATATTTTTTTTATTTACTGCTACATTTCTTTCCGTAACGAACTATTTAGTTTTCACTGTTTATTACATGAACACTATCTGTGAAAATAATGTACTGTAACCTTCTGTAAATAAACATTCATTCATTCATGTATAGGTGAAGTGAGTCGCTGTGGGGTTTCGCTGGTTTTATCCAGGATTTTTGGAGGCATCACCCATGGTTTCCACCAAATGACACCACTCAACTGCCTGGAGAGTCGTTGGCGTTCTGGAAGCAGGAATATTCATGGTTCGTCCAGGATTCGGGAACACATTGTGCCGGCCATTTTCGTCACAACCCTTTTTGATAAAGGTGAGTTCTTGTTCTATGACAAACTCAGGTTCACTCGCCTAGACTTGACTGAGGTTTCACTCCGGCTGTTTGTTATAGGGTCCTACGCTAAGATTTGTAAACCAGGATCTTTCAGTTGGGATTTTGTATGCTGGGATCTTAGCCCCATGAGTTTTACTTCCTGTGCTGGGGATCCTCAAACGGTTTTTCTCTCGATGGTCATCAATCTACCCTCTACTCTCGCCACTATGTCCATGTCGTGCAGTGGCAGGTGCCTCAATACTTTTTGGCTATCTATGGAGCAACCAAGCCTGGGAGCTCTTCCAACTTCGTCCAGACCAGGATGCAGTTAAGTTCTGCAAGCAGCCTGAACGTACAGCAGCCATTTCTGAAGGCTGACATCAGGGCATTCCTCTATTTAGAGATTTCCCCATGGTGATGCAGCTGGTTGCAGCTGTGCAGCGAGAAGGATCCTAATCAGGCCAGAATGTTTATTTTTTATTTTATATATTTGGGATATGTTTCATCTTCAATATTTCTGACATGATATATTTAACATATTTCCTTTGAAGTTCTGTAAATCGAACCCAACACATAACACTATGCGGTGGTAAAGATAAATACTTGCCTAGATTATTTACCTTCATGGAGTTTAAGTATGAATCTCTTAAGACAAAATTACTAGTAGAGAAGAGATTTGAAATACCACTTTTCATAATACAGATATATTGAAGTTTTTATGCAACATATACATATATGATTTAGTTTATTTTATAATATTCACCTGTTGTGATCTTATCTCGACAATTTGGTTATCTCCATTCATTCCACCCCTGCGCCACCATGGAGTAATAATAAATGTTATTTTTTATGTATGTATGCATTTTATTTATTTGTTGAATTTGTTTACTCTGCTCTCATAATTCATAACATCATACCTACATTTTTCTGATTAGCTGGAATAACATCATTTTCATAATTGTTTGGTTGCACAACTACCCAAATAATAAAAATCTTCCTGTTTAAAAGTTGCTGTGGCGCCCCTCCTTTATAATCTAAATGACTATTATGTCCTTTATTAATTTCTTTTGAGACGAACCCATAGTGCCTACTGATGAAAAGCTGCCGTTTGCAAGTGCTAATTATTTTTTTATGAAAATAAGGTCACAAGTGAAGCTTTTTGTTCCGTCGTAGTGTGAATTTGGTTATTTTGAGGTGAGTATGAATTTGATTGTTCATTTTGTTTTGAGAGCTGTTTGAAAGTTCTCCAAAAGCCAGCCCCGTCCTTGTAGTCGAGGTTGGCTGTAACTCTATCTATCTATTCCCCCTGTTCGTTTATTTTGAGTCGACTGAGCGCGATCAATATATTCCTCTCAGTTCTGAGGATTGAGTCATGTCTTAGTGTGTATTGTCTATGTAGTCTGCATTCTTGTTAAATGAGGTTCGTGATGTGGAGGGCAACTGTGCGGTAGTCTGTTTTTATGGATGTGGTTTTCAAATTGATTTCAGTCCGTTTTTTTTGTTTCGAAAAGTTTTCGTGTCAGAGGGCTTTGTGATGGGGTCAAGATTTGACAGTGGTACAGGGGGAGAAAATGGTCAGAGGTGATGGATTCGCCTATGTAGCATTTATCATCTAGCATCTTGATGCACCTGTCGGTGTAGATGATATAGTCGATGATGGATGAGGTTGGGGATTCTCTGGAATGGTGGTTCGAGCACGTAGTTAGTGAGGAGTATTCCATTGCGATTTTGGCCGTGGTCTCCGAATTGGTGATGTCTGGCATCAAAATCGACTAGGAGTACCCCTCTTTGGAGTGAGGAAGGTATGTGATGAGAATTTTGATTCTGGTGATTGTATTATATGATTTGAAAGTTATGTTGTGATTTGGAGTGTGTAGGTCGGTTGCTGTGGCATCTAGGTCGTAGCTGTGGTGGGAGGGTGTGTGTCGTGTAGGGTACACCGTGTCTTATGAGGAACCCGATCCATCTTGAATGTTCGCTTTCGGGTGTGTGGATGGGGTTATATCCTGCACAAATAGGAGGATGTTTGAGTGAAGTGCCTGTTATGGCAAAAATTTGGATGTTTTTGTTACAAGTCGATTTTTAAGGAGATGTTCATCAGGGGTGAGGCCCTGGCATTTATTGTACCGAATGTAAAGTTTTTCGTCATCAGGGTTCGATGTTTAATATTAGAATTCTTTATTTATTCAGTTCGTGGTTTTTTGTAGTTTAGTGAAGAAAAATCTCACTTGTCCTTCCGTGCATGTACAAATGCAGGAGTGTCCGAATAGGACCTGCATGTTTTTGTTCAGGCTCGAGAGAATGAGTTGTCGTCTTTCGGGCATAGTATATATATCTGTTTATTCAGTCATTAAAACTAATACATTGTACATTGAACACAGAAATATGTCAAACAGCAACACTACATACATACTTCCTCCAACAAATGTTTTTTCAGAGTGATTTTGAAACAATTGAGAGAGTGTTGGCTCTCAATTATTGCAGTTGGCAATGCGTTGACTCAAAAAATATTGAGTTTTTCATAAATCTTTTCTGGAATTCGTAAATGTGAAAATCTGTTCTAGATCTCGTTTCATAGTGGTGATATTCAAAATTATAGTTCACCTCATCTCTTAGGTGGTCTGGTGAAGTGCCATTGCCTATTTTGTATGAAAATTCGTGCCTGGTACAAAAAAAAATCTTTTACTGACAACCATTCCAGTCTGTTCAACATTGTTGTGATAGGAGTACGTCTATTGCACGAAAAGATTATGCGCATCGGTCGTTCCTTTGATTTTTGGAATCTATATATTCGATTTTGGTTGAGTAAATATGAAATAGTCGAGTGTTGCTTGATATTATCGTTTTCAGCATTATGATCGATTTAGTGTTTTTTGTGAGTTCGGGGATAATTTGTGGGGGGTAAGGGTGTCAAGGGCTACTTGTGATGGGGTCTGTGAGGTTCAGCCCTTTTTGAGCATTTTGGGGAGTAGGCGGGGTGGTCTCCGTTGCAATTCTCGCATTTGGGGGTCAGTGTTTTGGGGCAGTGGTGGGGTTTATGTTCTTCACTGCAATGGGGACAAATAACGCGGTTCCTGAATTTTTCAAGAGAATTGCCGTTTTCCGCACATCTACTGCAGTATTTGGGTATGGCTGGGATGGGATTGGGATTTGAGGGTTCAACTTGGTGTTACATTCCGAGGAAAGAGATACTTAGGTCAAGGAAGTTGGAATAGTGGATTTCAGAGTCGTTAATTGAGGTGGTGGGTTGGTTTGTTGCTATGGATGTGATTCTCCAGCATTTGATTACCGGAAAATTGAGTGATTCGGAGGATTTGTCGAGGTCATCCAGGGTAATATCTTTAGGTACACCCAGATTAGTAGGGAGAACTTGAGGGTGAGTTGAATCAGCCACTTCACCTAAATGTTCATGAAAAATCAACTAACATCCATTCACTTTCCACTCACTTTCCAATCACTTTCCACTCACTGCACTGCACTATCACTGTTCACGCTGGTTCATGGCACAAGTTAACTCTGCTGCTCATTCCTGGAATTAGTGAGCAAATGCAAAGTTGACCTACGCAAGAATATTGTGGCCAGTGGAACATAATTTTTCGTTGGATAATGTCATTATTGATCGGAAAAATAGATTTCAGGATCTGGGTTTCCTCTTCGATAGGAAATTAACCTTTGCACGACATATAAAATATATCACATCTATAAGTCTGCTCGTCTCTCAGACTTCGTTATTCGCAACAGCAAATAATTTTTTTTATCGATACACTGAATGCTGTGTACAGGGTGAGTCATGAGGAACTGTACATACTCCTACCACGAATAGAGGCACTTCAGGGGAATACCTAATGTCCATAGCGTCTTCTTGACTTCTTCCCCAATATAAAGGGTGAATTATGAGATTTGACAAGAAAATCTTTCGGTCATAACTTTTCAACAGCTTCTCCTATTCGTCTGATTTTGTCTAGGACTATTCCGCTACTTCTCTTTGATCTACTGACTTATTGAAAATCGGGAATATCCAGGACCGTTCTTGAAGAATTTCGATAGTTTAGTTTATAGCAAAAAGTTCATCCTGTATATCGTTTTTCCGAACTGTGACAAATTTCACAAACAAACATCAAGAACAAATTTTCTTCACACTTTCACTGCAGTTTGCAAAAAAAAACGATGAATTTAATGAAAACACAAACATTTTGCAAAAAATGTATTTATTTGAGAATCATAATACTGCGTAACCCATGAATTTCACGAATGAAAGAGAGACCTATATTTTCGATGCTTCAGCTCAATGGAAATCAACATATGAGTTTATTTTCAGGCTTGGATTCAGTTATTAATTTTTTTTGTGGAGAATGTCAGTCGATTAGGGTTTGGTAGAGGAATATTCCATGGAAAAAATCAGACAAATCAAAGAAGATGTTGAAAGTTATGGCCAGAGGATGTTTTTGCCGAATCTCATAATTCACCCTATATATTGGTAAAGAAGAGGGGAAGACTCTTTGCGATGATCATTAGGTATTCTCCCCAAAGGCCATGGTAGAAGTATGTGAAGTACCTTATGACTCATCCTGAATTTCCGTGAGTACAGAAAAAAATATATCGACTCAATAGAGAAAATTCAGCACAAGTTTTTCAAATCCTTATTTTCAAAAAGCATCACGGCTCCTACCCGTTGTCTCACTTCGATCACCAACTACTTACTACTGGTGAATGGCTTCTAGCTGACCACACTGAGAAAGCGTAGAGAGATCTCCAGCCTTATATTCCTTTACATAATCATCCACGGAATTATTCTCTTCAATCAATTCCTCAGGAACTCAAGAACATTCTAGTTTTACTAATGCAAAATTAGTTATTTGATAGATAGATAGAATGAGTTTATATGTTCCGATGTTTTGTCAAATGAATAAATGAATAAATGATTATTCGCCCTGAAACTATGAGCGAACAATACTATCTAGACTAGTACTATATCAATTTGTTCTCAAGAATAAACTTGTACAAACTGGTATCAATAAGAATCTCCTATTCGGAACTAATATGAATCAATTTACCGTAAACAGGTTGACTTTGCTAACAACGAACTTTTGAGAATTGAATAGATTGTCTATTTGGTCTAGGATTATCATCAATATCTCACCTATTAACCTTGCTGTGGTGCGGTTTCCACTAGATTCATTCAGATATTTAATGGATGTACTTTTAATGTCCAGGAAATATCAACAGTGGTTGTCAGTTGGTTGTTTTCTGAGCATCCGTTTCACTAAATATGGAGAACAATGGACGTCCGTTCGCGCAATGTACGTCTATAGGATCTTGTCTGGATTTGGAATGTACGTCCAGAGTGTTGTCCTAGACGTCCATTGGCATTCTTCAGATGTACATTGGACTCATTCTGGATATTAATCGGATGTCCGGAACAACTGTTTCCAACGTCCATTATACCGTGTGGGCAATTTTTCAATAATATCTAATAGATTTTTCTTAGCATAATCAATCTATTTAGTTCAGCGAATGAATTGCTTTGGTGCCTATTTGATGAAGATATTTCACTATGGTTATGGATTTCTTCTACTTATACAAAATTATCTCAGTGGGTGTCTTTGGAAGAAGTCCATGGTGACTCAAAGATGAAAAAAAAAACAAAGTCATCTCCACAACGTTCATCTAACTGATCAGAGATCAATCACGCAGGTTCCTATTACATGCCTATATGAGCGCATCATCAGCCGAATATAAGATTTTTAATCCCAGAAGAAACCAACAATGTCGAAGGATATTGTAATGATATTCCCCTTGGAGGGGCTTAAGAAACATCAGCAAGAAGGCAGGAGTACAACGATCATCCTGTATCACGCATCCCCGATTGCTCTCCAACCTCTCAATGATTCCTACATACACCAGCATATTTCCGAACACTCAATATATGCCGCAGTGACAAATAAACGTGACAGAAGATTCTGGAATGTTCTGGAAACAATCGATGGAAGAATTAGAGAGAGAGGTTTTGTTCTAACGTTGATTGATATATTACGCTCACGCTGGGAAGATGCCCAACCTGTGTTATTTGCGAGTCGATGCCCCTCTCATCCCCTCGTCTATCGTTTAGCCACTGTGAGGTAGCGACTCCACTAGGCACACAGAACATGTCTGAACTAATTGTACAGATTACTACACTTTTGTACAGAATTACAGATCCCATCCCACCGCGTGCTATCGCTCCAGAAATTTTTGTTTATCCTTGTCTTCTACGATGAGACCCGACCCGCCCGACCGGTTCCGATAAAAAAATGTTTGCTACGGTCGGTGAATCCCATGGACAGTATTGATTTTTGCCTCGGTTCCTTGCGGAAGAGAGAAGAACATATTATGATCTCTCACTCAGTTGGGTTCCTACTCCGTGACTGTGCCGTGGCGTTTTTTTAAATTCCCTTGTGAATAACTTGTCATACTTTGCCTAGACCCTAGACCAATATTATTTGTATATTATCTGGAAAAACATCTCACGCCTTTTTCGTTGATTATTTTTTTTACTCAATTTGTATCCATTTTAAAGTTTTGTATTAATAAGACATTACAAAATATTGATAATATAATCAAACTGAATGTGATAATTTCTTAGAGTCTCATCAGTAGATCGAAAATAAATAGTCAGATATCTTCGAATCTTTGATTGCTAATGGTTCACTATAAAAATGAAATAAAATACATCATTTATAATATACCGGGTGGCTACGGAAGTATTGCCTACGGAATATCTCAGTTATTGTATGCAGTAGGTTTGTGAAATTTGGAGCGTCGATATAATGACATAAGAGCTAGAATTTGAGCATATTGACATGTCGAAGTTAACTTGCGGTCTGACCGGAAGTAACACCAACTTTCTTATTTTAAATGAAAACACTATTTTTTTTTCTTTTCGCTTTATTCAGCATTCAATTCCCTTTCTAATGACATATCACAAGTTGGTATCTAACCAGAAACTATAGATCAGAAAAAAATTATTATTCACCGAGTAGGCCGTGGAAGCAAAATGAAAGCCAAAAATTATATCATTAGAAAGGAATGGTTATGCTGAATAGTACAGGCAAGAAAAAGTTGTATGTTCCTATATTTAAGTTATAGACCTATACAGAGTATTGTTTTTTTCCCAATTTTTCCAATATTTTTTTGGCGGCTTTTTATAACGCCGACGAATGAAAAAAAATATCACAGTAGTAGCAACTGTTATCAAGTGACGAATGGTTTCCATAACCAACTTTTCAATTTTTGGCTTTCATTTTGCTTCCACGGCTTACGGTTAGATACCAACTTGTGATATGTCATTAGAAAGGGAATTGAATGCTGAATGAAGCGAAAAGAAAAAAAAATAGGGTTTCCATTTAAAATAAGAAAGTTGATGTTACTTCCGGTCAGACCGGAAGTTAACTTCGACATGTCACTATGCTCAAATTCTAGCTCTTATGTCATTATATCGACGCTCCAAATTTCACAAACCTACTACATACAATAACTGAGATATTCCGTAGGCAATACTTCCGTATATTGCCACCTGGTATAGGCATAATCACGCATAATATACAGATTGAGTCATAACTATTGGAACATATACCTTTAGAATTCATTTACTTATTGGATTACAAGAGTTGATGCTGCAAGCTTATGAACCATTTTTAACAGTATTTAGTTGTTGAAAAATATGAATTCTTTTTTGGTATATTTGAAGAGATAAAAACAAAATCTTCAGAAAACAGCTACATTTCCAGTCTATATGCCACGATATAATATAATCATGAAATCGGCGTTGATATTTTGTGATACCAGTAACTTTTTCTGAGTAGAATCGATTTTGCCGCTCCAGAACAACGGAGTACAGACTACGGAACGCTCAGAATCTCCGCCCTAACAACACAGCAGGGATGTACTAGGTACTTCCCCTCTTTTTAATTGTCACACGGTACAAGGACCTAATTGATGGGGTATCCAGGGAATGTCCCGCACATCCATAGGTTATCCAATACGTGTCCTTGGTATATCTGATATCTATTCACATCAGAGTCATTGACTTTCATCAAAATATTGAGTTGAATTTTTATGAAAATGTTTGGTTTTTTCCGGTAAATAATTGTAATGAAAATAAAGAAAGTCAGAACTTCTCAAGAAATGACCATTTTTCGCAAACAGAAATCGTAAATGCATAATGCCCCTCATTTTTAAACATCCACGAATGATAATAATTATACCCAAATCCTAACAAAGTTGTATTCATTCAGGTTTCTGCAGTTTGGTCCTGTTTAATAATCTGTTTGGTACATAAATCTTCAAAAGGCATATCAGCCAATGGAGTAAGGTGCGTGCCTGAAAAAGCTAAAGGTCCCGGGTTCAAGCCCTAACTCGACCTACATTTTTTTTTTTTTTTTTTTTTTTTATCGCTTGGAGCGCACGAAAGGGAATCCCTATAATGTTCAAGGAACATCGTGCGTTCCTAGGGAGGATAGGGATAGGAGGTAAGTATTGGAATTTTTTTTGAACTTCTGTAGGTTATATGTTGTTGGGAATACTTCCTCAGGCAATGAATTCCAGAGCCTAGCCGTTCTATGGATGAAGGAGTTTTGATAAAGTGCTGTTCGACATCTTTCGAGGTTGACAACGAAAGGATGTGCTGACTGGGCTTGTCTAGTTCGTCTGACTGGTATTGCTAGTGGAGGGATGATAGCAGAGATTTCCGAAGCACATTTCCCGTGGAAGTATCGATAGAAAAGTGAAAGGTCGCCGACCTTTCTACGGTGTTCCAATGATGTCAAAGAGTGAGTGAGTGTGGCGTCACCCACCAGGCGGATGGCTCTTCTCTGTATGGAATCTAAGAGCATCAGCGTATGTTTTGGTGCTGAACCCCATATGTGAGAACAGTATTCTAGAACAGGCCGTATTTGCGCTTTGTAGATCATGAGAAGCTGTTGAGGTGTGAAGTAGCTTTTCGCACGGAACAAGAATCCGAGTTTTTGTGAAGCAGCTTTCGCGATGGATCTGACATGATTATCCCATGAAAGAGTGTTGCTGATGGAAATACCGAGCATTGATATGGTGGGCTTGGTGGAGATGGTGGTGCCAGACATTACAATGTCGGGCATACTGAGTTCCGCCTTTCTAGAGAAAATACAGGCTTGAGTTTTGGTGGCGTTGAATTCAACTAGGTTGTTGGTTCCCCAGGCTGTGATTTCAGCAAGGTCTTCATTGATAGCATTGACCTGCCTGCGCCGTGAGTTCTTAGTTTCCTGGGAAGAAATGGGAATTCTGGAAGAGAACGCAGTATGGAGGGTACTATCATCTGCAAAGCTGTGGATGGGGCAAGTTGTTACTCCCAACAGATCATTGATATGAAGAAGGAATAATGTTGGTGCCAAAATTGATCCTTGTGGAACGCCGGAATTGATGCCAATGGTATCAGACGATACACCGTCCACCACCACATGAAGTGATCTGCCTGAAAGAAAACTCGATAAGAGATGGCATAGCTGAGGTGGTAAGCCGTATGATGGTAGTTTGTGGAGGAGTCCTTCGTGCTAAACACGGTCAAATGCTTTCGATATGTCCAACGCGACAGCTAGAGATTCCCTGTGTTTTTCTATTGAAGCTTGCCATACATGGGTGACGTAGGCAAGTAGATCTCCAGTAGATCTTCGGTGGCGAAAGCCGTATTGTCTATCATTGATGATTCCTGAGCTCTCCAGATATTTGATAAGCTCAATGTTGATGGCTTTCTCCATCACTTTGGAGATTACTGATAACAGGGAAATGGGCCTGTAGTTGTTGGGCAGGTTCTTGTTTCCTTTTTTGGGGATAGGTTGGACTCTAGCTGTCTTCCAGCATGATGGAAAAATACCCGACCTGTACGAGACGGTAAACAACTTGCAGAGAATCGGTGTTAATTCTGGTGCACATTTTTTGAGGATAATAGGTGGAATTCCATCAGGACCGTTAGCCTTATTCGTTTTGAGACCAAGCAAAATTCGTCTGATAGTGCGTTGGCGGAAGACGATTTCGGGCATTCGACTCTCAACGGGTGGAATGTCTGGCGGCAGTTTTCCTTGGGAATCTAAAGTAGAGTTTGCTGCGAACATCTCTGCAAAAATATTCGCTTTCTCCTGCGATGTTGTTGCTAATGTGCCGTCGGATTTGGACAGTGGTGGAAATGAACTGTTAGTGAAATTTCTTCCGACCGCTTTAGCAAGGGACCAAAACGAACGGGAGCCATTGGGACACTCTATGAGTTTCGATCTTATCTTGGCATTGTATGTCTCTTTCGAAGCATCTATTGTTTGGCTGCAGTTATTCCTGGCATCAACGTATTCTGCTCTAGTCGCGAGGTTAGGGTTTTTGAGCCAGCGATGGTAGGCTGTTTGTTTCAAGGCAACAGTTCTAGAACAGTTTTTGTTGAACCAGGGTTTCGATGGTGATGATCTTTTCGAAGAATGAGGTATGTATGTGTCCATTCCGAGCATGATGATCTCGGATATTTCCGCAGCACACTGTGAAGGGTCCTCAGAGTCAAAGCATACTCTATGCCAAGGAAACTCGGAGAAAAACATGCGGAGACCGTCCCAATCTCCTGAATTGTAATGCCACATAAGACGTGAGGGTGCCGGAGCAGTTGATGGAATGAAGAATGGGCAAGTTGTGGAGATGAGTGTATGGTCAGAATTGCCAAGTGGAGCTCGTACATCTATGGTGTAGGGTGCTGAATTATTAGTGAGGAATAAGTCAAGTATGTTAGCTGAATGGTTATTGGCATCGGGAATTCGTGTGGGTTCTTTGATAAGCTGCTCTAAGCCGTGAGTGATGGCGAAAGCTTCGGATTGTCGCCCAGCTTCATCCGTTCTGTTAGAGTGTACGAGCCAAGCAGTGTTGTGTACATTGAAATCGCCCATGATGATGATTTCAGCTGCTGGATGGTTTTGTTGAATTTGGTCAAGCTTCAGAGACAAGAATTCGAAGAGCTCTTCATAGGATGGATCATTCGGTGATAAGTAGAGACAACAAAGGTATTTGGTCTGTTTCTGGCTATCGAGTTTGAACCACATGACATCAAACTTATTTGGTTCCAAAGTTTTTTCTCGTTGACATGAGAGATTCGTTTTAGAGTAGAGGCAGAGACCCCCCTTGAATCTGAAACGTGTGTGGAGTTCGTACCCAGGACAGAGCAGATAGGTCGTATTGGTGGATGAATTGACCTGTGTCTCAGTAAGAGCCAATATGTCTGGCTTTTCAATTTGGAGGTGTCGATGGACATCGTTGATGTTCTTACTTAGACCTCGGATGTTACATAGGTCTATCTTGAGGACTTTTTCAGCCGATGGTGAACCCCCTCTAGTACCTCTCGCCCGGAAATCCGAATGGAGAGGTATTTTACTTCCGGATAATTTTACTTGAGGAGAACTCATCATCGCTTATTCTGTATAAAGAAGGGAGGTTGGCGTGGAAGGAAAAGGAAATTGGGTTGGGTTGGGTTGGCCGGAACATCAACCAGCTACTGAAACACGGGTAAGTATACCCATTTCACAGTGCCTATGGTTGATGTGGTGGTATCGCACCGGGCGATGGCGTTAACCATCTTCCACCTATTGGCGTCCTTTTAGTCGCCTTCTACGACAGGCAGGACTTACCGTGGGGTTATTCTAATCCGACCACCACATGTTTTCTTTTGTCGAAGGGATGTCCCTGGAATATCCTTGGGACCTCCTATATAGGGATATCCTTTCTTCGTACTTGGTACATCCCAGGGACGTACCAGACGAAAATCCCTTGGATGCTTTTTTCGTCAGCCAGCTGATGTCCCTGGGACGGGGAACACACAAATCACCAGAATGTAAAATCGCAGATCCGTAATCCATCAGAATATACATTTTCAAACCAGTAACTTAACAGAACAATATTTTATAGGAATCGTATTTATCCCTACTGTAGATGCACAGAACCGCAATCCCTCAAACCGTATTTTGTATACTGTACAGGGTGGGCAAAATTGGGCGTTTTCACCGTCTATCTCAATAACTAGAGGAGTTATCGAAAAACCGATATACATGTTCCGGTTTCGATTTTAAAGAAACCTCGAATGGCACAATCAAAATTTCGATATCTTCATTCGTTTTAGAGATACAGGGGGAAATTGAAAATTTGCCGATTTCAATTTTATTTTCTGACTACTTTACGGTGAGAGGTATCAAAAAATTTCGAACGTATATTTATACAGTATGATGCGTGGAATCCATTGGCATCATCAGAAATTTTATACAGGGTGACGTTGAAAAGATACGGCAGCCAATTATGTTTTTTCTAATGGAACACCCCGTATATTTTGGCACAGTTGAATAGTCCCAGGCGTTCTCATTACAAATATATATATATATAACCCTACCTTTTCCTTCCACAATTTCAGATATATTCGCAAAAATATATTCAGTGTGTCAAATTTCTTATGGTTACATGCACCCCCGTATCTTCTGTAAAAATAATCGAGGTAGGATTCAAAAATTCGCAACTGTCAGAAAGATACAAATGATACACTCATGGAGTCATGGACCAAGTGGGATCATCTCCAATGATAACACTGCTCGCCAGCAGCTATGGAATCATCGATATTTCTGGATAATGCTATCAACAGGCAGAATCGAGGTTGAAAATGGCACTCTGTATATATTCACCAAATGTGGAAAATAAATATCATAGGGAATGTAATTTCCAGATAAATGGATATTTGGTGAGAAATAAAATGGGAAATTATTCGATTTGATATCATTGTTATCAAGACATTTGAGATACAGAAATAAGACCAATAATTTACTCAATTAGGAAATCAGTAGGTTGCGTTGAAAAATATAGCCTTATAGAAGATGTCCAAATTCCAGATACAGAACAATTTTTTTTATGGAACACCCCGTATATTTTGGCAGAGCTGGAAAGTTCCCGTTTCAATTTCAAATATATATCTTATTTATTATATCTTTGAACGCAAAAATATTAAGGCATACTATTCAGGCATTCTGCCATAAAATAATTATTATGATTGTTAATGTTTCCATCAATTATTCTTACAGAAGATACGGGGGTGTAACCATAAGGAATGTGACACACTGAATATATTTTTGCGAATATATCTGAAATTGTGGAAGGAAAAGGTAGGGTTATATATATATATTTGTAATGAGAACGCCTGTGACTATTCAACTGTGCCAAAATATACGGGGTGTTCCATTAGAAAAAACATAATTGGCTGCCGTATTTTCTCAACGTCACCCTGTATAAAATTTCTGATGATGCCAATGGATTCCACGCATCATACTGTATAAATATACGTTTGAAATTTTTTGATACCTCTCACCGTAAAGTAGTCAGAAAATAAATTCGAAATCGGCAAATTTGCAATTTCCCCCTGTATATCTGAAACGAATGAAGATATCGAAATTTTGATTGTACCATTCGAGGATTCTCCAAAATCGAACCCGGAACATGTATATCGGTTTTTCGATAACTCCTCTAGTTATTGAGATAGACGGTGAAAACGCCCAATTTTGCCCACCCTGTACATGAGCATACCAGACAATAACAGATTGCAAATGCGCAGATGTGTATTTTTCTATAATAGCAATATCGCAGATCCGCAAATATACAGAATCGAAAACTAACAAACCAACATCACAGCGGAATGATATTTCATCAGAATCATAACAACACAGACCGTAATTCGTCAGAATCGCAGAATGACATACCGCACATTAGCAGACCGTACTTTGTCAGAATCGAAATACAACAGACCGTTTATCGACAGAATAGTAAAATGTCAGAACCGTACATTGACAGAATAGCAAAAAATCAGAACAGCATATTCACAGAATCTCAAAATATCAGAACTGTGAATTGAAAGAATCGTAAAATGCTAAAACCGTACATCGACAGACTCGTAATACAACAGACCGTATTCCATCAGAATCATATTATATCAGAACGTACAATGACAGAATGTACTTCATCAGACTGTAATGTCATAAACTGTATTGTGATAGAATCGTAAACTATCAGAACCGTAATTCAGCAGAATAGTAAAATGTTAGAACCGTAAAATAACAGAATCGTAAAAATTCAGAACCGTACATCGACAGAATCGTGAAATATAGGAACTGTACGTCAGCAGAATCGTAAAAAATCAAAACCGTACATTGGCAGAATCGGAATTCATCAGAATGTAATGCAGCAGAACCGTAAAATGACAGACTGCAGAGAGGCCTACCAGCCACGCGCAGAGCGAACGCCGGTCACAGTGTTGCCTGCTCTCACGTCATGTGGGGATTCTACGTATACTTTCAGTTCGACCTGCTTTTATGTTCCTATTGCTCTTGTACACTCGAGAATAAGATCGTTCATATGATATGAAGTGATGAATGACCACATTTCAATATGAAATATATGAACGTCACCCAACTTTTTTGCTATATGGAGAAGAAAGTGTTTATTTGAAGTATTTTCTTAAAAACTACAATTCCTTGAAGTAAGTTGAGAGAAGGGTTCGAGAAATAGGTGTTTGGGATGTTACAAGTGTTTGGGATCACACGTTAAGAGGTAAGGCCCCCGTCATTCCTTGCTCGCACAAGACTTTCGAAGACTTCTGAGGGTTGCTCGTAAGGGGGCAACCGAATGACGGATAGAACAATTTTACAATTTTTTTTACAACAAACTTTGGAGTTTTCAAAGTTTGATTATAGATACAAGATATTGGATGTTCTTTATATGAATCTATGTCATACCCAAATTCATTCATTTTGCATTTTGTACCCATATTTCTAGAAAAAGGAAGAAGGTGATACGAAACTAGATTGAAATCGAAGTTCAGCTACGGAATTCAGTTTCGAGAATTCTTTATTAACGATAATTAGTGCGGTGCTGTAGATAGGGGTTGATGAAAAAATGCTTATACATACATACATACATACATATGGAAGCCATTGAATAAACGTTCTTGTTAAACTCACTATGGAAGCTATTAAATAAACGTTCTTGTGAATCCCATATGTCAAGGGATACTCTTCAGGGTAATCCAAGTTGAGTGTCAGCAGCCATCGATGACTTTGTTATTATTGATGATAGAAAATGGTTCAAGGAACCAAACCTTTAGTCTATATGTCAGAAGAAAATATCAACAGAGAAACTAAAATATGAAAAAAAAACATTGAAAGAGAATGCCAATTCTCAATTTCAGATAATTTTTATTTTCATGTTCCCTCCTGGATGTTGTACAGATATAAATAAATCAATATTCGACGAGGCAAATAATCAGAGAAGTAGTTGTTTTCTGTTGTATATTCAGAATGATATTATGTGCATATATATTTTTATTTTAAAGAAAATGCAAATTCTTAACTTCAGAAGAGTTCATCTTCATATTATTATCGTGTGTGTTCAAATGATATAATTAAATGTTCGTCGTAACATATAGCCAGGAAGCGATTTTACTAAATATACTGCACGCTAGCACAAACCACGCCCACCATAATACGTCATATCTCCAAATATTACCGATATACTCGGAGTCAGCACATCGCACTAAATATACTGTGCTCGAACGCAAGAATACACTTTTTATGATTTTGACACGAATTCGACTGAAGCTCTCTCGTTGTCAATCTCTTGTACGCAATAAATTCATACACCCAAATGGTCTACTGGTTCGCGCTGTCGACTTTCAGTCTGAAGGTCCATGGTTCGAATCGCTGTGAACTTGAACTTTTGTTGCAACTCTTTTTTTTTTTACTTCATTCTGGTTTTCCTTTTTCATAAAATATTTGAAGTCAAATAGGTTAGTTCGTTTAGGATAAACAGTCTCATTTTATTCAATATTCTTGAAGAACTCAACTTTTGAAATATATTATTAATCAATGTGTTTCTACACTCCATTCGGTTTTCTTTCCACAAATATTGCAATCAGGGATAGGTTAGTTCGTAAAGGATAAATAGTTTCTGAGTTTTGCCTAAGTACTTCGAAGATGAGATATTACGGTCGGCGTGGTTTGTGCTAGCGTACAGTATATTTAGTAAAATCGCAGCCAGGAAAGTAGTTGTTTTCTGTTGAATATACTGAGAAAGAATTGATAATTTCATCACATACCGAATGCGAATTCTCTATGTATTTCTTTATATCTGAATAAACAGGTGCGGAAAAGTATGACTTTCGGCATTTGTTAGGTAAACTACATTTTCGTCTAAACTCGACAATGCGAAGATCAATTATTGTTTTATTGATTGTTCTATCTCAGATTCACAGAGGCTGTTCAAAAAATTGCTTAGGAACTAGTGATCAGTTTTGACGAGTGGATATGGTCAATATCATGGAAAATTAGTCTTCAAGTTCTGAATGGTTGGAGATGACATTTCGAGAATTACACAGATTAATATTAGCTTTGAGTATTCACACTCAGTTTTCATTCGTAGGTTACCCGATTTCATCTTCGAATTTTGTCCGCCCTATATCCTATTTTTATCTGGTGGCGCCTATGGTCCAAGGTCACCTGATATATTAAAGAAAATTATGTTGAAGTAGTTGCTGTTTTCAAAAATGTCGTATCTTTGATGATTACGGAGTTCACATAGTCGATATATAAACATCAAACTAATTCACCTAGTTGGTGATGCCACACTCACTTACTCCTTGACATCATTGGAACAACGGCGACCTCTCACTTGTTCATGAAAACTTCTACGGAAAATCTTCTTCAAACGTTCGGTTATCATTCTATCTTCTATCACTATAGCAATACCATGCAGACAGACGAACTCGACAAAAAGCTCAGTACAGCACATCTATTTGTAGTCTACCTCGATATTTGTCGAACAACTCTATCAAAACTTCTTTGAATTATTCCCAAAAACTTCCAAAAGTTTTAATAAATTGGGATATTGCCTTTCGTGAGACCAACAAAAATTTGCACTTTCTGTCCCACATCATTCCCTCTTTCAGTCTGAACGGTACACATAATATGTACCACAGATGCTGCAAAAATTCTGAGTCACTTTATTCGTTTAAAGCAAGCAGAAAATACACCAATCCGATATTATAAGGTTATGTTCTCGATAATTATTAATGGGACTGTGTATATTTCGTGAAATTTTGATGTTTCTTTGAAAAATATTTGTGATTGTTCTGTCATATAAACTTTGCGAAAACGTGTGTTCTATAAGGAATGTAATAGTTGATCACATATGAATAATTTCAATAGTACAAATAATTATGTACCACTCGGTTTTTATTGTGTTATAGATAGGTACCGACAGTTTTGTAATTTTCGTTCTTTTAGAACAAAAAAAATGAGTAGACGTCCGTTGACCGAGAAAGAGTTAGAAGTTTTTAACCCCAAGAACATTTTATTCAAGTAAATGGTATTCAGAACCGGAATAAATGTATGATCGACCACACAATGAGTTTCACTGATATAGCGAATCACTTCTTCGTATACCTAACAACCAGTATCTGAGGTCTGAGGATTTGGACCTCTTAGGCAACCCGTAATTCGTTGAATGGTACGCGGGGTGGAACGTTTCCAGGCAAAACGCATCCACACATTCACAATCTGAAGACAAGCAAAACAGCAGATCTCTTGCGAAAAGTCTTCTATTTATCGAGTAACCCAATCATGGAGTATAACTTGATGGAACCTTGAAATTATATTATATGCATCGTTCTTACATGTGTTTTGAAGATTTACGATACTCTCCATTGGTCGAGAGAAAAAATATTGGGATGAATGTCAAAAAAATTTAATTTCTTGTTTTCTCTAATTAGGTTGATATATTACAACTATGATAGGAGATAGGGAAATGAGTTTTTTTTTCCATATTATAGAGAAAACATTCGACTACATTTTGATATAGGTATATTTATTTTTTGAAATTTGGGAATATGTTAAAAATTTAAAAGAATAAGAGGATAACACTTTTTCATCACATTTCAGTTTGCTTCAACACCCAATAAATTGCTTATTCGACCAATGAACGATACTTTTTTTTCACATCAAAAACTGCGGAAATTCATAACGATCATTTCGTATTGATTATATGAAGATCTATCTTGAACAGATTTCTCGATATAAGCGTTTTACTGTAAGTACACCTGTAACTACCGCCCGCTACCCGGTATGCGAGACGATGTTTCCAGGAAATACCACCGACTATAAGTTATACCCATGATATGAGTTATACCCCATGATTGGGTTATTGAACGATAGACCGCACAGTCTGCCGTACTTAAACAGGGCACAATAATTAAACATCAGGGGCATTTTTTGTCATCATCATCCACATATATAATGAGAAATTACGACATCGCCCCATGGTCGAGAGGACAAGTTCACCAAAATACGCACTGTTAGTTTCTGGAAAACTGTCAGTCGTTTCAAAATGTCGAACTTCACTGATGATCGAATTGGCTATAAGGAGTCAGGAAAGAATAGTAAAATAAAGCCAGAGTTTATGTTCAGAAGAATTACAAGTGCAGCTCAGTTCCAAGATTCAGATTTCACTAATATTTTACCCTACGAACTCACACCAGTCCCACTCTCTCTTTTTCATGAAGATAGGACTATGAGAGAAACATCTTGCCAAAAAGTTATATCTACATTGTAGCATATTGGCGGATACTTGTTCAACGACTAGTTTCTATTTCATAGATGGAATGGTCATTCTGAATGAAGTGAATGAGAAATCTTTCAAAAGACTCTCAACGATTTGGCAGAGAAGATACTTCAAAGAATGCTTTTTATTTTCAGAAAATATTCTCGCTGTGATTCAGTTTTTCTGGTATTCGATAGATATGATATCAAGGATTCCATAAAAGACATGGAGAGACGTGGAAATCATAATCTAGGAATATTCAGTATTACAGGAAGTCAACCAGTGCCAAACTACAGGAATTTTCTGAAATCAACACCAAATAAAATGGCACTCATACAATTTTTGAGCCAGTATTTGATGGATTCCTTCAAGAGGCTACCAGGAGGAAAGTTTATTTTCATTGCTGGAGGATCGGAAGATGCCGAATCATGTTTTAAGGTTGGTCACGCGAACTAGATGGGTGTATGTACCTATATTTTCATAATTGAATTTTCTAGCATGATTTTACCTCTGGATGCCATCATTCTCACATATGAAGTTATTAAATTAGAGGGTTTTTGTTCTTCAACTTCACAACTGATTATTGGGCGCGAAATGGTAACAACACTTGGAAGTGCCTACGTAGTATCAACAATGCGGAGGTTATAGTGCATTGCTCGTACATATTTTTGTGCGATGACAGCGTCAACTATTTACGCGGGAACTAAAATCGGGAGTTGCAGATACAGAGGGGTCTAAGTGACTTCCACAGGAATTTTTGCTATATGGAAGGTAACCCCCCGTACATTCAGTATCTGAAATCAGCAATGAGAAACGTTGTGACTTCCGTTTTCGGAAGTCACAACCCCAAAATTTGAAGACCAAACATCCAGGAAGAAATTACAAACTTCACGCCTGCTATTCTGGCATTAGGATAGTCACTACAAACGCAAGAAATCGGTTCACTCCTTGTATGGAAAAAATGGGGGACGTCACCTATCTGATTATTTGATCTTCAAAAATATGTAAAACAAAACTCTAGGTATGCGCCTACATTATGGAAAAAATTGTTGTTTTTTAATTTCTACCTGAAATAACTATTTCTTTTCAGCTACGTTACTAGAAAGAAACTGAGAAGTACGACGTACGACTCATCAAAGCATTATATATAGTCATAAAATGTATTTGTGATACTCTGCTATCCAAAGTGAGGGAACAGTTTGATTCAGCTCATATGAAGTTTATGCGCTTTTTAACAAAATTTGAAGAAAAATTCAAGAGATTGATTATTAAAAAAATTTTGAATTGGCGTAACAAATATGATGGAAGAAGAAACTAACACAACCCGTCGAATTAAACGTGTAGAATGACTTCCTGATCAGGTGATGAATATTCAATGGAGATGAACTGTATTTAAAGTAGAAATCCTATACGTCGTTCGTCATATTCAATCGTTCCCGATGAGTTTTTGCGAAACCACTTCAACTCCTTGTATCCCAAGAACTGAACACTTCACGATCCATGTCCTTACCTTAGTCATATAAAATATAAATATAATATGGTCGCAAATTAGTGACCAAATTCACGAAAAAGACTCGTTCGATACTTTCATCAGTGGAAAATGACTGATTCAAGTTCAGTTTTTCCAACTGATATTGAGAAAGCAGCTTGAAACGTAACTGGTGCTGTAGTGAATAATATTTCATCACCAGTTAAACCAGTTTCATGTTATATTTCACTTTACACCACAGGTTATACGAAAAGTGAGAAGTTTCAATATTTCCGTAGTTTTGAAAAGTTCCACATCACATGTCAAATTAAATAAAAAAGAATATCGAGCCAAACTCAATATTTCCAAGGGATATCCTGAAACAGGTTGATTTTCATTCTCAATTTCCACATTTATAATAGACGATTTCTCGAATGGAACATCCTATCAACTATTGAATTCTCGAAATCTTCATGGAAAGCTGAATTCAGGGTGTTCCATTGAAAAAAAAAACACAAAGCTAATAGCCTACCCGAAAAAACGAATGACACTGTATATAAAACAACTACACAAAATAAAATTTTGGGTGGTTTCAAACAACTTTTTCATTTAAAATTCCTCGATATTCCTATAAAAACAACATAATGACCTCTTTATACTGAACTTTCCTTGAATAAAGTACCATATTCCTATTTCACATTCTTGGGGGAATTTAAGACTAAGAAAATTGTTTGAAATGATGACTTAATAAAAACAAATTATCATAGGGATTTCCTTTCGTGCGCTTCAAGCGTTAAAAAATATGTTCCATCAATAACTAATCCAAGTGCTTCGTAAATTTTTTTATTTTATAAGGATGCTTGCCAAAAATTCGACGGATGACGTCACAATGTGTCCATGATGATTGCAGACAAAAAGGTTCCTGCATGATTCGTCATTTTGAAAACAAATGTCATTTGAAAGGTATTTTTTCGCTCCATCGACTTACGTAAAATTATTCATACAGAGTGCCATTTGAATTTCAGTAAAATTTTGGGGCAAATCCTCTGTACTTGTACAGTGTGCAACATATGGAAATTTTTTTGATGAATTGCACAACCAAAATACAGATAGTGCCAAACAAAGGTTGGTGCATGTTCGGTAATCATTCAAGGTGCACTTAGAATCGTTGCAAGTCAGACAGCATACAGCGTAGGTCAAAAAATATAAAAAATGCTCAGGAGTTAAGTACCCTCATTTCAGAAAATTCAGCAAACTGTTATGGAAAAAAGTTCTTTACAATTGAAAGTTTTTCCTGAATACCAAAACATGGCCTCCTGAGACATATTTTAGTGTTTCGATTTGTTCCATTAATATAACTTCCCAATTTGTATTTTTTTTTGTATTCACCCTAAACACTTTCATAATTTGATTATAACAAAATCAGTTGATCATACTTTTGTTCAAATTAATGCACTTTTGTGTAATCAACTTGAATTTTATTTTTTTAGGGAATCACAAACTTGATGTTTGTTGCAACGATATACAGCTTAATTTTGAGATTCCGCAAACCATATTTTCAACAAGGTAAAACATCATTAGATAAGAAGTATGTCACCAAACTGCCTCAATATTTACTGTCAACCCTCATTTGTTTTGTTCCTTGGGTGTCCGTGATTTTTCAAAAGATATCATGGTTAACATTTCAAATACAAAATGTTCACATTGAATGAAGGTTTTTGAATATGCATATTATCATTAATGATGTTTTACCTTGTTGAAAATAGGGTTCGCAAAATTTCAAAGTTGAGCTGAATATCGTTGCAACAAACATGAAGTTTGTGATCTCCTAAAAAAATTGAAGTCCAAGTTGAATGCAAAAATATGCTTGAATTTGAAAATAAAATGGGAATTTATTAACGAAAGGATTTGAAGAACTGAAGAATGTCTTAGGAAGCCATGTTTTGGTATTTAGGTATGAATTTTAATTGTGAACAACTTTTCTCAATAACATTCTGCTGAATTTTTTGAAATACGGGTACTTTACTCCTGAACACTTTTCATATCTTTCTACCTACCCTGTATGCTGTTTGACTTGCAACTATTCTGAGTGCACCTGAAATGATGATCGAACATGCACCAACTCTTGGCACTATCTGTATTTTGGTTGAGCAATTCATTAAGAAGATTCCCATATGTTGCACACTCAAATGATCACACTGTATATTGAAATAATGCTCATATTATTATTTTGTAGAAGCGAGGAGGGAAAATCCCAAATAATCAAGTAAAATGTATGTAACACCTCCTCGATAAACCAACAGGCGGTATTTCGAACCGTCATTGCTTGAGATTTGACATTTCATGGAAGATGAATGAAGTCATTATGATATCCGAAACGCAAATGAAATTGATCACATACAAAGTACCTCATTGATCACATACAAAGTACCCCATTGACGAACGGAACATTTTGGTATATAAACGAATTGGGTCCAATCAACTTATTTTGACCCCTACTTCAAGTAGAGCAATTTTGGGACACCCTGTATATAATCTATAACTGAAGTCATGTGAGGGATTCAAGCACAATTGACAATAAGAAATCACTAGATTCGAAAACTCTTGGGGAGTAGGTTTCCCGAAACGAAATAGCGATATACAAATGCTACAAGTTCTTTATTTATATTATCTACTATTTAATTGGAGAATCAAATTGAAAGGTATACACTCTGATCCGAATCTCAGACCATTGGACTATAGAAAAGTTTGAAAGTTTGATGTTTTTCTCCAATATTTATATGTTCAGAAATGGACATACAATGATTCCATTTCTGCCTTATAGAATCTCCGAGAATAGATTCACCTATTATACATAGAAAACATCGTTATATTCACATGTCTGATGTTTTGTTATATGATTTTTCAACAAAAAGAATGATATATACTTCTTTATCTAGATACAATCAAATTATCATGTCAATATCTTCCTGATTCGGATCAAACAGATTATCAAACACAAATACTACAATGTACGAACCTTTTTCAGCCCTCTAGAATTCTTCATAAAACAGTTTGAATCAGATTTGAGTAGGTATAGCAAGGAATTTCTATCGATTCAACTTGGCAACAATGCGCTACCGCTTGTTCCGAGTCTCCACGCGTCTCACACATTCTGGTATATTGACGGTCTGTCGATGTACGGTTCTGATGTTTTACGGGTCTGTCAATGTACGGTTCTGCCATTTTACGGTTCTGCTATTTCACGGGTCTTAATCCAAAAAATTCTGAAAATTTACGGGTTCGGTAGCTTCACGATTTTGCCATTGTACGAGTCTGTCATTTTACGATTCTGCTGTTTTACGGGTCTGTCGTTTTACGGTTTTGATGAATTATGGATCGGAAATTCCGGTAGTCCGATGGATTATGAGTCTGTCGATGTACGGTTCTTGCATTTTACGGATCTAGAGTATTGGCAGTCTGTGCTTTTACGAGTCTGTCATTGTACGGATCTTTCATTTTACGGGTATCAAAAATCGACAGTCTGTCTTTTTACGGGTATGAACTTCTCGCATTCTGCCATTTTCAGATTCTGTACATCACGATTCTGCCAGTTTACTGGTCGGGAATGTTCATTCTGATGGAATGGTGGTCTACAGAGTACGGGTCGCTGAATTACAGTCTGTGCTTTTACGGTTCTATGACTTTACGATTATATATTTTTATGATTCTGACGACATGAAGAGTATTTTATTTACTGGTTTGGCAAAGTACACTTCTGAATATATGGCAGTCTTTCGATATACTATTGTGATTTATGCATTCTGACATAATGCAGTCTGTCAAAGTACGGTTCGACAAATTACGGGTTGTACATATTGCAGTCGTTGAAATATGGTTCTGATGATTTGCTATTCTGATTTCTTACTATTCTAGTCAAATAAATTCCTACTAATCGACGGTCTGTGTCGATACGTTCTGATGATGTATATGGACCCCCTGGGACGTCCCTAGTATGTACTCTGTCCCGACAAAGGATATCTCTGGGATGTCCTTGTATAAAATTAGGGACGTCCCCATGAAGTCCCTAGGATGTACTTGTGTTGTTAGGGCGACAAAGGACGGCTTGACAGCCCTATCGCCGACAAACGCACCGAGTCGGCCGCCACACAAAAATCAAAGGAAGTTATTGGCACTCCAAGTTTCGGCAATACACAGGTCGGATCATATACCAGTATAAAATACTTTGGATTGATAGCGGTATAGAATTGTCACGCAAAGTTCCGTGATAAATATCAGTAATTTCAATAATAAAAATTTCAAAAATTGTACATAGCTCTGACAAGAAAATGATTTGCGACAGTGAATTATCGTTTGATTTAGTAATTCGACATAATGAAATATGAAATTCCACTCAAATAGACCCATTTAGATTCAGTTCTAGGGTAAAATACACTAAGGTGACAACACTGGTCCGGGTTCGTGAATTTCAATCAAACTTATGAGCAGCTTATATATATTGATATCCGCTGACCAGTTTATTCCACAATCGCCAAAAATGGAAGCATTTATTGTTGAGACATTAAATTCTGTGATTCACACCAATTCGATTTCTATAAACTTTTTTCATGATCTCACGTCCGTGATGCGCTCGTTAGAAGCCTCAGACGAATAAAAGAAATACAACTATTACTAACAAATTCGAATTTACCGCCATATTAGTTAGAATCGTACTGATTGATCATGGATTCGATACAAGCGTTCCGGATTATGGATTGTTTAATTGTTCCAAGTCGCACGCCATCTGCATTCCAATAGATTCTCTTCGTAAGTGGCGCACCTGCCCGTCAAATTACGAAGTATTGCTCCGACATCGTTCGACACTATCGCCGCCACTATGTGAGATTTCGAACTATGGTACGCCATCTAGTTGTGAGATTTTTTTGGACCTCGTTTTGCCCCATAAGGTTGGGCATCTTCCCAGCGTAAGCGTAATATATCAATCAACGGTTCTAAGAAGCTTCTAGAACAAAAAGAAGGAGACGAAAGATCATTCGAGAACGTTCTCGACCAAAGCCTGCCATGTGTTCTCATATATAAGACGGCCGAACAACTGAGTCAGTCAGTCAAACAGCGAGTGTCAGAGAGACAGTTATATACCGCGTGTTATAAATCGTTTCACATAAAAAGTAGTTATGAGTTCGATATAAATTAGTGTTTCTTTAGTTCAAATAAATCAGTTCGAAAATAAATAGTGTCGTGTTCGCTTCTGCACCCGAATAACGTAACAATTGGTGTCAGGTGTGGGGTATTCCAGTGTGAAGTGAACAGACCGTTGCAATGAAGAAACTACACGAGTTGAAAGTGGTGGACTTGAAACGCGAGTTGGAGGAGAGAGATCTCGACACAACAGGGATCAAGGCTACACTTCAGCATCGTCTCGAACAGTTTATGGTGAGCGTAGGTCAAGATCCAGAGACGTTCACCTTCGAGGAACCAGCTTCAGCGGAATCGATGTTGGCTGGGATCTCGGCACAGATTTCTGCTCAGCAAGATCAGATCGCCTCTCAGATCTCAGCTCAACGGCAGGAGGTATCAGCTCAGATAACAGCTCAAGTCGCGACTCAGATAGAAGATCTGAAGAAAGAACTGCAGCTCGAAATAGATGAACTGAAGTTGCAATCTCGCAGGAGAGCTGCGATGAAAGAGTCAGGAAATGGTCAACGACTCGTGATGGAAACAACAATAGGGCCAGATGCAGTGGTTACTACCAATCGAGTGAAGCCGCCTACATTCGATGGAAAAACATCGTGGTCAAATTACCTGAAGCAATTCGAAGCAGCTTCCAAAGCCAATGGGTGGACATCAAAAGACAAAGTGGTAGCTCTCACAGTAGCCCTACGGGGTGATGCATTAAACATCTTGCAAGCCATTCCGGAGGATAAATCCGATAACTACGATTATCTCATCGAACGCCTCAACATGCGATATGGTCAAAAACATCTACAGCAAGTGTTACGATCACAAATGAAGAACCGTCGACAGGGAGACAATGAGAGCCTTCAGGAATTTGAAATGGAAGTAGCTCGGTTGGTTCAGTGTGCCTACCCATCAGCTCCTGAGTATCTGATAGACTGTCTTGCTGTCCGAACGTTCCTGGATGGATTGCGAGATATGGAAATGCGGAAAGCGGTTCGGTTGACTCGACCTAAAGACTCTCCCAGTGCTCTGGAAGCTGCGCTAGAAATCGAGGCCGCGATAGAAGCTACACGAGAAGCAACAAAATTCCAAGCCGTCGATGACAGCACGAATATAGCAGATAATCCCAGGCAAGATCCAACTGAAGACCTTATGAACGTCATCAAGGGCCTCTTGGATGAGGAGAAGAAACCAGTTCGAGCAGCTGCAGGAAAACTAGAGCGGGATGATCGAAAAAGACCAGTTTACCGAGTGAGGACGAGCCATAAGAATGCAGATGCATTGTCCAGAAGGCCATGTCCACCTGAGTGCTCACATTGCAATCGCTTGAAGGATAAGGAAGCAAGCCTCTGCAGAACCACCGTTGTCAATGAAGATTATTGGTTACCTGCAGCAATCAAGCAAGAGCAAGAAAAGGACCCAGAACTTCGGAAGCTTCGAGAATGGAAGAAAGCGAATCGCCGTTCTTCTTGGCAAGAAGTAGCACCATCTTCACAGACTTTGAAGGCGTACTGGAGTCAGTGGGACTCCTTGGTATTAGAAGATGACCTGCTCAAGAGGTATCTCGAGAGCGATGATGGGTCAGATAATCGTATGCAGTTGGTCATACCTAGGAACCGAGTGTCGGAAGTACTCGGATATATACATGATGGAACTTCAGGGGGACATCTAGGAGTGAAGAAGACACTGCAGCGGGTACGAGAGCGGTTCTACTGGGTGAACTGCAGTGACGACGTCAGGGACTGGTGCCGTAAATGCACCGTGTGCTTTGCCAGCAATGGGCCTCATCGTAAACCAAGGACACCCATGAGACAGTACAATGTTGGAAGCCCTTTCGAGAGAATTGCCATGGATATTGCGGGGCCGTTTCCAGTGACTGATAATGGAAATAAATACATCCTTGTGTGCATGGACTACTTCACCAAGTGGGTGGGAGCATATGCGATCCCTAACCAGGAAGCCGTAACTGTCGCTGATGTCCTGATGAATCAACTCATCAGTCGTTTCGGGGTGCCATTGGAACTTCACTCTGATCAGGGCCGGAACTTCGAGAGTGAAGTGTTCAAGAAGATGAGCGAGAAGTTAGGAATCAAGAAAACAAGAACAACTCCATTGCATCCACAGTCAGATGGCATGGTGAAGCGAATGAATCGAACAATAGGGAGGTATCTCTGCAGATCAACACCAACAACACTGGGATCAACATATTCCTTTCTTCTTGATGGCCTACAGATCTGCAGTACAGGAATCTACAGGACAGACTCCGGCGAAGGTTCTATTTGGACGACAGATGAGGCTTCCATGTGACTTGGTCACATAGTGGGGGAAGATTACGTCACGGATTTTATGAAAAAGATGAACGATATTCACGAATTGGTTCGTTCTAATCTGGAAATCGCCAGCGATCGCATGAATGACCGATACGACAACAGAGCTGGGGGTGCAGGATACGCAGAAGGAGACCTGGTGTGGTTGTACAATCCACAAAGGAAACGAGGTTTTTGTCCAAAACTACAGAGATCTTGGGAAGGACCTTATACCGTCAAGAAGACGATCAACGGAGTCATCTACCGAATCAGTAAGGAACCCATTGGCAAACCAAGAGTCGTTCATTTCAACAGACTAGCACCATTCGAGGGAACACAAGATCAACAAGTTCAACAAATTTGTCCGGAAGAAAAGGAGCTCACATTCGACGAATTCATTAGGACATACAGTGGTTCATCAAAAGCAAGGTTTGGCGTCACCAAGGAAGAGCACCGCGACCTTTTTGCCATTCCTGTAGAATAGGCACTAGCTCACTGCGTCGCCGAGGATCTTCAGATGTCTCAAGGAATAGCGAACAAGTTCATGAGGAAGTTTGGGAAGTAAGAGAAGCTTCGTCAACAAGGTCCCTCCGTCGGTCGAGCACTAGAAATAGAAGATATCAGCGCTGAAGGAAAAAGGTCTGTGTTTTATCTTATAACGAAAAAAAGATCTTCTGAGAAACCCACTTACAAGGACCTCTGGGAGACGCTAGTCGACTTGCGAAGCACCATACTCGAGAAGGAAATACAGAAGATAGCTGTTCCAAAGCTGGGGTATGGACTGGATGGCTTGAATTGGAGAGTTGTAAGGAACATGCTGGAGGTTGTATTTAGATTCACCGGAGTTGAAATTCTGGTATGCTGCTGGAACTCCAAGGGAACTCCAAGAGAGAAGACAGTGCCATGCTATTTCTACCATACTGCACGTTGTTAAAATGAAACCAGTTGTCCCTATCTTCATAACGATCGGAGTGCATTCCAGGAGGAATGCGTTTTAAGGAGGGGGTAGTGTAATGATATTCCCCTTGGAGGGGCTTTAGAAACATCAGCAAGAAGGCAGGAGTACAACGATCATCCTGTATCACGCATCCCCGATTGCTCTCCAACCTCTCAATGATTCCTACATACACCAGCATATTTCCGAACACTCAATATATGCCGCAGTGACAAATAACGTCACCGAAGATTCTGGAATGTTCTGGAAACAATCGATGAAAGAATTAGAGAGGTTTTGTTCTAAGAAGCGTCTAGAACAAAAAGAAGGAGACGGAAGATCATTCGAGAATGTTCTCTACCAAAGCGTGCCATGTGTTCTCATATATAAGACGGCCGAACAACTGAGTCAGTCAGTCAAACAGCGAGTGTCAGAGAGACAGTTATATACCGCGTGTTATAAATCGTTTTACATAAATAGTAGTTATAAGTTCGATATAAATTAGTGTCTCTTTAGTTTAAATAAATCAGTTCGAAAATAAATAGTGTCGTGTTCGCTTCTGCACCCGAATAACGTAACAATATGAATATAATAATTACCTACTCACATGGAGATTAAAAAATAAGAAATTCAAATAATGTAGACAATACATATGGTCGAATCCAAGAAGTGTGCACTATGATCCAAGAAGCAATAAGTTTATGAAGCTGCAACACTTTCTATGATGTTAAGATATGTTTTTCTATCAAAACATAAGGAGTTGATTGAGTATAGAGTTGTTATTTCATAAGGGTCCACTTGTGTCCTTGAATTCTCAAAGGTTTCAATAATACTCTTTCATTTGAGACGAATGTGAATCCATCTACCGTACAAAGGTTGACTTTGCTAAGCACGCATGCACGTATCAAAATTCGATAGGTTTTCTATTTGGTCTGGAATTATCATCATTTCCTCAACTATTAACTTTGCTGTGGTTTCAATATAATCCTACTCACCACTAATAGGTAGCCTACTTGTATCGTTAAGGAGCGCATGGGGTATACAAATTCCAACTCGATTATTTCTGTTCGGCTAGCATGAGCTCTGATTTGATGCAATCATACATTACTGACAGGTGTCGATGCCAACTCGGGGTTGGCAATTTCGAATCGAGAACTATCGTCTTCAATATGAATATGCAAATCTACGATTATTTTTCCTCTAATTCCAGTGCGTGTAAGTCGTGAGTCGTGTGTCGGGTGTCGTATGTCGTGTTTACGGCTCTGTTATCAAACAGCGCTAGACAAAATAGACAGTAATATAGCCCTAAACAAATAGCGCGTGACAAAATAGCGCCAATAAAAATCAGCCCCGCGACATAATATATAGCGCCGACTGAAATAGCGCGTCATAACAAGCGCATATTTGTGCTGATAGTGGAGTATCAATAATGAATGCTTACTTTATGGAAAAGTAAAATAATAAACTGGCTTAACCTTATTCAAATCCAAATAACTTTTTAAACAGCTAGATCTCATATCCAAGAGATCCAAAATGAACAGAGTTGCCCCAATTGTCAGCAGGAGCGAGACAATACTATTTCGACCCACCAGATATCATCAGCCGCTCTCGGTCCGCTGACAACTGGAGAAACTCTACGCTCTGGATATATCACCCATTTCGAAGACGAATGGTATAACATGAGTCATGTTGAAGCCATCTAGCGGCTAAGCTCTGAGGTAGGATCAAAAGATCGCGACACACACTGTATGGCGCTGCCATCTATAGTCCCACGTACAGGCCCTTGACTACAAGGATAAATTGCACGCAATACAACGTAGAAGGTTTGAGAAGCTACCAAATATGTATTGGACAAGGGCAACCAGTACCTATGATCCCTTTCTCAATTGAAAATATTCTCAATTGGATCTTTTGTTTGACTTTTATCCTGCGCGGTACCTCGTGATTTTGATAATTTCAAGGATTTTTTCTGAAAAAATTCTTTCAACATGATACTGGAGAACAGATTGCAACATAATATTGTCTTATTCATAGTTCATACTTCTATTGCTAGAATTGATCAGTCTTTATAACAAAATGTAATTTCATAACTATCCTCATTTTTGTTCACAATGTATCGGTGCATTTCGACCTGATCGTCAATGCATTGCGGAACAAATAATCATCAGATCATTTAATCGTGTAGATATTTTTTCAACAAACAAGCTCTCATTTATTTCAATGGGCTGAAATGTATGTACTTATACCACAAATCATCATTTATTGATAATAGATACCTTCTACCTAACAGATAATATTGATCAAAGCTGTTAGCGCTCTTTTGACATGGCACTTTAATCACTACCAAAGCAGCATCAAAAATGGAAGTATATTTACTTGAAGGATACTAAGTGAAAACGACGAATGAAATCGAATAATCACTATCGCTCCTCATTTCATGTAATACTGATTTATTAGAGACAATGAGATAGATTTATCGATAAAAATGTACTCGCATTGCTCATTCATTGGTACAAATAAGGATAAAAACTTGTGCTGAGATACAAGAACATCGAGTACCTAATTACTTTAATGAGGGTTCCGCGTGTTCGGCCATCTTGAATTAATTCAGCCAACAGTGGCGTATCGATTCGGGAATATCTACGTCGATAACAATTTAAAAAAAAGAAACTACGCAGATCAAAACTATTGTGAGAAAACAGGAAACATAACATATGAGTAACTCGAATTGAATGACATTAGGAAATCTACTTCCAACTGAAGAAGGAAATTGATAATATTATATAAGGGGACCATCTAAGATGGAGTGATAACTTCCTTTGATTCGAATATTATAAATCAACTATACATACTATCAACTAGGTATACAGGATGATCCATATGCCTGTGACATACCTCATACGTTTTTCCAATGGAATGCACTGAATGTCATTTCGTCTTTGGACATAACTCAGAGAGACGAGTAAATCGATTATATTCTGGAAATTTTCAAATGGAATACTCTGCATTTCATTTCAATGATGTATGATATAGCATTATTTGTTCGAAAACACCCGTCTCAGACTCATCCATGTTCTTCTTCAATTAGTTGTCAAATTTCAAAACCCTCTAGGAACTTGGTGAATTTAGTTCTCCAAGCGCGTTTTCTCATTATGAATAAACAAATTCTGTAGGGTCCCTCCATCGTTGATCAAAATTTAGATATCTCGAATAAAAAAAAGTATGCCGAAGATCCATCATTGTCTAGAAGTCTTAGAAAAACACCCCTATATCATTTTATTTTCTGGTAGAGATCGACGAGATATGTTCAATCATGTTCAATTGCATGAGTCCTCGATTCAATGTTTTGAACTTATTGACGGTCTCCTTTGAGAATTGAAGTCAAGCTTCATAGGCCCTTCAACGCCATTGTTGGTGAACTTTTTAATGCGTAGTTTTCCACTAACTATATCAGCATCTTTAGGAGAAAACCAAAACTGATGGTGAATTCATGCAGCAATTTTAAGCCTTAAGTTTTAAGTCGTAAGTTTCAAGTCGTAAGTTTTAAGTCGTAAGTTTTAAGTCGTAAGTTTTAAGTCGTAAGTTTTAAGTATTATGTTTTAAGTCATAAAGAAAAAATAACCATAGATAATCTCAATGGTCGATTCCATGTGACAGGTCAGACAGCTGTTGAAGGTTATGTTTTTGAAGTGAGAACTGTGAATCAGTACATTTTCCTTTTTTCAACAATTTATATAAGAACAGATTTTTGTAAATGATGCTAGGAAGTAGAGAGGTAGCAGCTATGTTAATGTTAACATTGTTAACAACAAGTTCCCTGCTTCTATTGAATAAAGAAAGAATGCCAAGAGGATATGCTGTTCGACCCATAAATAGGAAAAGAAAAGAAAAGGGAATGTTTAATAATGTATTGAAAAGCATGTTGCTGACTGATGAAGACAGTTTCTTCAAATATTGCAGGATGACCCCAAACCTTTTTTTCAATGTATTGAAGTTAGTAAAGCCCAATTTGCAGAAGGATGAATCAAAACACCCTTTGTCACCTGCTCAACGCTTGATCATTACACTACAGTGAGTATGCACTTCCACAGTACAAATCGATTGATAACCCTGATATTATTGCAGTTACTTGGCTGAGGGTTGCTCTATGCAAGAATTAGCATGGGGTCACATGATTGGACATTCCACTGTTTGTGAGATCATTCATGAAACTACCAAAGTTTTATGGAATGTATTGTCACCAATTTATCTGAAACCCCCATCTGTTGAAGATTTGCAGCACATATCAGAGGGCTTCTTCAAGAGATGGAACTTTCCAAACTGTATTGGGGCAATCGATGGAAAACACATCACTATTCAAGCACCACATCATGGAGGATCTTTATATTTTAATTACAAAAAACACCACAGTATTGTGTTAATGGCTAGCTGTGATGCTCTCTATAGATTCACAGTGGTAGATATAGGTGCGACAGGAAGCAATCATGACTCTACTGTATTCAAGGAATCTGGTTTTGGGCATGAAATCCTGAAAAATAAATTCAGTATACCACAAGATATGAAATTACCAAATACAGCAGATACTGTTTTACCCTATGTATTTATGGCTGATGCTGCCTTCCCTCTGACACAGCATATTATGAGGCCATATCCTCAACAAAATGTAGGAGAAAGAATAAGAATATTCAATTATAGGTTATCAAGGGCTAGACGAACCATTGAAAATACTTTTGGCATATTGGCTCAGAGATGGAGGATACTGAGAAAACCTATAATTGGTGATGTAAGCACATGTGAAAATATTGCTTAAGCAACTGTTGTGCTTCATAAGCAGAGAGCTGAAGAGGACATACCTGTTGAGGAGAGGCACTATTGTCCTACTGGTGACACAGATATTGAAACGTTTGATGGTACTGTAATTCCTGGATCATGGCGGGAAGAGAGGACTCACCTCAGGAGTGTGGGTAGATTAGGTGCAAACAATGCTCAAGCATCCATTAGATCAAATAGAGATATCTTGTGTGATTACTTTAACAGTGAACTAGGAAGTTTACCATGGCAAATGGAAAGTATCCTGAAGGGTTCTCTCCAGATAATTTTTAGTTGCTTACTCTTTTTGATTGGACGATTTCAAAATTAGGAATGCTCTAATTTTTTTGCTAATCATTAGGTTGATGATATATTTATAAGGCCTTTTTTACATAAATATTAGGTACCATATGTATGTTCAGTTTACATTAGGATTTGTGTGAAATAAAGATATACTTGAAGTTGAATTTTAAGTATTTTATTCAAGTAGAAAAACGTCAAACTTGAGTTCTTGGGTACAATCAGGTACAAAGCTGTGAAAATTGAAAATAATTCTTGAAAAAAAAAACAGGTACAAGTGTAAATCATAAATTTTACTTGAAATATAGAAATAATAAACAAAAAACAACATTTCCAGGCTTCGAAAATGAAAAATAATGCTTACATGAAACAGGTACAAGAGTAAATCATAAATAACACTGGAAATATAGAAAAAAACGAACAAAAAATAACATCCCCAGGCTTTTCAAATTTGAAAATGATTCTCAAAAAAACAAGGTAGAAGGGTAAAGTAATAAATAATATTTGAAATATAAAAAAATAAAAAAAGAACAAGATTTCCAGTCTTGTTGTTCAGTGCCTTCGATCATTTTTTGAATGATGCAAAATCTTCAGTATTTCTTGTTTAGCATTGAATTTAACATCATCATTGGTAATGCTGACTAATTCAACACCCACCATTTTTCCAAACAAAATATCTGGGTCCTCATCATGACTACTTTGTTTCAAGACATTGTCAAATTTACCCCAAGCAATATTTATTGTCTCTATCAGTGTAGTTTGCTGTGTATTCTTTCTTCTCTTCTCTTGGCGCTTATTTCTCAACAGGGTTATGGATGGGTGTGAAGAGTTTTTAGGTGTACTACTGGTACTATAGGATCATCATTCGATTTCTTCTTTTTTGCTGGGACTTCTTCTGTTTCACAGACAACCTCAACTGCCTCAAATGGATCACGATTCTCATCTTGGGTTTCCTCCCCTGTTTTTTCCATTGGTTCCACTTGGCTTGAATCAAAGAATATTTCGGACATTGTGTCCCAGACATCCTCTGATGGAGTATCCATTTCAATTTCATCAGTTTCAGGTTTTGATACATTACCTTTTGTTCTGAAAAATTAAGGGCATCAGATCATTAAAAAATAATAAGAATATGTATAATATATAAATACATACTTTCTTCTTCGAATGAAGCCTAATAGAAAGCTCATTTCTTCCAACCAAATCCATGGTTTCCCTTTGCCACCTGAACCAGAAGGTACCACTTTAGCCTTCTTTGATTCCCTTGTGAATACATTTCTAAGGGTAGTCCAACGTGCTTCACATTCTGCAGCTTCAAAGATCGAAAAAAATGTTATACTCAATATAACTTCTGTATGGAGAATTTAAAAATATTTACCAGGTCGATTCATGGTTTCCCCGATCGTTTTCCAGGCATTCGTTTTCACTTCATGATTTCGGTACTCTTTATGTTTGATGTCATATAAAACTGAAAAGTGTCTTACAATTTCTATAAGCTGTCCATCATCAATTTCCATTTCATCCATATCTGATATTGTGTTATAAAATAATATGAATGAACCACCAAAATGAACAAATCAGATAAACAAAAGTGAATAATAAAAATAATGCCTATAACCTCACATTTTGAAGAAATAATTAAACAGGCATGCGCAAATACAATCAGTTTTAAGTTTTAGGTCGTAAGAGATAGAAGTTGGCCAACTTTCTTGTTGCTTGAAACTTACAGCTTAAAACTTAAATCTTACAAGAAGTGAATGAATGACAACACTGAAATGCAATTGTTCAACTTCTTACGACTTATTACTTAAAACTTACGACCTAAAACTTAAGGCTTAAAATTGCTGCAAGAATCCACCATGAATATACTATCCCTGATATGCTATTATACTGGGTATGACACTAGTAATGTTGAAATTACCGAGAAAGGCCCTAACTGAAAGCATTATCCTTATTTATAACTCTATAACCATTCTTGAATATTGAACAAACGCGCATGGAAAAATTCATCCACAAAATTTTCAGAGGGTTTTCAAATCTTACTACTCATAAAAGTGTTATGCAGGGTGTAACTAAATAAGTGAAAAACATTTCAGGGGGTAATTCCTCATCGGAAAAAAGATGGGATCTTTCACATAAAGAAACTCCATTGGAGCATCCCATGTTAAGATACAGCCCCTTGAAGGGGGGACATGAAATTTGTTAAAAAACTTTTTCCACATGCACTAACAAAGTTACAGTATTGGAATTGACCTGACATCTTCTACTACCAAAAAGACACTCAGCCAGTAATTTATTTGGTTCACCCCATGGTTGTAAGGGGTGGAAAACGCAACCCCTAAATTTTATTTGCATTTTAACTTTTTGTCTTATTATTTATTCACCATTTGAGATTCATTTCCGATAGCCTGTTTCATTTTGAACAAGAAATGTCCATTGAATTTTTTCCCAAATAAACCAGTTGGCAGCAAAAAAAATATGTTACGATCAACTACAGAGATACATTGTCATAAATGCGAACTGTAATTATTGTCATTTTGTAGTTACTACTTGCGTTAAATAATCAAAGGGTTCAAACCATGGGGTGAACCAAATAAATTACTGGCTAAGTTTCTGTTTGGTAGTAGAAAGTGACAGTTCGATTTCAATACTGGAACTTTTATAGTGCTTCTGAAAAGAATGGTTGAACAAATTGTATGTACCCCCATCAAGGGGCTGTATGAGATGCTCCAAAAAATTCTATCTCTTTTTCGATGAGGAATCACCCCTTCAGATGTTTCACACCCATTTAGTTACACCCTGTATAGGTATATAAATGAAAATTTATGTGAAGGCAGGGCAAGTTAACAAATGACAGGCTTTTTTAAATAGTACCTCCAAACGGATGACTGAATCGATATTAAACGCTTTCAAAAGCAAACTTCTATGTGAGGACTTGCAGAGATTGAGCCTATCCAGTTATCCCTTTATTTTCCAAAGTCAGTCCATACAAATAAATTCACAGAACTATCTAACCGCTTTTCTTTCAATACATACAGTGAAAATTTCAGCACAGCTGAGAACATGCAGCAAGAAATTTCTGAAATAAACGTTCAATTGTTCGAATTACTTCATCAATACTGTAGAACTATGCACAATATGCAACATGTAAAGAAGGGAGTGTCTATATCATATTCTATTCGAGTGTCCTATATTTAATGAGGTGTACGAGCATCAAACGTTTTTCTAGAGATGAGAAACCTGAACGGCTCAAGTTAAGATCATTCATAATCAACGAGTAGGGCTAGAGAGTCCGTGATAGCTGCTGAACACTTGTCTTGCCGAACTTATTAGGTTTGTTCACATTCTGCTTTATTCATTCTCATCGTTGATTTTTTTTATCACTCAAATATATCACCACTTTTCAAGTATTACCGCTTTTGAATGTATAAACACTCTCAATGTAGTTGCGTCTTCGCCTTGTGCCTTGTGTGTAATAAATCATGATATTCCATCACCTCTGTCGAATAGGCTTAAGCTCAACCTTTGTAATAAGGAATGTGAGAACTTCACAAACGATAAAATTTCCACAGAATTCTCAAACACACGACATGTCTCGCTAACACAGTAGCTTCGTCAGGTGACTTACTGGTACGATGAACTAAACCAACATTGGCTTGCTTATATATCCTACTTTTTCAACCTGAAGGATTAGTTACCTATGGACAGGTTCGATAAAGCTTCATTTTCGGAAATTACGTACAATATATACATTAAAATACGGTGTACCGGATTAACTTGAAAGGGTTGATATCGAATACATATTATTACTCACTAAGAAAACAAATTCAACAGAAGTGAACTATTGAGGTCTGATGATATTGTTTGTGTAATTCAATGAGAGAAGAAAGTTGTTATATCTGATGAGGAAATGAAGTTTTGGAGGTTGAGAATTCATGCTAGTTGATCAGATTAACTATCATGAATCCTCAACCTCCAAAACTTTATCGTCTCATTAAATTACACAAAGAAAATTATCCTTTTCGCCCAGTAGTTTCATTTTTCACAGCTCCTTCAGTTAAATTATCAGTAAAATGAATAACGTTGATAAAAAACTATTGTAATTTTCAATGTGTTGTGTTTGTATGTATACCTAACCCCGCACAAGTTTCGACTTATGGGGCGTTTGGTCCCAGTGCTGGAACCAACGAGGTATGCAATTGCAAAAAAAAAGAATTATAATTCAGCTTGAGGAATTCCTATGATTTGATAACTAGAATTCAAAATTGTACTCCACCTGACAACACCAAATTCATTTCATTTGATGTACAGAACCTTCTTTCAAGTATACCTCCCGAAGGTACCATAATTTTGATTGAGGAGTTAATCCGATCATCAAACAAGAGATCTCAGATCTTCTGTCGATATGTCCCAAACTAAATTACTTTCAATTCAATCATATTAACTATCATGAATCCTCAACCTCCAAAATTTTATTGTCTCATTAAATTACACGAAGAAAATTATCCTTTTCGCCCAGTAGTTTCATTTTTCACAATTCCTTCAGTTAAATTATCAGTAAAATGAATAACGTTGATAAAAAACTATTGTAATTTTCAATGTGTTGTGTTTGTATGTATACCTAACCCCGCACAAGTTTCGACCTATGGGGCGAGGCGTTTGGTCCCAGTGCTGGTACCAACGAGGTATGCAATTGCAAAAAAAAATATAATTCAGCTTGAGGAATTCCTATGATTTGATAACTAGAATTCAAAATTGTACTCCACCTGACAACACGAAATTCATTTCATGTGAGGTACAAAACCTTCTTCCAAGTATACCTCCCAAAGATACCATAATATCAATTCAGGAGTTATTAGATGAAAACCATGTTAATCCGATCACCAAACAAGAGATCTTAGACCTTCTGTCGATATGTCTCAAACTATATATTACTTTCAATTTAACAACGAAATATATTCCGCGTCAAAAGGGTTCATTCTGGGAAATCCTCTGAGCCATTTACTTTACTGAACTTGGAGCGAATAATAGAAAAATAGAAAAAAAATATTCGATAGATTCCTCAGATTTGACAATAAGTTGAATTGATAATAAACATGATTTTTCAATTCTCCATAAACCTTCCCACACTGATATCACCATTATAATAATCCAACACACCCTTATCAAAATCGCAGCATATATGTTATATGAATATTTCCATCATATACCAGGAATTCTTGTGCAAGTACCATCTCAGGAGTTTCACATTACTGATGACCTCAAGGCCAAGTAGTAACCGAAGACACACACGTGTCTGCTGACTCGACATCCTCAGAACTTAGATGCTACATCGTTGAACTGCGAAGAATCAGTTCTACTCAAACCAAGCTCTCGTCAACATCTAATTTTTCATTGTATTAATTCCATTCAAATTGTAGCTCATTCAAATAAATTGTTTTTTTAAAAGTCTTTAGTGCTTCAAGTGATTTAACAAATTGGCGCAGTCGGTAGGATTCCTTCACATCCACGGAACAAGGACAGCCTAACCGAGGGTGTTGGATCCTAATCCTTCAAAGGAAGAAACCTACAACCACCCAGAATAGCGACCCACTTGAAAAATCAATCTCAAGAAGCAATCATCTCGGAAGGACGGTCTCTTCAACAGCCGAAGAACACGCGCATGCTAACTTCGCTGGAGCAACGCTTGTGAAGCCGGATTTCATCCTCCAAATGAAAACAATCCACTGGTAAGAACTCAAACGAATCATCTCGCTATTTTTATAATTCCTATTTTTTTGTATTTAACCAATTCTATTGTCGATTCAATATTTTCCAATCAATCATGCCTGACTCACCTCCACCAACACCTACCCATCAAGACGAAGTCGAACCGTACAAGTTGAACGAAATTTTCTGTATAGTACCGGAATATGACGGTGATCAAATATTTCTTACAACCTTTCTAAATGCGTGTAATACTGCTTACCGCATGGCGGTTCGCGACCAAAAGTTACTCACAGTTCTCTATATTGAAAATAAATTAGGAGGAAAAGCAGCCGAATTGATTAGCTCTAGAAATCCCCAGACATTGGAAGAAATAAGATCACTATTAAATCCATATTTTGGTGACAGTCGTGATTTAGCTTCTTTGATACAAGATCTCCAGCGTCTCCATCAGTTACCTGGAGAATCGCCTCTAGTTTTTATAAATAGACTACAGACGCACAACGCTAAAATGCACGCTTCAATTAATAAACAACTGCTATCCAGTCACAATCAAAATTAATTGAATCTATGACTATGAATACTTTGCTCGCAGGACTCGATCCAGAAATAGGACGCATTGTTAGAGCTGGAAACCCTGTTGATTTATTCACAGCCACTCTCAGAGTGAAACGTGAACTTCAGTTGAGCTATTTCCAAACTCAAAAATTTACTAATTCACGAAATACACAGAATTCAAATCTGAATCAGAACCGTAGAAATGTGACTCCACAAAAAGTATGCACTTACTGTATGCGCCAAGGCCATACAATAAACGAATGTAGGCAACGCCAACAACAAAACTCTCCCCAAACTTTCGGCCCTAGACCTAATTTTCAACCAAATTTCCGACCAAACTCCCAGCCTAATTTTCAACAGAATTTCTGGCCAAACTATCCCCACAGAGACCACCACAATTCCAAAATCAAAATAATTCCTAGTCAAGGCCGTCAATTATTAGACCGAACCCAAATTTCAACAAACAAAGACCCTCAATCATTCAACCAAACCCGAATTTTCAAAGATCTAACCCGCAAAGAACTCATTGTGTCAACTATGGTCCCCAAAATTACGAATATGATAATTATACTGCTAATTATCAAAATCTGGAAAATCTCGGAGCAGATGGTTACTCTGTTGATTATCAGGAATACCAAGGTTATAAAACCGATACATATTACGATGACTATAGCTCTGATACCTACCAAAATCAATACCCAAATCAATATGACCCTAATGATCATTCACAGTTGACGAACAAAATCAATACGATCAGGATTTTCGATTGAGTTCGACGTCACGTGCCCCTCCTATCAAACCGACTTCGGAATCGGTGGACCAAGTTCAAGCGCAAATTCAGACATTGAATTTGGACGATTTCAACCCAAACCTCAACTTCCCAGAACACAAATTTCTATAGATCCTTCCTTTACAGTCAACTCGAAAAATTTATATTATATTAAAGACGCAACGAATGAATTCAAAATCCTCATTGATACAGGTGCCGGACTCTCTATTTTCAAGCCCAAAACTTGTGAAATTTATTCTAAAAGATCTCCTGAAAATGTAATAATACAAGGTATAACTGATCAAAAAATATTGATAAATGAATCCGTATTGATTCTTTTTTCTGACAACGACCCCCATAAAGTGTATGTACACAACATTGACATTGAATTTGATGGACTTTTGGGCTCTGACTTTCTTGAACACTACAAATGTATAGTTGACTTGAAGAACAGACAACTAATCACGAATTTCAAGACAGTACCACTTTTCAAAGTTGACGATTTAGAATCTGAAGACAAAATTTCCCATAACAAAAAATTTGAAAATAAAATTTCACTTGAACCTAGGACAGAACAAATTGTTAAACTGAGATGTAATTTATTCAATACCGATGCTATATTAACAGCACAAGAAAACGAAAAAGTCAGACTTCCTAACGCACTTGTTAAAGTAAATGAAAAAGGAGAATTTTATACTTCAGTATTGAACGCGAACCCAATGGCAATATCAATCGATTTCAATGATCTTCAGTTAGAACCAATAAGCAATTTCGACCTAAATAATTTCAATGTTTCTGACACTAACGTATACATAGACAGAACAAACGAGATTCAAAATCAACTACGCCTAGAACATTTAAACGAAGAAGAAACCGAACTAGTAACAAACCTCTGCTTAGACTTTCAGGACATATTTTATTTAGAAGGTGACAACTTGACATTTACTAACGGAATTAAGCACTCTATTGACACTAAAGACTCGAAACCCGTTTTTACCCGATCCTATAGATATCCACAAATCCACAAAGATGAGGTGAAAAATCAAATGTCAAAAATGCTTGAGCAAGGCATTATACGTCCTTCGATTTCACCCTGGTCATCCCCTGTTTGGGTAGTACCGAAAAAACTCGACGCCTCTGGAAAGCAGAAGTGGCGTGTTGTTGTGGATTACAGGAAACTTAATGAACTTACTGTAGACGACAAGTACCCCCTGCCAATGATTTCTGATCTCCTTGACCAACTTGGCAAATGCCAATATTTCACGACCCTCGACCTTGCTTCTGGATTTCATCAGATCGAGATTGATCCGAATGATATATCCAAAACCGCCTTCACGGTAGAGAATGGACACTATGAGTTTGTCCGAATGCCTTTTGGACTAAAGAATGCTCCTTCTACCTTTCAGAGGGTAATGGACAATATTCTCCTGGGCATTTAAAACGAGAGATGTCTCGTCTACATGGACGACATCATTGTTTACTCCCCCACGATTCATGATCATATTTACCGACTCACCGATGTATTCAAACGACTTCGAAAAGCAAATCTGAAGATACAACCAGATAAATGCGAATTCCTTAGGAAGGAGGTAGCATATCTTGGTCACTTGATCACCAGTGACGCAGTCAAACCGAATCCATCTAAGGTAGACTGTATCGTAAATTTTCCTGAACCTAAAAACCAGAAAGAAATCAAATCATTTCTAGGTCTCGCCGGATATTACCGCCGCTTCATATCGAACTTTGCCAAAATTTCGAAGCCTCTCACTAAACTGCTTCAGAAGGACACCCCCTTCAACTTTGACTCCGATTGCAAAAATTCTTTCGATAATTTGAAACAAACCCTCATTTCGACCCCTATTCTCATATACCCAAACTTCGAAGATACTTTTCTTGTCACCACCGACGCAAGCGCATACGCTATTGGTGCTGTACTATCTCAGGGCCCCATTGGCAAGGATCTCCCTATCGCATATGCCTCCCGCACCCTTTGTGCAGCAGAATCTAAGTATTCTACAATAGAGCGCGAATTGCTCGCAATCGTATGGGCAGTCAAACATTTCCGGCCATACCTCTTCGGTCGCAAATTCAAATTGATTACCGATCATCGTCCCCTCACTTGGCTCTTCTCGATCAATGATCCTGGCAGTCGTTTAGCTAGATGGCGCCTCAAACTTGAGGAATACCATTATGAAGTCATATACAAACCAAGAAAGATCAACAAGAATGCCGATGCTCTCTCTCGCATAAAAGTGAATCATATTCAAGAATGTGTTGCTTTTCATTCGAAAACTCTAGTACTCCCTTCAAACGAAGAAGACTCCGACCTTGAAATCATTGAGAACCCTATCGAAAATAAACCTCCTACTGAAGAACCGACAATTGCAGGAACCCCTGAAGAATCATCGAACGACCCTGAAACTACTCGACCAGAAGACGAAACTTCCGAAATCTCAATAGGAATAATACAAGACGAATTCAACAGATTTGTAGACCTATACAGAACGACATCTCTAATAGACTATTCTAAAGTTCAATATTCTCAATACCACATACTAGACAAATCTAACAGACACATAATCGTTCCTATACAACAAAATAAACTCTCTAAAATTCATTATGACATCATAGACGATCTTTTCGAAGAACACTATGACTTTCAAAACCTCAAAAATAATATCCTTTCTAGTAAATCAGTTAAAAATCGAAAATATTACTTGATTCCACTGACATACGACCCTGAAACAGTGATTGAACACCTCTTTTTGACTTTATATAAAAATCGAAACGAGTTGGACCCATTGAATTACTATTGTATCGAAGACAACCCCAAGTTGCCGATGCAAGAAATGCTTTGTTTTATATTCGCTGAAGAGGATATAAAAATTAAAGTATGCCAAAACGTAGTCAAAATACCAGATCAAGATCAGATACCCATAATTTTAGACCAATATCACAAAGGAAAAAATAATCTACATCGTGGTATTAACGAGACTATTAGACGAATACGACAAAAATATGATTGGGACGGTATCACTAAAGACGTTGAAAATTCAATAAAAAATTGCCAAGTATGTCACAGAACCAAAGTTTGTAGGAAAGATCTTAATTACCCATTAGTTATAACAGAGACACCCCATACTGCTTTTGAACGAATTAACATAGACATTGTCGAAGTCCCAGTTAAAAATTACGCGCTCACTATTCGAGACGAACTCACAAAATTTACACAAGCTTACGTTCTTCCAGATAAATCCGCTAGATCCGTTGTAAACACCCTCCTTCTATATTTTCAACATTTTGGAACCCCCCTACGAATCCACTGTGATTACGGACGAGAATTCGACAATACTCTAATAAAAGACTAATGCTCATTGTACGACATCAAAATATCTTTCTCTAGCGTAAACCATCCGCAATCAATCGGCTCTATCGAAAGATTTCATAGCACACTCCTCGAAATGATTCGTGTCAATATGGCAGAGAACCCAGATGAACATCCCTTCAATATTCTCCCATATGTAATTATATGCTATAACAATTCCACTAATAAAACTCATGGTTTCACTCCACATGAGTTAGTATTTGGACACACGGCGAGTAGACCACCTGAAACTCTAATCAAAAAGCTCTAATTTCAAAATACGTGAGAGACTTGAACAATCGAATATCGTACTACTATAAAGTAGCAAGATCAAAGACAGACCGCACTGAACAAAAAGCAAGAGAACGCTTTGACAAAACCGTTTCAAAACAGACTGAATACGAAGTAGGAGAACAGGTGTACATAAAAGAATCCCAAATAAAAGACAAATCACAAAACAAATTTAATGGTCCATTCCAAATTATAGAAATATTGAAAATATCAGCGATACTATTAAATCCGCAAACAAATCAAAGAACTAAAGTTAATTTCGATCGCATGATACCGTATTCTGAAAACTAATTTATTTTCAGGTTCACTCTGCTGCTCGAATCAGCAGTTTGTCAATTCAAAATTTCGCCGATTAATAACACTCTCGGTGTGTACTACCATGAAGAAGATGATATTATACTAACAAAATAAATGATTACTGGACCTTACTTGTTCATAAAGATATATCACTACTCCGAGAAGCTTACGAACACAACAGTAGAACATTAGAAACCCTGACCGACTCTGTGAAATCAACACCTATTCGCACTATAAGGCCCTCCGCACACGGGTCGATCGGCGACATGGGCGACGCGATTCGAATCGTACGACTGTCTCCCCTCTACTCGACTTCCTAAGCAAAGCATTTGGATCCCGCACACGGGTCGTTTAGTGGTCGTCTAGAAACGTACGATTTAGGATCTCCTCGTTTTCAGTCGCATGCGATTAGCAAGGAAGCAGTTTGATCGAGTGAATCGTGCGTCTCAATGGAAAAAGTTGTTCAATAATTTTTCAATCATTGTGATTATTTGTGTTACCTACCTTGAGTTCTTTAATTTCAGTAACTTGAACATATAATCTTATGTTTCCAATTGATACTCTCAAATTTAGGAACTGTTTGATTTTTTGAAATATAAGAATCTTATACCTCAATGTTATCAGTACGTATTCCCTCATATTTGTATCCACATAATTTATGGCTGGAGCAAGAGTATCCACTAGATCAATATATGATTCCTTCGACATTCTATAAAATGCCAAAAATTTTGTGTCACTCTCTTGTATTTCACGTGCAGCAACAAGAAGTCGGGTGTGAAAATTTCGTGCAATGTACGGATGTACCCATAACTTCGTTGTCTTCTTCTTCTCCTGATCTGCCGGTGCCACAAAAATATGGCTATGTCCTCCTCGTCACTGGAACTGCTCATTTTTAGCGAAAACTTCCTGTTTGAAGTTGCAAAAAGGTGAGTAACTAAGTTGATCAGACGCGAGTCGACTACACAAAACGTCGACCCATATGCGGATGACACACACTCCCGTCTCTTGAATCGTACGAATGCAGAAATTGTGACGTCATTGCAATCGCGTCGCCCATGTCGCCGATCGACCCGTGTGCGGAGGGCCTAAGCGTCTTCCGATCAGAAGTTAAAACACATATCAGCCTTATTACTCAAATTTCGAAGTCAGTCAAATCAAAACTGAATGAAATATCCCTGGATACAAAAATAAACAAACGCGGACTTATTGACGGAATAGGTAGTATTTTCAAGTCAATCACTGGTAACCTTGATGCTTCTGACGGCGAGTATTATTCGAATTGTATCAATAAGCTACATGACGACGAACACCAATTAGAAAACCTTCTGAAAAATCAAATTTCGGTCACAACGTCAGTAATAAAAAATTTCAATATGACCATACGGAAACTTCAAATAGACGAAAAAACGTTCAATGAAGACATAACAGAAGTTGAAAAATCATTTAGTGAAATGAATAACGCTTTATCATTTATTCAAGGCAAACTCAAAGTTTATGACCTATGTGAGAAACTTATGGAGAGTTATGTGTATCTTGAGGACAGCCTTGACGATATAATAAATTCAATCACATTTGCTAGACTTAATATCATCCACCCTTCAATAATCACACCTGACCATTTAGTAGGAAATTTACCAAAATTTGCACAAAAGTAACTAACCTCTACCTGCAAAATTAGCCAATGTTGCCCAATATCTTGATATCATTGAACTCCAAGCATTCCAAATGAATTTAAATATTGTTTTTGTTCTGAAAATTCCCTTAATTGATCCTCAAATATACCACCTCTATCGACTCTACCCTATTCCGATATTCGACAACAGAACTGGTTTACATCATGTCCTCTCGATTTCACAAAAATATATCGCGAAAGACGATGATTCCTTGATGTTCGTACCAATCAGCGACATGGAAGATTGTAAAGCTGTATTTCCTGGAATGAAGATGTGTTCCAATATATTTCCATACCCGATAGACAACACTGCCATGTGTGAAGCCCGTATTATGAGAACATTCCGAAAAGTACCAGAAAACTGTCAGAGTGCCCTCATACTCAGTCAAGGATATAAAGTCCAGAAACTAGCCGAAAACTATTGGTTAGCGATTCTGTCAGAACCGATACAGATAACAATAAATTGCCCCAAGAAGAGACCAGAGACCAGAATCCTTCACAAGAACTCTCTAATCAGCCTCAAAAATGATTGCAGTGCCTTCATTGGAATCACCAAAATTCAAGCTACCTCGACGAAAACTCTGAATATTTCGTTCGGGACCTATCCTTTCGAAATCCCGTACGAATGTTGCAATGACCTTCCGGAACAAGCTGACCTGCCGAAATTAAAACCACCTGAATTGAGCGATTTGGATGTCGATGACCTAGACATCGCCAAATTAGAATCCTACTCCAAGACGTTGGACGACCTAATCAATCAGCCATTTGTGGACAAAAAAATATCCTGGTTCACGTATTTCACTATAGCCCTCATCGCAATCCTAATTCTTCTATACATATTCTGTAAGTGTAGAAGAATGAGAAGACTAGCTATAAATGGTCCATCCGATGCACCATCACCTCCGCCTAGAGGAAGTAAGGCCATGAGAAGTATTCGAGCCATGTTTCCAAGAAGACGACCCAATTTGGGAGCCCAGACGAGTACAGAAGAAGAGCAAGAAGATGCCTTCATCGAACCCGGCGCCTAGGTTGGCACTTCCAAAAAGTTGTCGATGTAGAGCAACAACTTTTTCAAAAGGATGGGAGCTGTTATATGAATATTTTCATCATATACCAGGAATACTTGTGCAAGTACCATCTCAGGAGTTTCACATTACTGATGACTTCAAGGCCAAGTAGTAACCGAAGACACACACGTGTCTGCTGACTCGACATCCTCAGAACTTAGATGCTACATCGTTGCTTTGCGAAGAATCAGTTCTACTCAAACCAAGCTCTCGTCAACATCTAATTTTTCATTGTATTAATTCCATTCAAATTGTAGCTCATTCAAATAAATTGTTTTTTAAAAAGTCTTTAGTGCTTCAAGTGATTTAACATATATATAGTATGATACACAGGGTAGTGAATGTATCTCTTTCAGAAGTAATTTTCGATAAAGAACTCGATATCATGAAACATATTGCAGTCAACAACGGATACAACGGTAATTTGATAGACAGTATTCTGTTTGAAAAACTTTCTCATGAAGCTATTCAAGAATTTCATCCTACCATCAAGAATAATAATCAGAATTATAGAACTTCAACCTATTTTGGATCATTAACTAAAACATTAGCTTTATCTCTACATAAACAGGACTTAAAAGTAGCTTATAGAACAAATAACACGTTGGGACGGTTTATGTAGATTGATAAAGATAAAACTTCAGAATTCGAAAAATCAGAGGTATACAAACTCAACTGTGAATCTTGTCCTGAGCTATATATAGGTCAGACAGGTCGTACGTTTAATCAGCGCATTCATGAACATAAGACGAATTTTTGTAAAAAGGAAACAAATTCAACATATGCCAACCACATATCAGAAGAAAACCATAGTTTTGATGATAATTTCGAAATTCTACACGTGGAAAATGAAGGAACAAAACTCAATAATTTCGAATTAATGAAAATCAACAAACTCAAGAATTCTGACATTTTTTTAACGATCAATTAGACCTCAATATTTCACCACTGTTGAATTTGTTTTCTTAGTATAAGTAATAATATGTATTTGATATCAACCCTTTCAAGTTAATCCGGTACACTGTATTTTGATGTGGATATTGTGCCTAATTTCCAAAAATTGGGGTTTATCGAACCTGTCCACAGGTAACTAATCCTTTAGGTTGTGTAGGTGGAATATATATAAACAAGGCAATTATATATGAACAAGCCAATGTTACTTTAGTTCATCGTAGCAGTATATCACCTGGTGAAGCTACTGTGTTAGCGAAACATGTGGTGTGTTCGAGAATTTTGTAGAAGGTTTCAACAATTCAGGCGAAAATGTCCAGGCAATTAATCTAGCAGAGGTTGCTGAGACCACTACTGAGTTCGAATCCTCTTTAGGAATGGTAGATTTTTACAGTAAATTTATTCCCGATGCCCCAGATATTTTTAAATCTCTTCATCAATAGTTGGAAGAATATGCAATATCGGTATGGTCTGAGGATTGTAGAAGAAGTTTCGAGATGGCAAAAAGCTCATCGACTTCGGTCTTGGCACATTTTGATTTCAATATATAGCATATTGAGATATTGCTCATATCTACCACTGGGCCTCCAAAATCAACACCAATACACGAAAATGGTTTGACCTGGGACACTCTTGGGATTGAAAGATTTCCCATGTAGGGTTGCAAAACTTTTGGATTCTGTTTCACAGCGCGATATGATCTCACGGATCACTCTCTTTGCGAATACAATCGAGAATTTTTTAAGTAAAAGAAAACTAAGAGTTTGATTTCCTGGATGGAGATATTGCTTGTGGGTACTTTCAACAATTAATTCTGCGAGGACCTGATTGCTAGGAAGAAGAAGAGGATAACGTCTATCATATGAAAGGCTGGAATAGGTTAGCCGACCGCCCACCCTCAACAACCCTCCTTGTCAAGAAAGAGATTCAATTTACGGAAAGATTTGGTAAGTCGTTCATTAGACGAGAGAAAAGCGATTTCTGCATGAAATATTTGACCTTGCAATTGCAATTGGTGATATATGGACATTTTGATAATAATGTATCATATATAGCTTCATACTTTTGCACAAAAATGATAATTTTCTTTTCTTCCTTCTCAGCTTCGGATGCTTGTTGATTTTGTTCAGATATGGTTGGCCATGATGGAGGATGTTCGGTAAGCCAACTAGACCCCGCCCACCATTGAACATTCTCAACAAGTTGAGATGGCATAATGCCTCCGGATGCACAATCGGCCGGGTTGTCCTTTGACGGGACATATCGCTATATATCTGAAGGCAATCGTTCTTGGATGTAACTTACTCGGTTTTCACGAACGTTTGCCATCGGTGAGGAGAAGCTTGAATTTGATCCAGAGTGGTGGATGAATCAGTCCAAGCAACTATTTCGTCGATTGAAATTTGATTTTCGTAAGTATTTTGAACAAAACTGAGGGGTTTTGATAGAAGCGCTGCTGATATGGTCATCAGTGGGGAGACTTTCGATTTAGCACATATCAAAGCCTTATTGTCAATAATATACCTGCAATACATGACTGCAGCATAGCCTTTTTCACTGGCATCGGAAAATCCATGGAGAACGCAATTATGTACTGATGGATGAAACAAATTCCGAGGAATTTGTATTTGAGAGAGCATTGGAAGTTCACATTTGAATCCATTCCAAGCTGATTCGATATACTCGGGTGGTTTATCATCCCATCCCAGAACAAGAGTCCATGAATGTTGAGTGAGTCTTTTTGCGAACAGGGTTAAAGGAGTAAAGAACCCAATCGGATCGAAAATGCGCGCAAGATCGTAAAGAACATTTCTTTTGGTACAAGGAAGTTTTGTCGATGAGATGCTGGAGGAAAATACATCTAGAGATGAGTTCCATTCTGAACCAAGAACTTTCACAACGAGAGGGTTTTGGTCTAGATCGAGGGATTTCGACACTGAAGAAGATGCATTAGGATGTAGTGAGGGGTCGTTACTATTCCACTTATGTATAGTTGGAAACATCCTTTACCGAGCAAAGACTGCGCAACTGCGATAGAGTCACAACTGATTACTATTTCATCCACATATGAAGCTGCCATCAGGGCTTCAGAAGCGAGAGGATACTCAGAACTTCCTGCTTCAGCTAGCTGTAGAAGTACTCTGATTGCAAGGAAGGTAGTTGAAGACATTCCATATGTAACGGTATTCAAGACGAATTCTTGAACTGGTTGATCAGGGGAAAATCGCCACAAGATCCGTTAATAATTGACTTGATCGAATATCAATCATGAGGGCAATGAAACGAACCCTAAAGTTCAACAAGATTGTGACAAGATTCCTTTGGAGTTTTTGACCAGGCAGGAGAGTGTCATTTAATAAAGTTCCATCAGATGTTTTGGCGGAAGCATCAAACACTACTCGTAGTTTGGTACTAGGACTATCTGGAGAAATCACACAATGATGTGGTATAGAATAAGTGCAGTCTGACATGTCGGGATATGTGAAAACACACAATATTGTTCATAAAGTGGGGGATTGGTACGTAACCTACGTTATAACGATAAAAATCTATTGAGAGCGATTTCACGAGAACAAAAAAATATTGGATCGCCGTTTTTAAATGGTAAAGTAACAACTGAACTACTTAAGGCATTTCAAGAAACAGTTGTCTGGAAAATCTTCTCGCAAAGTTCATCTTCAGGAGCCAGTTTACATTTTCTCGAAATTCCTCCAATTTCCCAGACTTTTTCAAATGCTGAGTCAAGAGGAGTGTCGCAAAAACAATGGAGAGAGTTAAACAAAGGTTGGGTAGGATTTTGATCGACAGTTCCCATTAGAATCCAACCAGATATGGTATTAAACGCAACTGGTTCGTTTTTGTTACCAGACATTCGACCACTTTCTAGTACTGAAGAAAATATGTCTGCTCTGAGTGAAATATTAATATTATCAGCAATAGTGGAATAGGGATCAGCAAGATCAAAGATCTAAACTGGAGGTATGAGACAGGAGACCGAGATTTTATGTTAATTGAATTACTAGGCATCGGATTACATACTTTTGGCAGAACAAATGCGTCTAGTTTGAGAACAGGTTTCGGGCTTTGACGAGGGGGAATTTGGAGAGAAACTGATTTTGAGGCACTTGCATTCATCTGACTTATACCCTGTATTGAAAGTGATATGTCCTTCTTCTTTAATCCGAGACGATTGCAGAATTTTACACTTATAATACTGATTTGACAGCCAGTAAAGTAACGCACGGCTTGTTGATATGATCCCCATCCATCAAAGACTTCAATTAGTGCGGTTGACAACAGAACAGTTGGAGTTGAGTTTGGGGAGCAATAAAAGGTGTTTGTATTCGAATAGAGTTATTTGAGGTACCTCAAGTACCAGGAGGAGGTGACGAATATGAATCTTGAGTGGTGGGAGCGGAATTTTGAGTACTAGTATTATACGAATATGCTCCATGAGAATGACCTGATGCATGACCTGAGGAATGACCTGAGGAACGACCATAGGAATCACCTGAGGGACGACCAGAGGAATCACCTGAGAAATGACAAGAGGAAGTTCCTTGATTTGATCGATTTATTGAGAGAGGAGTGAAGTCGTTTGAATGTAATGAAGTGTGGTATAACTGACCACATTTTACGCAATGAGATTGTGAGGAACAGTCTTGTAGCATATGCATTGAACCCAGACAGTTGATACACCACTCATGAGATTCAACAACATTGAATCGTTCACGAGTAGAGAAGGCTCAAAATTGGGGTCATTTATAAATGAGATGTTCACCAGAACATAAAAAGCATGAAGCGTTCCTAACTTGGGTATGAAAAGAAGAACGCCTAGGAGTAACCTTGGAAGGAGACATTGTAGGTGGATTTCGAATTTTCGAAATACTCCTGACAGAATTATTTCTAGTATAATCTGCGGCTTTATCAAGGCTACTACATTGTTTTGAGACGAAATCAACTGAACTATCGAAAGTTGGGATATTATCTGATCTAGCTTCTATTTCAAAATGAGACACTGTATCAGGGTCGAGTCGTTTCAGGAGCATGTTGAATAGGAGGAAGCTCCATGAGTCAGTTGGGAACCCTAAATCATCAATCATCAACTCGCGTGGGTGTTTCCGTTCGTGTTTCAATTCATAAATTAGTTACAAGTTGCTAAGACCATTCGAACTATTGGGTTCATTGAATACGTTTGATCCCAAATTTCAGACTCCTCGGTTTTCAAAAAAAAGGTTATGCAGTTCTTCATTGCGAATAAAAAAACGGAAGAAGGACGTGAGGAATTGTATATTATTCAACGAGCGCATAATCACGACTATAACCCACGAAGACAAAAGATGCAGTACGAGCCGAAGGCGAGTGCTGTAATCATCTGAGTGAGTGATAGTCATCATGTGCGAGTAGAATACGATACTTCATTTACAACTAATCAATATTCGAAGCAACTCTGAGAGTTCAGAAATATATCTTTGGAAATAATGAAGGTTATTATATTGCGAAATCACTGAATCTGATTTGAAATAACTCATTAATTCTATCGGGAACTTATTGACAAAAATTTCAATCAACGAACAGCTTATAACTTCTTTCAATAATTTTGATTGTGGAAATATGGTAAACAATGCTGGATCTGACTTTTTTTTAACAGGAAAAAAGTAGTGCAATTACATATCAAACAATCTTACAAGGTATTATATGCCATTTCACTTTTCAGTTGTAAAATGAATCATACTATATTGTAGCATTACCCCATCGCGATGATTAATTATTGTAGTACCCTTTCAATAGACGCTAGTTATCAACAATGAAGTTCCATGGTTCTGATTCGTCTGCACTAAATCTATTCGAATAGCCCGCACATAAGTGTTAGCCAATCTGCAACTGTCAAGTGTCAAGTCCTATTTTATGGTTATGGTTACTCATGATGGTAGTCACGCTTGAGAATGAAAAACAGTGAATTCATATTTCTCCGTTTATTTATAGAATTAAGGTGATTAAAACTATAAGAACTATGAAAAGTGAGTCTTTTGAATTTGCGTGTATTTCACAAACAGTAGTATAGTGGTGTGCTTCAGTAGAAATAGTAGAATGAATACCCACCTATAGTTGAATTTGACAAGACGATGGGATGTCAGAATAATAAGCCATCTTACTGTCATTACTACTTGAATTACCTGATTCATCACCATGATGTCTGTCATTAACCCTAATTACTCGCGCTGGTGTATTTTGTACACCAGCGCCAAATTTCTTGCTACCATCGAACGTAGAATTTTGTTTGTGGGTCTAGACTCTTACCTAACCTATGTTTAACATGTCTGGGATGTGTGTACGTGAATTTTGACGCGTTGTCACGTTGGTGCCCGTTGGTGCCTAGAATACAATACCATGTGTGGGAAATAGGGTAAATTATCTGAGTATTCAATATTGTATACAAACACGTTAGTTGTGTATTATGTGGACGCACTAAAAACAGAGTGACTTTTTTTTTCAATTGCATTTCCTCGTTGGACCCAGCACTGGATTCAACGCCCCATAAGTCGAAACTTGTGCGGGGTTAGGAAAGCATACGTTTTTGTTAAACCTAAAAACAAGTAAAATTCATGATGGTTTACAAAATACACCGCGCGGGAAAAAGTTCGAACATTTAACCAGAGAGAGCTCAGAAATCACCAACATCAAAGCAGAGCCAGTGAATTTTCATCGACATCGAGAAAAAGATCTACATAGCGCTGCCGCAGCAGCGCAGCGGCCGCAGTAGCATCCAGCAGCAGCACGACAGCCACAAGCACATCACTTTGACAGCAATGTTGATCATAATCTACGCCGGTGCCAGGTTAGCGACAATAGGAACCTTCAACGAATACATAATGAGTGTTTTGTCTGTGGTGGCCGGAATTACTCGTCTAGTGATTGTGTTTACAATAATTGAACTTGCCACAAATGTGGCGTGAAAGGACATTTAGCTTTCCAGTGCCAACGAATTCCAACTAGATACTAGAGGAAATGTGGATCCTACTTTTGTTGAATGAGATGTTGAGAATCCACCTATGACTTTTGGAGCCGATTCCGGATCCGCCCATCCAGCAATATCTGAACAATTTCATCTGAAACATTCTCAAATGGAAGAATAGCTAAAACTGATCTAGAATTATGTAGGAATCACTTTTGAGTTGATTGGATTCATGAATTTGAACATTGGATTTGACAATCAACCTACAGTTTGAAAACTGATGTCCGCCACTAAAAGGCCTAAATGGTCTGAACATGTTAAAATAAGGTATTTGTGAAATACAATACACAAGTGATAGATTGAAAGTTCAGTAGACAATGTTATTTTAGTACCCATGGAATTTTCGGAAAGGGCAACTCCCATTGTTCCAGTTTTGAAAAAAAGACAGACTTAAGAATCTGTGGAGATTTCAAAGTTACAATAAATCAAAATCTGTATTTTCAACATTTTCCTCTGCCAAGAATTGAATTTTCATTCTGACAATGATGAAGTGGTGACAAATTTCCGAAGATCAACGTTCCTGCAGCCAATCATCAGTTAGTTTTGACGGAGGTGTGCCGAAAATTTGTCACTATACCAACCCACAAATTACATTTTTCCTATACCCGATCACCATACGGAATAACATGTGCACCGGCGGTGTTCCAGCAAATTATGAAACAAATGGTCATTTTACTAGGTATGGTGTGTTTCCTGGATGATATTTTCATTACGGAAAAAATGTTGGAGAACATTTGGAGCGATTACAACATGTTTTTCGTCGTATGCGAGAATGTGATTTCAAGATTGAGAAATAGAAATGCTCCCTGTTTCAGAAGTCAGTGAAGTAACTGGGTCATATAATCTATAAAAAAGGTTTCTTGAAAGATTCAAACACTTCAAACGAGAATGTTCAGGCAGTTGCTGAGACTCCTACTGAGATCAAATCTTTTTTAGGGATGGTAAATTTCTACAGGTAACATCATTCCCAATGCCTCAGATATTTTAAAACCTCTATCAATTGCTGAAAAGAGATGCAATATCGGTATGGTCTGAGGATTGTTGGAAAAGCTTATTGACTTCGGTCTTGGCACATTTTAATCTAAATATGTATCATATTGAGATATTGCTCATATGTACCACTGTAGTGAAAGGAGTTTTGCCAAAAAAAACTTATGTACTTAGGTAGTGAAAACTGATGGTGGAGTTTGGAAGAGACATATTGATCAGCTGAAGGCAAATCATGTATCAGGAAATCAGAGAAATAATTTTCCGATTATTTCACGATCAAGTTTTACCACAACCAGTGGAAATATTGTGAATATTGCGAAAGGGCTAGTAAAATTTCTGATTCGGATATAGGGCGTGCTTTGAGACGCCGCAGTCTGATAGAACCCCCGAATAGAGTGGTTGTAGATTAATTTTTGATTGAGTTGGTAGGCATTATACAACGGTGATACAGGGTCCTGCATCTCACCTTCAGTCTTCTATAGCTATCAGTTATCAGTTGATCAGGATTTTGATATTTCGTAGACTCCAATTGTATTATAGGGCGCATACCAGGAAGATATATAATTTCGATTACACAGGGTGTCCCAAAAAAGTTTGACGTCATATTGATATATTTATATCGATACTTTCGATATGTTGTCCCTGCGACATTAACTTACACCTCGCCGACGAATGATTGCTCATAGACTATGAGTACTCCTCGTCAATGTCCTACACGTGAATCCATTGGACATCCTTTGGAAACTTTTTGGGGACCTTCTACGGACCATCAACTCAACTCGATGCCCTAATCAGTTATGCAAGATCTGGTCCTAGAGGGACCCAGGAAAATTCAAATTCAAGAATAATTCATACGTCCCTGGGACATCCTATGGACATCCAATTGATATTCCTCAGCGTTGCTGATAGGTTGTTCCATGGATGTCCTAAGGATGTCCTCTGTAGTGCTTGATGACGAATACTGTAGGATTAAGGTATTCGATAGTTGTCCCAGGGACATCCCTCAAGGACGTCCCTACTTGGTCCTCAAGTGGGACATTTGTGCGTCCCTCAGACGTCCGATGGACGTCCACGGTACCAAATACGAACGTCCTATGGACGTCCTGATTGTCCCGACAGGACGTCGTGAGGATATTCATGGGACATAAGTGTGTTTTAAGGGTATATATAGAGAGAAATATATTGAGAATTCACATTCTCCATGTGATGGAAATATTAATTCTTTCTCGCTTTATTCAACAGAAAACAACTACTTTCCTGGCTATATGTCACGACGAATATTGAATTACATCTATTGAACACACGAGAAAAATTTAAAAAACGAAATCTTCTGAAGAAGAGAATGTGCATTCTCCTTCATATAAAGATATGCAAATAATGGCATTCTGAATATTCAACAGAAAACAACTACCTACCGCATCAATCTGGGCAGCCCAATGGCATAAGTATGAACTTCCATATTTTTTATTTCAAAATTTTTCAAATGCTGAATTTAGAGTGTGGAGCGTTACAGCGTTTGTCTAAATATATATTCGTGAACTTCCTCAATAAAATTGACTGAGGATTATCACCAGAGAAAATGATTTCGAAGAATTTAAGCTATACCCTGGTAGGTACCTAATCAATGTCTTCAACAATACAAGAAATTCACTATCACTATTGATTTGTTATTGTTGTTATCGACATTGTCATTTTGAATAATGGATAGCATATTTCTTCTCAGTTACGCTTGTGCATCGGGGATTGTATTGTTCTTCTATCTGTCGCTGCATTTGTGATGATAAATTACCTGTGTGATGTAATTGAAGAATCATTGATAGCAATATTTGTTCGAGGAATGCCGTTTGGTTGATTTCACTTGCAGCTATTCGAGCAAGGAGGTGGTATCGTTATGATGTTCATTGTACATTCCTGTTCGTCTTGTCTGATAAATAATATATAATCATTCGCGTATCACTGTACGGGTTGTTCCTGAAATTAGGAGACAAGTAACTGATCGAATGAGTTGTTTCTTGAGATGAAATGACAAAATGAATCGAAAGAAAATAATTTTTGGAAATTCAATAAAACTTAACTTTCAATATACATCTTCTATCGTTCAACGTCCGGCAACATTGCAAAAGAAATTGATACTTCCAGTACTTCTAACCTCGCTAAAAGTGAATTCTCGGGTTTGGCTGTTACCTCTGATCAATATATCAATATTTGTAATGTAAAGTACCTAGTTATTTATTTGTGTGATTCATGTGAAGATTGATTTCAACATGTACTAATGATATATTTTGAATTCAAATGTACTCAGGAAATGTGGAGGTAGAATTCTATAACATGTAGGAAATTATGTATTTTTGAAATGTAATTTTAAACAGATGATGTGAATGGTATGTAGGAAATTATGTATTTTTAAATTGTATTTAATGTATTTTAAACAGATGATGTAAATGCTACAGGTAGCTAAGATTGTTCTGTAACCCCTGACGTTTGCTGTGTCCATGTTGATCGTTTCGCAATAAAGAGATTATTATTATAATAGTTTGTGATAATTGCTCATCATATTCATCGGTCCTATTCCGGAAACATCTTATATGAAATGTGTGAAAAGAAACTGAAGATCTTAGATGAAAATGCACTGTTGTGAGTCTTCAAAATTCAGAATTGAACCTACCTACCAAAGATATATTGGAAATCAAGAAAGATCTTGAAATAAATTTTGGAGACGAATACTCTTAAAACCTGGAATATCCTCGATTCCTAAAAATATCAACAGAAATATTCTGAGACAAAAAGCCGACTCTATTTTATCTCATTCTATGGGAAGAATCTTGTATTTTGACAATTTTATGAGTCCATATTAACATCTATACCACGAGTTCTTCGAATATTATCTATAAAATACTCTTCCTTTATTTTATCAATAATTTCCGTTTTACTTGATTGACTTTTATTCTGACAAGTTTTTTATTTACAAAAAGTGCTTGTCAACTATTTTCTGTAGACCGAGAAACATCATGTCTAAAGGATGCCCATGCCCATGCCCATGGCCATGCCCATGCCCATGCCCATGCCCATGCCCATGCCCATGCCCATGCCCATGCCCATGCCCATGCCCATGCCCATGCCCATGCCCATGCCCATGCCCATGCCCATGCCCATGCCCATGCCCATGCCCATGCCCATGCCCATGCCCATGCCCATGCCCATGCCCATGCCCATGCCCATGCCCATGCCCATGCCCATGCCCATGCCCATGCCCATGCCCATGCCCATGCCCATGCCCATGCCCATGCCCATGCCCATGCCCATGCCCATGCCCATGCCCATGCCCATGCCCATGCCCATGCCCATGCCCATGCCCATGCCCATGCCCATGCCCATGCCCATGCCCATGCCCATGCCCATGCCCATGCCCATGCCCATGCCCATGCCCATGCCCATGCCCATGCCCATGCCCATGCCCATGCCCATGCCCATGCCCATGCCCATGCCCATGCCCATGCCCATGCCCATGCCCATGCCCATGCCCATGCCCATGCCCATGCCCATGCCCATGCCCATGCCCATGCCCATGCCCATGCCCATGCCCATGCCCATGCCCATGCCCATGCCCATGCCCATGCCCATGCCCATGCCCATGCCCATGCCCATGCCCATGCCCATGCCCATGCCCATGCCCATGCCCATGCCCATGCCCATGCCCATGCCCATGCCCATGCCCATGCCCATGCCCATGCCCATGCCCATGCCCATGCCCATGCCCATGCCCATGCCCATGCCCATGCCCATGCCCATGCCCATGCCCATGCCCATGCCCATGCCCATGCCCATGCCCATGCCCATGCCCATGCCCATGCCCATGCCCATGCCCATGCCCATGCCCATGCCCATGCCCATGCCCATGCCCATGCCCATGCCCATGCCCATGCCCATGCCCATGCCCATGCCCATGCCCATGCCCATGCCCATGCCCATGCCCATGCCCATGCCCATGCCCATGCCCATGCCCATGCCCATGCCCATGCCCATGCCCATGCCCATGCCCATGCCCATGCCCATGCCCATGCCCATGCCCATGCCCATGCCCATGCCCATGCCCATGCCCATGCCCATGCCCATGCCCATGCCCATGCCCATGCCCATGCCCATGCCCATGCCCATGCCCATGCCCATGCCCATGCCCATGCCCATGCCCATGCCCATGCCCATGCCCATGCCCATGCCCATGCCCATGCCCATGCCCATGCCCATGCCCATGCCCATGCCCATGCCCATGCCCATGCCCATGCCAATGCCAATGCCAATGTGACTTGATTTTTTTTGGCTAGGCTACGCTTAGTTGGCGGTCTAAGGACTGCTGGCTGGAGACTGCCTTGCACTGATGAGATCTGAGAACACTCCTTTTGGACTTGTTTATGATAATCTTCAATGAGTAGTCAAATATCAAAACACTCTAAAATCGGTGTCGATTAACTCCTTCATGCGTGTTTTTCATGTTTTGGTATATATCAACAGATTCTGTATGTTTGCTTCATCGTAGATTCAAATTTGGATTTCTTGAATTTTCTCGAAATCTCAGTGAGGATGACAATGTTCATTTTTGGATCGAGATCGACGATATTAGTTCAATGATATTCAATCGCATGTGTCTGTGTTTCCGATTTGGACTTATTCATGCTCTTTTACGAAAAATATGGTTAAACTTCATATTGGCTCTCTTACAACATTGTGGTTCAACTTCTCAATGCGAAGTCTTTATTTCAAAAATTCATCACTCTACACTGTTTCACTACTAACCAAACCGTTTTTTTAATACCTCGACACGTGTTTGCATCTTCTGGAGACGATTATAATTGAATAGAATATTCAAAAATTTGTAGATTTATAACGAAAAACGCGCATGAGGAACTTCATTCACAACATTTCTGAGGGGTTTCAAAATTTGACTACTCATTGAAGATGATCATGGACGAGTCCGAAGCGGTTGTTCTCAAACCCATATTATCATATTTCATTGAACTATTTTTTCTGAGCTGTATCTGAGGATGGAATGAAATGCAAGGTGATTTATTTGAAAATTTCGAGAAAATGATCAGTTTGCAATGAACCTATGTCATCACTTTTGGCCATCCTCAAATTTTTGAATATTGACTAAATATCGTGATAACATAACATGGGTGTTAATTGATTGAGTGCCAATGCTACAAGGTGTGAGTGGTGTGAATCGTCGGTTGATTTCGGGAAGAAGAGTTCATATCGACATATATCCCAAACCTCTTAGTTTCTGAGCTACAGGGTGTTACAATTTTATGAAAAAAGTGATGATCATATTTTTTTATCACTCTCAGATATTTCCGTGGAAGTCTGTACACGCACCATTTCATCATTGAGGAACATTCGTTGACGTGGAAGATTTCCTAAAATTTTCAATGATAAAGTCATAGCATAGCAAGGAAGTGATGATGCTACGATCATACTGAAAAACCTGAATAAATAACAGTATTTTGTCAGGAGCTATCATGTCATAAAAAATCAACTTGAATTATTCCAATTTACGCTAGATATTATTGAACACAATAATATGTTTCTTTGATGAGATGTTGTTTCACAGATCCTCTAAGATGAATTGGAGATACGAAATTTCTGGAATCGACTGGGAGATGATGGTAATATAATTTGACAGCAGTATAAATCAATAACTTTCTAGTTGAGCTTGTCGATGGAATGGGGAGTCTCGAAGTGTTGTTTTGGTGAGTAGAACGTACATACGTACGTTTTCGCGGAAAAAAATTATTTGCATCAGTTCATTGAGATTGTTTCTGTCATCCTCTTCAAATTCAGTAGGCACCCACTACGAGTCAAAACACATTTTGTTTTGGGACGAAAATTAATATTTCACTCTTACCAGTGATGTTTATGTGATCTGATATCGAATGTTTTGAAGAAAAAAAACTGTACGCCACTGATTTTCACACCTTGTATCTCAGAAACTATGTGGTTCCGGACATATGTTGATGAACTCTCCTCCATCACCAGAGGACTCACACCTTGTTTTATCGACTTTCAATTGGTCAACACTATGTTGAAAGGAACACAGCGCATCGATAACTTGATTCTCAACGTTACTTTGGGGACAAAATGAAATTCACGGTATTCCATCGAAATAACGTAGTAAATTTACCACAACGGTCATGTGAAATAACGCTAAGATATCGCAAGAATACACGTTGTTTCCAACCAGTACATAATGGTATCTTACGTACCTAATATGTGTTGTAAGAAGCATATTACGCACGCGGAGCGGCAAGTGAGTAGTTCCATGAGTGCGTCATTGGTTTACAACACGCATTATGTACTATACGTCACCTACTGCCATATAGTACATCAAGAAGTTCGAACAAACAGCCTGAATTATAATTCTAGACAGTCATGTTAGGCTAATAAAATTAAATCGAAAAAAACCGTTTTGAGGAATTAATTTCCAGCAAACTGGAAATCGTTTTAATACCTCTATTTGGTCCTAAATGCGTGTAATCTGAGTTTGCACCATGTCAGGTGGTGAGCTTAACTTTTGATAGCCAAAAAACCGCCACATTTTTGCACTTTTTTTATTTTTTTGCTTATAGCTGCAAAACGGTGCGTCGGACGGAAAATGTTATTCCATTCAATAATACAGAGGACAAAATTCTGCGTCGAATGACATCTGAAAACATCAAATTCCGTGCAGAGGTATAGCCGAAATCGAATGTTAAAAAAAAGAAAATTTCGTAGTTCGGTGCAAACTTACATTTTGCGGCTTTCCAAGACGACATTTCTTGAAAACAGATACTCCTATTGAAAAAATTCATTGAATAAAAGTTGTAGAGAATAAAATTTCATAATCATAGTTCCTAATAGTTAAGGTACAATGAAGGAACGAAAACACGTCATTGATGAACAGTTTGTGGCATAAATCAATATATAATAGGCATGCAACACAAAATGTGGCAGCATTCATGTTCGCATTTTCTTTGATGTCGATGGTCCTTCATCTGAGAAGCTCAGACGGCGCGATTGCATATTGAGGCCCCCTTCATCTGGATCATCTTCAAAGGGACTATCCTCACCTATTTCTGCTTCTACGGTTTATGGTACTCAATGCAAAAAATCCATGGAATCATTTGTTTCTGAATGTTTAGGTAACAATAATTAAGGCTTTTAAACTCTTTTCAAATTGTGACAAAATTTTACACTACCTAATTTTATTTATTATTTACAATGAATTTTGTTTGGCGTTTGTAAAAAAAAATTTGTTTGCAACTCGTGCGCGAAATACTTTGGTGATTTCGACTATTTTTTAACTTGGCTGCGCCTCGTTAAAAAAATCAGGTCTCGATCACCAAAGTAGCATTTCGCGCACTAAATGAAAAATAATTATAAATTGGTGCAAAATTTGGGACCGAAGCTGAACCGGGCATTCAGATATCCGGATAATTGGACAAATCAAGAAAACTTAAACATTTGGACATCTATCTATATAACGTAAAATTTTATTCTCTACAACTTTTATTTTATGGGTTTTTTCAATAGGAGTATCTGTTTTCACGATATGTCGTCTTGGAAAGCCGCAAAATGTAAGCTTGCACCGAACTACGAAATTTTCTTCTTTTTTAACATTCGATTTCGGCTATACTACTAAACGGAATTTGATGTTTTCAGATGTCATTCGACGCAGAATTTTGCCTTCTATATTATTGAATAGAATGACATTTTTCGACCGATGAACCATTTTGCAGCTATAAGCAAAAAAATAAAAAAAGTGCAAAAATTTGGCGGTTTTTTGGCTATCAAAAGTTAAGCTCAACTCCTGGAATGGTGCAAACTTAGATTACACGCATTTGGGACCGAATGAAGGTAATTAAATGATTCCAGCTTGCTGGAAATTAATTCCTCAAAATATAATTATTTGATTGGCCTATGTCATCCGCTGTTGACGGTGATTACGCGATCATGACATACCTATACTGGTGGAATAAACGAAAACTGTGCGATGTGCTAACTGTGCGTGAAGAGCTACTTACTTAGGGTGTATCTCGTGAGTTCTTGTCTACTTTCTATAGTGGCAGTAGGTGAACGTATCTTCAACTACTTATTTGATATCAATTGATTGTTCTTCACATAATATTACGTTTTTCAATAAGTAATTGCATACGTATTTTCAACATTATCAGTTTACGATTATAAAAGACGTAACAAGTACACCAAAAGTTATCGATTTGTGAATTTCAAACTTTGAAATGAACAATAATTTGTTGTCCCATTTGATTATGTTTTAAACTTCATGAACATGTAATATCTGGCAATTATTATACCGTACATTGTGAAGGTGTCGTTCAATAAAATAGGATGACATGCCAATGCTTGAAAGTAGCAACGTTTTGCTTCAACGTTCGGAAGTTTTCATGGATACAGACAATGTTATGAATTATTGGAAATGGAACGTTTTGATAACGTGTTGAATTCTCTTATTTTTTCTTTAACTGGATTCCAACGTCCCAAACCTGTAACGTTATTTCCACGATTCCAACCGTTATTCAACATTTTACAATCGAGTATTTGTTCACTGGGCAAGGATATAGATCATCCTCTTTAGTTGAAATCATCTAACAAAGGAAGTATAAACAACTTTGATTCTCTATTTCCTTGTTTACCAGATAAGAAGGTGGCTCATGTTATGTGTGATACCTTGTATGCATACTGTAATTTACATTGCTCCTCTTCAACCTCATTCTATCCAGAAGAAGTATTCATGATATATTTCCATCGTACCATGAATTCTTGTTTCGATCTTATTTTTTCCTGATGTCGTTTATCACGTCCTTCTCGTTCTCTTTGTTTTTCTTAAAATTCCAATAAATCGGAAATTATATTAGTTTTCTTTCTATTTTTGGTTCTCCATTTTCATTCACCAAACTGTCTTGGGACCCTGAACACCCCAATATAATATGAAAAATGTGAAATCGAATTCAATATACTTGAAATGTTCTGGTGCTTCACCAGATCCTTCAAACAACATATTATCAATGACTTTCATGTATATGTGTTCTTGAGGTACTTTCATTCGAGTCCACATCGTATATACGGTGAATGAAAATGGTCTGCATTCCTACTATTATAATTCTCCATACAGCAAATTTTTTGATGACATTACTCTTGAATTTCGCCTCATTTTGTAGTTAAAGTTCGATGAGCTTCCGATTTGCTACAGCTTTTGATGTGCCCAGTGTTGATTAAGGGGTAGAATTAGTAGTGGTAAAACTTTTTTATTCATTACTGTGAATATAGGCTCACCGTTTTGCTTGTGTTGGTTGTGAAAATCTCATAATTCCGGGAATTGCAGTACCCACTTCACGAAGTTCTCCAGTGCTGGCAGAAAATCATAGTTAAGGTTTGTCCATGAAACATAATTCTCTAGTAATGAGAAATATTCAAATATTTATATCTATCTCACCTTTCTTTTCGATAATAACAATATCCCTGCCATCAGTTGAAGCTACAGTGTATTACTTAAAATCGATCAGATATCGATTGAAAACTCAACAGACATCGATGAAGAAAAAATGCATGAACATTACTGTCGGAGTATATTATCACTCTATTCTATACAGGGTCAGCACACCTCACTCCAAGTGAGTGAGATGAACGCTTTCAGAGTGAGCAATCTTTACTCAGATTGAGTTCATGAACGCACTCCAAAATGAGCAAAGACGATCAATTATTATTTCTATCATTGGCATTATATCATTATTATTATTATTATATATTCCTCTCGCATATTCGTTGCTATTTTTCAGTTTTTAAGCCTCTTCATCATCTGGTTCACGTAACCACTCTCTCCGAATATTCATCTTATATGATTTCCGTGGTCCAATGAAAGGAGAAGCTAAAGCAAACACTTAAAATATTCCAATAACTGTGAACAAATGAGCACGTCCACGTATACGTATACCGAGGTGGGTATAATAGCGACGACTCAACAATTACACTGTGACGCAAGCCATTAATTATAACCTAACCTGTGGTTAGGACTTAACAAGCTGTCACTAGTAGATTGTTAGCGTGTTATTTATGAGAATTTAAACGCAGACTCTCTCATACCGGTCAAGATGAACGCCAAGCGGAACAATATCATCACTTTTTTTATTAAATTAATAACCGTTTAGTATACGAGTTCTGGAAACGTTCGTTAATAGATGGTATAAATCATGACTAATGTTCGTTCTTCTGAAATTACCCCAAATGGTGAACATTTGATCGGACATAATTTTCCATAAGATCTTTCAACAGTCTCAAAATATGATCATGAAATGGAGAAGATTAGCTGGATTCGTTAGCGCCACGTTGAATCGATACGTTGGATTGAACTATAGATATGTGACAATGCTGAATGTTTTCCCAGCGCTATTGATTCCGTTATGACATTAACCTCATATGATTATGTACTTTGTGAGAACAAGAAAGTTCAACCTCAAGAACAGAAAATAGATTCCCTATCATGATCAAGACAAGCAGTGTTCGTGTTCCGCCGATAATCTCCTGTATACTCTGTGGGAGTTGTGTTTTTTCAAACTCTCGTTCATTTCAATTTCTTCAAGCATGAATCGACTTTATTGATACATCCAGTACAAATTAGTTTCGTTCAGGAAAGCTGAGTTCATAGACTCCAGTTCCTGTAAAATTTGGAAACCGGTTACCGAGCCAAACTTCTTAGGTTGGAAATACCGCGCCCGGTAGCGTCCATTCCCATTGCGGATTATGACGGGCCAAAAGCATCGATTTCGAATATAAATAGTACCTGAATCGATACCCAGCAAACATTGAACTACCGGGAGAAGGCCTAGTGCAGGCAAGTCTGTGAAAGTGACGATGCCGGGGTATTGGTAATGGGCTGATGATTTTCCTATGCTGAGTAACCATCAGTTGAGAATTTGATGGTGACCTTGTAATGGTGAGATGTCTGGAACCAGTTGAACACTTGCGAGTTATGGCCCTTTGCTGATCAATATCCTTTTCACTACTTGTCCCCCTGTTGGATGTCTGGAAATGTCTACATCAACAATCAACTGATTATTTGGATCATTATTATATGTGCTTCTAGTGATAGCGTATGTTTTGTTTATCTATTGTTTGTTGACGAATTATTGTGTTCCTCATTTCCCATGGTTGTTATTTGAGATGCCAGGGATATTCTCAATCGATAATAATAATAAAAAAAAAACTATTTATTGCCCAAACAGGTACAAGACCCACTTACAGGACAGCTTTTTACAATGTGTACATGTAACTGTGAACAATAACTAAAATCTAAGAGCCAAATAAAGTATTTTGATTAATCATTCAGTAGTTGTAGAAAGTGATTTCAATTGTAAATAATAATGATAATGAAAAAAAGAAAACGGAAGGAAACATAATAACATGTATTAATGAATAACATATGAATAAAGAGGGATTTTTTCATATTTGCTTCGTAAACATCACAAGGTAGAAAAAATATGTATTATTTCCTTTTTGAACACTCCAATGGGAGTTGAAAATATATCAGTTTTTTCGCATATCTGATTGAACTTTTTGCACAATGAATGAATTGGAGATTTCAATAGTATATTCGTTCTTGGAGTAGGTAAATAAAAACAAAGTCAACTTCTACTGTTCAAACGTGGTATGTTGAAATTTAGTTGAGATAATAACTCTGGGCAATCAGTCAGGTTGTTTGTGGGTTTATAGATGAATATGCAAGAGTGGTAAGTTCTACGGTTCTCCAGAGACAATAGTGAGAATCTGTTTAATAATGAGTTATTATCTAAACCTTGTTCAGGATAAATTTTATCAATTCTATATACAATATACTTCATGAATTTCCGTTGAATTGATTCGAGCAGATGAATGTGATTCAAGTAAATAGGAGACCAAATCAGCGAGCCATATTCTAAGCGTGATCTCACATATGAGGTAAAGAGAGCAATGAGGCTGTCTTCAGTTTTGAAGTCTTTGCAATTCCTGAAAATCAAACCAAGCATTTTTTTCGCTGCTGATGCAGTTTTGATAATGTGTGATGAGAAGCTCAATTTGGAGTCAAAATTAATACCAAGATCTTTTGTTACATCACACCTATCCAAAAAAACTTGATTTATTGAGTAGGTGTATTCGATTGGTTTGATTTTCAGAGTAAAGGTAGTGTGATGACATTTCTGTATATTCAAGGGTAGTTTATTTTTTTTACACCAAAATGCTAGACGGTCAATGTCATTTTGGAGTAACTTACAATAATAATCTATTGAGGGAGTATCAATCAATACCTATCCAGTGTTTCGTATTTCATTATGAAATGCATGTGTTTGGTATCTCATAACCTCATATACCTGAAGATCATAATAATTGGAGTGGCTCTACCTCTCCAGATGCATGCCTCTCATGTTCAACTCGCTCGTTAATTGCTATCAAGAGTTATCCCATGTTATGTTAAGCTGTCTTTATTATAAAAATAGATAATCATGAGGTGCCAACTGTAGAAATGCCTGTGTGGAAAATATGATGAGAATTGAAAAGCCCAATATGTGATCACGTTATCAGCTACAAACGTATGCAACAGAATTCTGTTTCTCAAGAAAGGCCACTGGAAACTTCATGAAGAATTTCATATTTCAGAAATACCTATGACTCGCAACGAAGAATCCACTTTGGCGGAATCGTACCCAACTGAGATGTTGATGTTGGGAGGTAATGGGTCGGTTACATGGCCACCGACCCCAGGAAGATAGCAGGGGAGGTCGGGCAAACCTCTCGAGGAAGCTATTCCCAAGACCGTCTGTGCGCGATGTAGAATCGCATCCTGTTCGAGGTGACCCTGCATAAACTAAACACAGCGAATCTATATAAGGCAAGTCGAAACATTCCTCCAAGTCAAGGTGTGTGAATATCGTGCCGAGGACTGGATGGTAGCAGGGAGTGCAATGAAGAACGGAGCCTCTGGGACACAAGGTCGAATCCCAGAGTATAAAGACCTTACTACGGCATGCGGTGCTCTGTCGTAGCGGACCAAAACTTTCCTTGTTACTCGTGGGATCTGGATGGATTCAGAAAACAAAAATAAAAAACCTGTCGGAAGGGCGGAGGTGACCACACCCAACCCAAGAGAGAAGGCGGGCACGCCTGGTGCTGAGACCACGAAAGGGCAAGCACTATAAGTCAAAAACGAGGTAGTAGTATCTTCCCTATAGGAACTAGAGCTACTATCAGACGATAAGGTTAAAATAGCACACTTCGGAAGAGCTTCGAGGTTGAGGCTCAAAGCCTACCTAGAAAAGGACCTTGATTAAATTACAGCCAAAAAGCTGGTAATTAAGGGGAACTGTTTGAAGAGCAAGGAACCCACAAAGTCCTTGAGGTTGGGACCTGTAGCAAAAACGTTGAGGAAGTCCAATGGAGGCACGAAAGCGACGAAACGAACACCGCCACAGACCAGCCAGCTGAGGAAGAAACCAAGGCACGAAGGAGTCCCCTTCAAAGATCTTCTCACCTCAGTCAAGGTTGGTGTGGTACACACAGGCTTCCCAGAGGTAAAAATGAGTACTGAGAGGCTCACAGGAGTCCAGGGCCCAATCTCCGAGGCTCTGGATCAAAGGGCGATTCGCAAAATGCACTCATAAACCGGGATTCCTGGTTATGATGTGCTCGGATCGCATTAGTACAGACTGGTTGAAGGTGGTCATCCTAACCATAAAACCCTGAGAGGAAGCTACCCTGGAAGTTTTGGAGGGTAATGACTCACCTGAAACCTACGCCTGCACAACCTTCATCCCTGATGAGAAAGGGCGAAAGCCGGAGGCGGAAAAAATTCTGCACCGGCTCAGTCACAAAATATAGAATGAACACGCACCTTTGGACGGTTTCGGGCGAAACTCCTGCGGCAAAAGGTCAAACTTGGGTCTTCTCGATGGACAAATAGTCACTGGAAGAAGTAGTGAAACTTGACATGTCTCCCTACTTCAATCTAGTGAGGATTGAATTCAGACAGAAAGGGAAACATGTCAAGGAGCAAGAAGAACACGCCGAGCAAATTCCGTAGGCCCAAGAGGCACGAGAAGAGGGCGAGGCAGAGCCCTCCTGAAGTGGAAATAGCACATGAGAGCGCGACACCCATGGAGGAGGAAGATGCCTCGAAGTAGGCGAGAAGGGTTCAGTTCACAGAACTGAACCGTAGGATCAGGGTTCTGCAGTTGAATCTCCATCATGCCGAGGCGTCCAGTGCTATGGTATGTAGGGGATTTGACGAAGAGGGTCTCGACCTGGCCCTCTTGCAAGAACCTTGGTTACATGGAGGAAGTACTATACGTAGATGGTAACATTAAACCTCGCACATGCATAGTATAGAGCGATAGAGTAAAATGCACACTTATACCGGTGCCCTGCACCGGTGATGTTGTTACTATTGGAATTACACCAGCTCGTACTCATTTTGTTGGATCAGAGATGAATTCAGTTTTATTTTCGAGTATAATGACAAATCAATACTGACATTAACAAATTATCATATATGACAAATCGCTATATACATAGTGAATAACTGCAAATCCCATCATCATTGCCAATCCAATACTCCTCCTCAATAATGGTCAACTTAACCGATCAGTAATCTGAGTTTCTTCAAACGAGTTGCTTAAATTGGTTTCGATAATGAATCTTCTTCCATCTCATCCGTTGGACAGTAATTGAACTCAAAAATACCCCGATCTTGAAGATCTTTGAGGAAACAGTATTAAATATCCATATGCTTCGTTCTATTACGTATCAACCATTTTTGATAATTTTTAAGCAACTCTGATTGTTTTCATAAATGTTCGTTCTATCCAACTGTTTCTCTCCTAAATCATTCATTAAGTCTCTCAACCACATAGCCTCCTGACTTGCTTCTGTGAGAGCAACGAATTCATATTCAGAAGTCGAGATTGCTACTGCTGTTTGTTTTCTCGATGCCCAACTGATGGTGCCACCATTCATTTTGAAAATAAATCCACTATTCAATTTTCTATCCACGTTATCTTCTGCCCAGTCAGCATCTGCGAATTCAATGGGTGGGCCTCCTAATTTATTATCACTCAAACGTAGTTTGAAATGAGACGTTCCTTTAAGATACCGGACTACTCTTTTCAGCTCATTCCAGTCAGTTTCATTTGGACACGAAACTTTGCGGCTCAAAATTGAAATACTAGATGAAATGTTTGGGCGTGTATTAACAGATACGTATAGCAACTGTCCAATCAATTTCCGATATTTTCATTGTTTTCGAGTTATGCTCCAGGTTCAAGTTCATAATACCTGAATTCATTGGTATAGTCGATGGTTTCGCAACGTCCAGATTAGCAGTGTGAATAATTTCTGGATATATCTGTTTTGGCTGATGAAGAAATCTCCATTTCAATATTTATCAACTTCAATGCCCAAATAAAAAGTTATATCGCCTATACGTTTCATTTCGAATTCATTCTGGAGCAATTCAGTCAACGCATTTATTTCGCTCTCATCTTTAGTGATGATGAGTATATCATCAACATATATTAGAACATAGCATTGATTGCATTGTTCTATGTATAAACATTGATCAACCTTGCTTTGTTTGAAACCAATTTTTAACATCACATTGTGGATGATTCCATTCCAAGAACATGCACTCTTCTTGAGACCATACAAACTCTTTTGCAATTTACAAACTTTCTGTTCTCTTCCTACTTCTTCGAATCCTATTGGTTGTTGCATGAATATTCCTTCCTTCAGAGTCCCATTCAGGAAAGCTGTTTTTGCGTCATAATGTCTAACATGCATATCTCTTTCCGCAGCAATCGATATCATAACCCTAAAGGTAGTATGTCGAACAACTGGAGCATAGACTTCAGTATGATCAGTCCCAAATTGTTGACTGAACCCTTGAGCAACTAGACGTGCTTTGTATCTGCATATTCCGCCATCGACATTCCTCTTCAGTTTGTAAATCCATTCACAACCAATGGTCTTTCCACCAGCAGGTAGATCAACTAATTTCCATGTTCCATTATCATTTATAGATTTGATCTCATCTTCCATGGCTTCGATCCAGTACATTCTATCAGGTCCATTCACTGCTTCTCAAAATGTTTTCGGCTCCTCCTGAACACCGACCTGGCACACAATATCAGCTTCTCATCTCTGAGGTGGTTTGCCGAAATTTTTCCGATTAGATATCCTCTTTAACGCTGGTGATTCCGATTTCTCGTCCTGAATCGATATTGTTTCGCTTCTATGATCACAGACTTTGATCATTTTACTCTCATGACAATCATTCTGACGGCTTCCAGAATTTTCTATTGATATTTCAATATCTGTCTTTCAGTATCAATCATGAATTTCACATCTCGACTCATTGTTATTCTCATAGAGTTTTCATTCAATTGACGATACCCTTTGAAATTATCATCATACCCAACGAATCTGAGCTTGACTGCTTTCTCATCAAGCTTTGTTCGATTCACTTCTGGTACAATTGCGTAAGCATAACATCCAAATCTCTGAATGTGTGATATGTTTGGTTTTTCATTTTTCTACATCTCATATGGAGTGACGTTAATTGATCTAGAAGGAAGTCTGTTTTGAAAATAGTTCGCATTTACTATTGCTTCACTCCAGAATCTATTACGGAGTACTGCATCGGAGAGCATGCAACGAGCCATCTTCATTAAATAACGATTTTTCCTTTCCGCTATTCCATTTTGTTGAGGGCAGTATGGTATGGTGAATTACAATACCTCGTTCCTTCAATAAATTCTGAACATTTTCGTTGACATATTCTCCACCTCTTTCTGATCGTATTACTTCATGCTTCTTTCCAAATAGAGTTTCCACCATCTCCACAAACAATCTCAGCTTTTCACAAACTCCAGATTTGTTTTTTATCAAATGAATAAATAATGTGAATCTACTATGATCATCAATGAATGTAACGAATAATTCCCAACCTCATGGGGTTTCTGTTTGCATGGGAACGCATACACCTGTGTGAATAAGGTCTAAAACCTCTTTGGAAATATGATGAGATTTCCTTGGAAAAGGTATCCTCGACATTTTTCCTTTGATACAAGGTTCACATATATAATTGCAATTACATCTATCCATGTTCATTTCCGTTACCAATTCATTTTCAGACATACGTCTCACAGCTTCATTATCACGATGACCCAATTTCCTATGCCATGAATGTATGCTATTTTTATGTGAATTTCTCATAATCGCAACTGATTCTTGTTTTTGTCTCAATTCATATAGATTAGATGAAACATCTGCAACACCAACTTCAGAACCATTTCTCATCAATATACAAATATTTTCTTCAAAAATCAATTGAAAACCTTTTGCAACAAGCTTCTTAACTGTGAGGAGATTTCCTTTTGATTCCGGGACGAATAGTACATCAGTGATTCTTCTTGTATCTGATTCTCCATTGAGTTTCAGAAAATGGCTCATGCCACTTCCTCTGCCAAGTGAATTCAGTTTCATCCTATTAGCAACAAACACGTCTTCTTCGATAGATGTATCCAATTCACAAAAGAATTCTTTGTTATTGGAAATATGGGAAGTAGCACCAGAATCAATGAACCAACACTGTTCATCTCTGTTTTTTTTTAAAGAACACCCAATTATTATCTTCTTCTTCAGTAACTGTTGTGTATGTGCGCATGACGACGGCAGCTTCAGCAACTGCGAGATAGCTTATTGATGACTCAAATCATTTGTGGAATAAATAATTCTAAACTCCGTGAAAGATTGTTGAGAGTGGCGGACTTAAGTTTGGAAAAAAACAGTGGATGCGTGTCGTGCGGCAGAGTTATCGGAAAAACAGGCTCAAGAGTTTAACGAAGTTCGCGCGGGGACAGGGGCACATAACACATCCGAGTTGGTGGGTGTAGTTAGGCGGCAGTATAGTGGCAATAGTGCATTTGTTGATGATCCTCGGCGCTTCAGGAGTCAACAGCCGCAGGAGGGGCGCAGTTATTCACATGCTGAAAGGGGCGGCGGCGTGAATACGTCAGCAGGAGGCAGCAGTGGTAGCGGCAGCGCAGCACTTACGCAAAGGAGGAGTTCAGATAAGTCATGCATGTATTGTGGTGGTTTGCATAGTCGCGGACGGTGTCTGGCATTTGGAGTTGTATGTAATAAATGTCGCAAAAGGAATCACTTCGCGCATATGTGCAGGTCGGGCAGACAATTGTTAGCAATAAATAATGAGAATGCAGATGGTGCAAATCAAGTGATAGACTCGGATAATAGCGAAGACTGTGAATATGCACCAGAGTTTTTCATTGATACATTAGAAACAAATCATGAAAATGCAATGTCTTGGTTTCAAATAATTTTGATAAATAAAATTCCCGTAAGATTCAGGTTAGACACGGGAGCTGAAGCTAATGTAATGTCAATTGAAACATTCGTGAAGTTAGGACTCGACAATAAAATATTGCATAGGCCCCTGAGCACACTAAGGGGAGTGGACGGATCAGCTTTGGATGTTATCGGAACATGTTGGTTGAATTGTATCTGCAATGAGAAGCCTTATAAAATTTTTGTATTTATATTGAACTTTCCTTGCTCACCATTACTCAAAAAGGATGATTGTATTAAGTTAGGTCTTCTCAAGCGAGTATGTTCAGTAGAAAGAGAGATAAGTAGGATAGTTGACGATTTTGCTGATTTGTTTGAAGGCCTTGGTTGTATTCCAGGCAAATATCATATTAACATTGATCCATCAGTAACTCCTGTTGTTAACCCTCCGCGTAAAATACCATTTGCAATGTTGAATAAACTCAAAATAGAGCTAAATCGTCTGATTAGTCTCGGCGTTATCTGCAGAATGAAAGAGCCCACGGAATGGGTTTCATCATTAGTATTAGTCAAAAAGAAAGATGATTCACTTAGAATCTGTCTGGATCCATTGCATTTGAATAAAGCAATCAAAAGACCACATTATCAAATGCCCACTGTTGAAACAATATCAGCTAAACTTCACGGAGCAGAGTATTTTTCAGTATTAGATGCAAAATCGGGTTTTCACATGATTGAGTTAGATGATGAAAGTGTTAAATTATGCACTTTCTCCACACCTTTTGGTCGCTATGCTTTTCGGCGTCTGCCATTTGGGCTTAATTGCTCAGCAGAGAGATTTCAACAAACTCTCAAACAAATTTTTGAATTAGAAGGAGTAGAGAATTATTTGGATGACGTATTAGTTTGGGGCAGAAATAAATCTGAACATGATATGCGGCTTATAGCAGTGTTACAAAAAGCACGACAACATGGAATTCGCTTTAACAAAGAAAAATGTCAGTTGAGGTTGACAGAAGTTCCATATCTGGGGCACGTTTTTTCTAAAAGAGGAATTCATGTTGATGAAAACAGAATTAAAGCGATTAATGGGATTCCGTCCCCTAAAAATGTAAAAGAACTGGAACGATTTTTAGGGATGGTAACGTTTCTTGCAAAATTTATACCGAACTATTCTGAGACGGCCAGGCCACTACGGGATTTACTGAAATCAAATATCGAGTGGGTATGGTATATGGCATACATGAGAAACGGTTTCAAATGTTTGAAGAAACAATAACGAAAGCTCCGGTACTCAGATTTTTTGACGTGAGTAAGTCAGTAACGCTATCAGTAGATGCTTCTCAGAATGGGTTAGGTGCGGTCATTCTACAAGAAAACCAACCAGTGCCTTTTGCATCACGACAATTAACAGTGGCAGAGCGCAATTACGCACAAATTGAAAAAGAATTGCTAGCCATAGTGTATGGTTGCGAAAAGTTCGCTCAGTTTCTATATGGTAATAAATTTTTTGTTGAAAGTGATCATGAACCGCTAGAAAATATTTTCAAAAAACCATTAGCTTTAATACCCATTCGTCTACAAAGGATGATGATTAGACTGCAAAATTTCGATTTCATCGTGAGCTATGTACCTGGTAAATATTTGTGCATACCAGACACGTTATCACGGGCGCCTATTCACGAAAACGTACCGGCTGATTTAAACAAAGATATTATTCTACATGTCCGAAGCCTAATCAACAATTTACCAATATCAGAAGATAAATTGAAATTATTTATAGAACACACGAAAACAGACGTTGCGCTAAACAAAATCAAAGAATTTTGTCATACAGGGTGGCCTCAGCGGAAGTCACAAGTAGATTGTGAGGTGAAGGAATTTTGGGCGGTTAGAGATGAACTTCACACTTTGGAGGGTTTAGTATTTCGTGGGGAACGAATTGTGGTTCCATCAGCACTAAAAAAGGTTATGCTACAGCGTCTACATAGTGGACATCTAGGTATCCAGAAGTGTAAAGCAATGGCCAGACCAGTAATGTACTGGCCCGGAATGTCAAAGCAGATAGAAAACCTCATTTCGAGTTGTGATGTTTGTTTAACGCATAGGAGTTCAAATGCCGAAGAAGAATTGATGAATCATACCGTTCCTGAGTTGTCATGGCAAAAGCTGGCAGTAGACATATTTCAATTTGAAATAGATCATTACTTAATCATCATGGACTATCTTTCTAAATATATTGAGGTAGTCAAAATGAAAAGTCTGCAAAGCAAATGTGCGATTGATCCCCGCACAAATACTAATGGATCGGCAGCTCAACTGTAATTTGCCGGTAGGTAAAAACTGGTTAACTCCAACAGTGCCATCAGTAGATGCCAGACGAGAATCACAGTTGAAACAAGAAAGGTCTAAAAAATATTATGACAAGAGTACTAAGCCTCTCAGCGAATTAGATATTGGGGACCAAATTCGCATGAAAATCGGTAAAGTTTGGGTTCCAGGTCGAATTATAGCGTGTGAAAAAGGGTTGCCGCGATCATATAGGGTACAAACAGATTCAGGATCTCAGTATAGGCGAAATAGAGTAGACCTCATAAAGGTAAAGAACCACCGGGATATCTTTGAGCCTGATTATGACGATTTGGACATTGAAAACAATTATTTAAAGGAGTTGAACTATCAAAAAACTCAGGAGTCGCATGATGGCAGGAATGCTCGTCCTGCAACATCATGCATCAAGAAAAAGGGCATCAGACAATTTTGGATGATGACTCAACGGGCGATGATGTTGGAGGGAGGGTATTCAAGGAAATGCGTGGTAGAAAGGTACCTATTTAAATTCAAGGTTAGGGTATAGTTATAATATTCCTAGGGTATAGTTTAAATTTCATTGTTCTGTCATATTGTCTATACATATCAATTTTGATAATATGTTATCTATTATCAGTAGTGTAGTTGTTGTTAGTTGTAGGTGATATTAGTATATCGTGTTGATATCATCCTCGAAAATTTTGTGGCAAAAAAAAAAAAATTCTCATGGAATATGAAATGAAATCAATTATATAAAAAAAAGAGAGAAGAGGGGAAGATGTTGTGTATGTGCGCATGACGACGGCAGCTTCAGCAATAAAGCACGTGCCGGCAGTCTCGCCCGGGCCACGATAAACTACACTAATTGTTTATTCATTATACCTAACCTAAACCATAACAGTAACTACACATTGTGCTTAATTTTTTCGTGATGTTTTCGAATCAGTATTATTTCTTCGACTTAACCATTTTTGATATTCACAACAATCTTTCTTGTGATGACCATTCTGATGGCAAAAATCACAACGATGTATGTTCCTAGAGCCATCATTGAGAAATTTCATTGCTAGTTCTTCATCCTCTTGATTATTTCGTTTTCTTGGCCACTCATCAATAAGCTTAGACCTAACCAGGTCCAATGTCAGTTCGGCATCTCTTCTAGTTTCGAGTGTACTTATCAAAGTATCATATTCACTCGGTAAACTATTAAATGAAGAAGCTACAATCCATTTATCAGTGAACAGTTCCTCACCAAGTGCCTTCAATTTCTCAGTATATTCTTACATTTGAGAAATGTGCTCTTCCATATTGCCATCGTCTGCTAACTGCATTCGACATATTCTCCTGATTAAATAAACCTTATTAGAAAGTGTTGATTGTTGATGATGCTGCTGAAGATTTTCTTAAGCATCTTTAGCCGTTTTAGCAGACTTTATGAGATTTGGTTGATTGTATTTCCAACATAAGACCAATATTGACATAAGCTTGGGAACCTTTTCTTCTCCATTCAGCATCTCGTCTATTAACTTCAGGCAATGGGTTCTCAATAACATCCCAACATCCTTCTTTTATCAGGAATAACTTCATTTTGAAGCTCCATACGAGAAAATTCTCGCTATTGAGTTTGGTAATATAATTCGTTAATTTTTCTGCCATCTTTGTATCAATTTATAATAGTATCGTTCCTGGGCCCATAACCAATTGGAATTACACCAGCTCGTACTTAATTTGTTGGATCAGAGATAAATTCAGTTTTATTTTCAAGTATAATGACAAATCAATACTGACATTAATTAATTATCATATATGACAAATCAACTATATACATAGTGTATAACTCCAAATCCCAGAAGCTGGATAGTGAGCACTAGAGTCCCTGGATATACCTTAGACAAGAGTCCGGATACAAAACTGACAGCCGTTGAGGTTTTCAATATTTTGTTTCATTTGGTTTGCCCACCTGACAATGTGACGAAACACCATAGTCGTCTCGCCCGCTATTTCTAAAATGGAATACGGGGTGTTCTATTTTGAAAAAATATAGAAGATGGCGCCCAGCCGCCATTTTCGAACTTTTGGCTTCAATTTTTTTCAGGAAAGAGTAGGTTGTATGTACCAATGAAGCCCTTCAAATTTCGTTGCGATATACCAGGTGGTTCAAAAATTAGTAAGGGGGGAACGGACGGGCATTGTATATGCTGCCGGTTATTCGAACCCGGCCGATGACCATCAGATGATTTTTCAATGAGAAATTGGTTCGTGGTAGCATTTCAGTTCCGTACATGTGGTTCTTAATCCACTATAAATTGTAAGTCCTATTTCACTTTGACTTTCACATGCCCTTCAAAGGCATATGAGGGTTGCTTCGGCAGCCAAAGTGATAGGGAATATAATAAAATACAAAGAAATACACTGATTGTTATGAATACTGCTGTACGTATAGGAACCTTGTCACCATCGAAGGAATCCTAGATGGTATAGGTACTCAGATACTGATCTCAATAATCTTGCAATTATGATTTTTATTATGTCTACTATATACGTATACTACGCACCATGAGTTTGATATAAGTATAGTTATAAGGTGTATATAATAGTTTAGGTTTAGGTGTATATAATAGTTTATCATTTGGATCTTTGACATATCATTTGTCCCTAATGTTAGGTAAATATAAAAATCAGAATTTATAAGGCATATAGGTATATATATTGTTGTTTTGATTTCGTCACTTCCATTTATGCTGTTTGTAATCAAATTAAGAGAATCGGAAAAAATTATATTATCTTCTATTTTCTCATTTCCCAACAGAAAACAACTATATTTTTTGGCTATATGTGATACAACGTGAAACACTTGAATTATCGTTCCTATATCTAATGAAGTGAAGCAATATCTGATGACGAAAATTTGCAATAGCCATCTTAGGAATTGATTATGAGAATTATGGACTCGAAATTTGAACACCCTGTTGTTCATCATTTGAAAATCTAATAGTTATTCTAGTTGAAATCGTCCTATTTCTCACTCCTACCTACGGCTATGAACGGTTTGACAAACAATCTAACCCCCAAAATTGTTTCTGACAATCATTGATACTAGGGGAATTGAAAAGACAGAGCTCGATATATATGTCTTATTCCTTCATTCAATCATCCATGCATTTTTTGAAAACATAAAAGAACAGAAGTATAGCTGTGTCCAGACTCTCGTCTAAGGTATATACAGGGACTCTAGTGAGCACCACGTACCTCCCAGGCGAGGAGGTTTGCCCACCACCGATACTAGGCGAAGTAATCGCATATGCGGCAAGGGCAAACCTCCAACTCATCATAGGATGTGACGCAAATGCACACCATACCGTATGGGGAAGCACAGACGTCAACGTGAGAGGTGAGTCACTTTTGCAATTCATACTAACAGAATGGTTATTAATAGCTAATGTAGGATGCGAACCAACATTTTGTCACGGCAGCGAGGAAAGAAGTTCTAGATATAACTCTCTCATCAGAAGAAGCATGTGATAATATCGTCAACTGGCATGTGTCAGACGAACCTTCGTGTTCTGACCACAAACAAATAATTTTTGACATAATTACCCCACCTCGTACTTTGACAAAGTACAAAAACCCTAGAGAGACCAAATGGGAAGGATACGCATTATCACTCAGATAATCTCTACAAAGGACCACGGCTGACATAAGGAACAGCCACAGTCTTGAGAGGTCAGTAGACCAAGTAAGCAAGGCAATTGTTGCCGCCTACGAAGGTAACTGCCCGGAAAAAACTAGACAACAAAACAATGAAACAATCTTGTGGAACAAGCATCTCGAATCCCTACGAGGGGAGGTGCGAAGACTATTTAACAGAGCAAAACTCGATGAGAATTGGACAACATATAGGGTTAAACTCACGCAGTACAACAAAGAGATCAGAAAATCTAGAAGGCGATCGTAGAAAAAGTTTTGTGAGATCACAGAAACCTCCACATGTTCAAGGATCCACAAAGTGCTAGCCAAAGAAGGTACTGAAAACCAAGTAGGTTTTCTGAAGAAGAATGACAATTCCCACACAACAACTTTTGAGGAGAGTCTGAAGATGCTCACTGCAGCACACTTTCCGGCCTCAGTAATTCTCAATGAGCCGATAGTGGTAGACAGTACCATTGGCAGGCCGAATAGGCCAACTGCAGTGGAATGGAGGCTAACTACAGAGATATCGAGGCAAAACAGAATTAGGAGGGCTATTGTTAATTCAAATCTTATAAATCCCCTAGAGTAGATGGAATACATCCCACCCTGCTTCAAAAGGGGCAGGAAATACTAATTCCACATCTGTGTCGAATATTCAAGGCTTGTATAGCAATTCGATATATACCCATCGTATGGCAGCAGGTGACAGTCATATATCTACCCAAAGTAGGAAAGATGGGTGACAAAACGCCTAAATCTTAACGCTTGATAAGTTTGATGTCGTTCCTGCTCAAAACACTAGAAAGACTGATATACAGATACACAAGAGACGAGGTATCACAAAGAAACCCTCTCAACGAACGCCATTATGCGTATCAGCCAGGCAAGTCAACTTACTCAGCACTGGATGATCTGAACAGGCTACTCGCAAAGTCGATAGACGACAATGAAATAGCTATAACAACATTCGTAGACATAGAAGGTGCTTTCAACAACGCATCAACGAATTCTATAATTAACGCCCTAGCAAGGAAAGGAGTACCACTACTCCTGTGCCAGTGAATAAATGTCAATTTGAAAAATAGGGTAATCATATCAACAATTGGCGAGAAAACTCTGACAGCTAAAGGAGATAGGGGATGCCCACAGGGAGGAGTATTACTGCCCCTACTATGGACCAGAACTGATCAAAAGGCTAACATCCAAAGGGTATTATTGCTTAGGATACGCCGACGACCTGGCGGTTATCGCTAAAAGTAGATTCGCAAGTACGGTCTCGTAGCTCACACAAACCGCTCTGAACATAATTGACAAGAGGAACTCACCGCGAACACTCATAAAACCTCTAAAGTGAATTTCACGAGAAAGAGAGTACTGGAAGGATTAAATCCACCAGTACTCAAGTAGAAATTCCGTTCGCCCTAGAGGCGAAATACTTAGGAGTCATCTCTGACCATGAGTAGACATGGAATCAATAACTACAAAAAATTGTTCAAAAAAGAACAGTAGCCTTCAATCTGTGCGTACGAATGTGAGAAAAAAATTTGGGACTGCAACCAAAAATTACCATATGCTCTATGCCAGCGTCATCAGGCCTATGATAGCATATGGGTCAGTAGTTTTGTTGCCCAAGAGACAACACGCTGAAGTGATTCATAGGCTTAGTGCTATTCGAAGGCAAGCTTGCCTGAATGCCACTGGTGCAATGAAAAACACTCCAACAGCCGCTTTAGAGGTCCTCTTGAACCTGCCATCACTACAAATATATATTCAAGTCGTGAGTAGATTGTCGAAAGGTCAAGCACCCATAAGCAACGCGCACGGTAAAGACTATAGAAAGCCATATGAAGAGTTGGAAAGCCACTCCATCATGGAAATGCCAACGGATGGCATAATTCCAAAATATAGCTTCGAGAAACCTTCCAAAATTAGTATATTGGACAGAGAGGCATAAAGGGTAGGACCTCCTATCAATGCAGACATTGCTGTCTATACGGACGGCTCCAAAACTGAGGAAGGATCAGGAGCTGGTATTTATGGGGCCAAGCCAAAGACAAGAATCTCACTGGGCTCAGGTAAATACGTGACGGTGTTTCAAGCAGAAATTATTGTAATACATCATTGCGTGAGAGAATTGATAGGGCAAGAGTTTGAAGGCAAAACCATTGCAGTCTATTCAGATAGCCATGCAGCAATCAGAGCAGTCAACGATATGCAAGTTAACTCAAAACTAGTATAGGACTGCTCTGAAACCCTAAATGAACTGGGCAGTCAGAACAGACTAACTCTAGCATGGGTACCAGCACAAACAGGGTACGAAGGTAATGAAGAGGCAGACACACTTGCCCGAGCAGGAACAAACAAAGCTCTGAATGGCCTAGAACCCTTCTGTGGTATCGTGAAAGCTACACAAAAAACTAGTATCAAATCATGGATGCAAACAAAATCTCAGGAATGGTGGAACAACTCAGGAATGAGACAGGCAAGAGAGTTTATTGAAAAACCATCGCCAACATTCATAGAATATCTACTGAGCCAGAAACGAAGTTCAACTAGAATACTAGTGGGACTTCTCACAGGGCATTGTAGGCTCAACAAACACATGAGTACGATAGGTCTGACTGGAGAACTGATGTGCAGGTTCTGTCAGGAAGAGGAGGAAACAGCAGTACACATACTTTGCCACTGTGAGGGCTTGTCAAAACTAACGGTCCTCACGCTGGGTGATACACAGGGAATCTGAAAGCTAGCCTATGGAGTCTCATAGAGGAGGCGGGGCTAGCCGAAGAACTCTAATCGATTTCGAGGGCAGACACAATAGATCTGAAAAGGTCGCGTTGTGAGGGCAGATAGCCCGAAGGCCCCCTTCTAAATCTAATCTAATCTAAGATGTAGATGTAGATACGAGCCGGTGAGCAGTCATTTTGACAATCTTCATCATGGAAGACGAGAGAGGTCAAGGAGATATCATTGTGTCATTCGTAAATTACTTCCTTGAAATCTGGTATGTGTCTTTTTGATATAATATGATGAGAGGATTACATTGGGAGATATAAAGTTACAAGAACTTCCAAATCCATTGGACTCCTAAAGCCCCTACCCATCCCCCTACCTTTATATTATGTATCCAATTTCGTCAATTGGCCATTGCAGTCCCATCATTTATGTATGTGCTGGGCTTGCTATGGGAAACTCAATGTGTCGATTATGTTGTACTGGCCTTTTGCCGGCAAACTGAATATGATTGCTGGGTACCCAGCACTGGGACCAGCTGCGGGCCGCTGATGTCAAGTAGCGGGAAAATATATTAGGCCATTGATGTCTTATATCAAAATGATTGCTGAATAAGCATTCATTATTCTTTTACATACTCGATATTTGTATTATTTATTTTATTTTGATTTTTTTTTAGTAATCCACGAATTGCTGCCGAAATGTTCACCGCCGTCCCGACTTCCATCCTTCTGGCCAACCACCTGCTAGACGTCATAATGTGAGTACTCTTTTTCTATGTTTCCGCTCTGAATCTTCTTATCTTGTGATTTATTTGGCAAGTCACTATATATGATTTTTTCCTGCTTATTAGCCATGTGGCACCATTTATTCATGAATAAACCCAGAAAAGAATTTATATTTTCATCACATAGGGAATATGAGTTCTCAATGTATTTATATATATATATATATATCCATTTTTTGAAGTTCATAAGTATATATGAGAATATATTTTTTCAATATTTATTCATGACTTTTTCATTTGAACAATTATTGTTGATTTTATATGAGAACTGTCTTGGCTTTCATTTGGATATAAATATGGTTGAGTGGTGAAATAAAGGCAGAAACTACCGCTGATCCGCATGTTCCTCGGAACACGGGCTAACGAACCATAAGGGGCCAACGAAAAAAATTGAAATTTGTGAATTAATGATTTATCTGTAGTTTCGTCATTCTCCACTCTCGTTCAAGGATTCACTCGAGCCTTCCTTCATCCCTCAAGAATGTGATCGCATGACGCATTCTAACAATATAATGTGACGAGTGAGTACCGCAATCAGTCAAGAAAACGGTATAAGCTGTGACCACATATTAACAATCCCTATGTGACCCTACTTTTAACAAACAATCTAACCTTATTCGGGTCAAATGAACCTTCTTCCTAGAAAGTATGTTTTACGGAAAATCACTCAAGAAGAACAAATGATGATCAACGCAAGGATTGAACCCGGGTCCTCTGAAGTGACAATCCGAAATAATTACAACTCAGTACGCCAACTTTTCACGGAATACTATGGGTCAGCAAACACTGACCTCTTTAGCTCACTATTGAGCCTCATATCGCAAAGAACCTCAAGACATCGCAAATATTTGATAGTTCCATGAATAGAAATGGAGAGATTTGAATGGAATACTTCAAGGGGATGTGAGAAACTCAAATAAATATTCAGAATCAGTATTTTTTTTCTTATTTCATTTTTTTAATAAGGAAATGTGAAGTTCAATATATCAGTTTCTGATATGTGTTATTCATTTTCGTGGCAGTTTTTGTTAATTGTTCATTAGAAATTATAACCGCTCTGTTATAAGCACTATTGTACGAGACAAAACAAGGTTCAACAATGCATCTTGAACACGGGCCTAGATTTTGTAATTACGGCCCTGGATGAAATGATATGAATTTCCCAATCAAAGAAAAAACCAAGCGAGTAGCTGAGTTACGACCCCTAGGATTGTCGACATTTGAATTGTGACACGTGGTAGGGGCGCCATTTGTTCTCAATAACGCTATATAGGTAACCTACTAGAACCATCTGAGTTGCGACACGTGGTGATTAAATTATCAACTCAATTGGCCTACCTAAAATATACATGGTGATAATAAGATCGTGGTAGATATGGATTAACAGGATGTTCTCAATTCTAATACCCTCTCTGGAACATCATCACGTTGACCAAAACGCAAGCCCATATTTGTAGAGCAAAGCAAGTGTTTATTAAAACTAAACGTCTTAATCGATGCATCTGCCACTATTTCTTCAGTACTCTTATATTCAACCATCATATCATTGGAGTATATTCTTTCTCTGATGTAATGATGTCGCACATTAATGTGCTTCGTTTTATTATAATAACCATTCGACTGTGCTAAACTTGCAGCTCTTTGATTGTCACAAAATATATGACAGTAGCTTATAATCTCTGGTAGTCCATGATGCTCAAAGTGGTGTGAAATATCTCAAAGGAAGGAAGGAATGCTCGAGGTCATCTCCACAAATTTCAAATGGTGCTGTTACACAATCATAAGGACATATTTCGGTCTTATAAAGGACCATCTCCAGTCTGATTGAAAGTTATACAATACAAAAAGAATGATATGGAAGAATTGAATAATTTGTTCTTGACTCACTTGGAGTTGAGGAAATAATAGTTGTGGAATTGTTGCCAATGCTCATAGGGCCCCTGTGCCATGAGAGCGCATACAATTTATCTCATCGAAATTTCATAGACCAAAATGGTATATGAAAGGTTATTTCGAAAATTGCTGATAAAGGCAATTGTCGTGTTATTCTGAATGGAATAGATTACTCACTCAAGGTCACTCAGTTTCTAGAAACATATGGTGTCATCAGTTCATCTTCAGATCCAACTATGAAATTCTGCAACAATATGAAAACCATGTTCAATACTTGCATTGACACCATCACCTTCTACAATTCTTCAAAAACCAAATTGACCCCAATGAATCCAGACACTCCCCTACTCTACGGTTTTTTCAAGATTCATTAAGAGGACAATTTAACATTCCATTCTCTGCTTGCTCGCTTCAACCCATATATGATTTTCTGCAGTTCGCATACCCTTGCTGAATTCTGATAAGACAGAAATTCTTCGGGCTTAACCATATAAACCTCTTTACTGAGATCACCCTGTGATTCTTCTGACATCGCTTGTTTCCGAAATTTGGCGTCGTGCCTCTCCATAACCTCTTCAACTGTCAAAGGATCCACTAATTCTGTCTCATTGGGAAAGTTCGCAGAAAAAAGCTGATACATTGTCATCGACTTTGGTTTTGATTGTCTAGAAGGTCTTCGTAGATTTAAACTTCCGACGTGGGTGTAGATTAACTCTCGTTAGAGCATATATTTTCATTATCTGCCCCAAATTCGACTGCATCTGTTCCATTTTCAACGGAGATTTCTTCCGGAGTATCATCAGTCCACAGTTCTTCTGGAGTTTTTTCAGATGAGATTTCGTAAACTGATCGAGGACTCTTTTTCTACTTCTGCATACTGAATTGAACAGCTAACCTCTTCAACAATGATTCAGTTCGTTCGTTCGGTATAAGGAGTCGTTGTCTGATGTTGATTTCCTGATTATCGCAAAAATGTTTCAAACTCTTGATTGCAGTATCCTGAACCATTATCAGTGCGTTAAAAGTTGATTTCCATTCCTTCTTAGATTTTCAACCATGTTTTTCGAATCTTCTGAATATGTCTCCACTTCACTCTTGACTTTCAGAAAATATATGAAGGTTTTTCTTGGGAAATCATCTATCAACATAAAGGAATATCGTGCTCCTCCGAGTGAAGCTACTTCCATCGGACCAAAGAGATCGTGAATGATTTCCAAGAAATTTTCAGCTCTTCTGCCAACATAGGTGAAAGGCAATCTGCTTTGTTCACCTCCTGAACAAGCTTCACATGTATCTATCTGTCGTTCTTCAATTGAGTGTTCCTTTAGTTAAAATGAATCAGTTCGAAAATAAATGGTGTCGGGTTCGCTTCTACAGCCGAATAACGTAACGTTGGTGTCAGATTAGGGATCAAGGCAACACTTCAGCATCGTCTCAAAGAGTATATGGTGATCGTAGGTCAAGATCCAGAGACGTTCGCGGAAACGATGTTGGCTTGAATCTTGGAACAGATAACGACCCAGCGTCAGGATATCACGGACCAGATAGTCGCTCAGCGACAAGACATCACGAATCAGATGCGTGCTCAGCAAGAGGAGATGTTGGCTCAGCAAGGCAAGATCTCGGACCAGATGGCAGCACAGCGATAGGATATTGCATATCAGATGAAAGCTCAGCAGGAGAAGATGGCAGACCAGATAGAGAATCAGCAGAAAAGGATTGCGGCACAGATATCATCTGAACAGGAAAAAGTTCTTGCACAAATTACTGCTCAGCAAAAGTAGATCGCATCGCGAGCTCAGCTCAACGGCAAGAGATATTTTCTCAGATTCGTTGCGATTTCAAAAGGAAGCTTTACTGGGAGAGTCGAGAAATGGTCGAGAAACTATCAATCGAGTGAAGCCGTCTACGTTTGATGCAAAACATCGTGGTCGAACTATCTGAAGCAGTTCGAAAAAGCTTCCGAAGCCAACGAATGGTCATCGAAGGACAAGGTAATGACACTAACAGTAGCTCTACGAGGTGATGCACTGAACAGTCTAGAAGCCATTCCGGAAAATAAATCCGATAACTACGATTATATCATCGAACGCCTCAACATGCGGTATGGTCAAAAACATCTACAGCAAGTGTTCCGATCACAGATGAAGAACCGTCGACAGGGAGAGAACGTGAGCCTACAGGAATTAGAAATGAAAGTAGCTCGGTTGGTTCGGTGTGCCTACCCATCAGCTCCTGAGTATCTGATAAACTGTCTTGCTGTCCGAACGTTCCTGGATGAATTGCGAGATATGGAAATGCGAAAATAGGTTCGGTTGGCTCGACCTGAAGACTCTTTCAGTGCTCTGGCAGCTGTGCTAGAGATCGAGGCCGTGACAGAAGCTACACGAGAAGCATCAAAATTCCGAGCCATCAATGACAGCAAGAACATATCAGAAAATCATGAAGGGCCTCTTGGATGAGGGGAAGGAACCAGTTCGAACAGCTGCAGGAAAACTAGATCGGGCCGATCTGAATAAGAGATCAGTTTCGAAGACGATCCTGCGAAGTGGACTTCTAACGTCTTCAAGAAAGCAACTAGTGATCTCAAAATGGCGTCTAAGAACTCCAACGGGTGCAGCTGTCACCGTTTATGGGAAAATCGATGTGGATATATCGATCGCGACCGTCAAATTTCCACAACGAGCTATCATGGCAGATATTGAAGATTTTGGGAGTGGACATCATGGATGCGCAAGGGATTCAACTGGACTTCAGAAGTCGAACACTCAAGGTGGGAACCGAAGAAATCTTCTTACATCCACGGGTGGAGGTAGCGGAAGGGCTAATGTTGAAAGAGGACGTACAGTTACCGAGATGAAGCGAGACCATTGCAGCAGCTCGGATTGAGGGTACATTGGAGCAAGGCAGTCCCATCATCATGGAACCCTGGAGTCATGACGAGAAAGTGAGAATCTTAGCCATCAAGGCTCTACTGTCAGCAGACGACCATGTACCTGTTCGATTTATCGACATAAATAATTATCCTGTAACGATTGACAAAGGAAGGACAACCGAGAGGAGAAGAACTTAACCGAGTTATTGCAAAGGAATAGAACTATTTTCATACCTGCCGATGAAAAATCAGGTAGAACCAACATCGTGAGTCATAAAATTGATACGAGGGATACCAGACCAATTCGTCAACCAGCTTGAAGATCACCACAGGCCCAGAGAAGAGTTGCAGAAAAGAGCATCCAGGATATGGAACAAAACGGGGTAATCGAGCCATCCAATAGTCGTTGAGCTCAGTTATGCTAACCTTTCAAATAAGTTTTCCCTACACAGACCTATAGATATTTCCTACATTAGAAAAAACTCTCTACAAGTCATTAAGAGTCAAATATTCATTGGATTTAACAAAGTCAATTTTTCAAAACACAATTCCACTGTGTCCAAATGTCAGTATCACTAGTGTCACTTGTCATAAACAAGTCAAACCAGAGACACTTATGAAAATAATCATGAATTGATAATAATCGACTGCTCTCTGAACTGACAGACTGCGTCTGCTGTTTTAAATTTGAAGTTATTATACGTTAGAAAGTCGTTGAGGCTGTCTGGTAACAAGAACACTCAAAAAATCACGCATGTGAATCAAATTTTTTTGGAGTTCCGAGTAGATTTGATAGGGTTCTAGAGTTCCTGACTAGAGTTCTGAATAGTTTCAGCAAATCGTAGATGTAAATGGACAAATTTAATTTTGAGCGCTAACTTCACGCAGCGCCGTTTTTTCTTCTCGAGAAAATGAGTTCTGATATATTCTCGTTGTTTTATCATAAAGAGTTTTTAACCTATTTCATGAAAAGTTCTGGGGAACTGAGTAGATTATTGATTAATTTAAAAAATGAAACACGCAAATGTGTTTCTATAGGCGGCATCTCTTGGTGGAATACTTTTCCGTTCTCTCTCGTATTGAAGAAAAAACTATTCCTGAGCTATAAAAAAAATCGATACTTTCATATTTATCAGCTATCATGAGGTGCTGACCTCAAACAACAATAATTTCTGGTAAAAAATTGATCCCAAAGAACTAAACACTCCTGAAGGGAGTTCTGAGTAGCGCTCAACGAGTTCTTCAAATTAGTATGATTGTGTTTCAGTGACAAATTGATACTTTCATTCATCAGCTGTCATGAGGTGCTGACCTCGGAAAATGAACATTTTCGGTAATATAATGATTACAAATAACTGAACGGTTCTGATGGGAGTTCTGAGTAGCGCTTGACGAGTTCTTCAGAATAGTATCATTGTGTTTCAGTGACAAATCGATACTTCCTCATTTATCAGCTGTCAGAAGGTACTGACCTCACAAAAAACTAACATTACTGATGAAAAATTGATTCCAAAGAACAGAACAGTTCTGATCTGAGTTCTGATGAGCGCTCGACGAGTTCTTCAGAATAGTATAATTGTGTTTTGGTGACAAATCGATACTTTTTATTTATCAGCTGTCATAAGGTGCCGACCTCAACTAACACATTATAATAATCAAAAAGAACAGGAAAAAGTTCCGATGGGAGTTTTCCAAAGTAGTTAGATTGTGTTTTAGTGAAAATCGATACTGGTATATTTATCAGCTGTCATGAGATGCTGACCTCAAAAACCTAACATTTTCGGTAAAAAATTCATTCTGAACTGAACAGTTCTGATGGAAGTTCTGGGTAGCGCTCGACGAGTTCTTCAAAATAGTCTCGCTGTGTTTTAGTAACAAATCGATACTGTTATAATTATCAGATGTCGCCTTGTGAACATACTCACGTTGAAATAACGTAATAAAATCACCACAACGATCAGTTGAGATAACGTTTTATGGAATCTTTTAATCACAATGAATCAACGCGAAAATGTCGCTGACATCCAAGTTATTTTCAATCAGTACAAAAATGTATGTCTACCTTCTAATTCCAACGTGAATATCTGTTTAAAAACGGTGAAAATTGCCCGGTTCTCAACGAAATTTTTCACGGGGAATAAACGTGACATATCAACGTTCAAACAAGTTGATGAAATAAAATATTTCAACGTTCACCTCAAATCAATTTTCAATCGTGGAATTTTCGGTTTTTCGAACGTTTTTTCAACGTTTATGGCAGATTATTCTTCCCTATTTTTGTGTCTACAATTATTTTATCAACATTCTCATGATTATTGTAATCATTATTATTCCCTACTAACCTGCTATGTTGTCCATGCAATTTCCTTTCCTCAGCTGTTCCACTTTATTCTTAGTGAGTATTTGTACTTAAACTCTTGGTGTGAGCGTCGGCAAAATGTTAATGGATTGAATACATGTTGTCTAATTACGATCAAATAACGATTAACGATTAACCCCCGTCTCTTTCTTCCAACGGTTATCAAATACTGTCAATAAAACGTTTGATTAACGTTCATTCCAACAGTTCAATGAACGTTTCGAATAAACATTAGTTCACTGTTTGAACTCTGCCGAATCAATGGAAAGTAGTTTACCATGTGAAATACACGTTTTAAAATCACGGTAGGGTTCGTATACTCATGATTTTGAAGATTTGTTCAAAAAGTGGAGAGAAATTGGGAAATCCGTCTCATAGATTTTCATCTTTGTCGGTTTTTCGGTTTCTCAGGAGGTAAAGTCATTCTTGTTAATGTCAATAGGACACCTTGTTTTCGATTTTGAGTTAATAGAAGTTTTTCAGAGGAATTTCCCATGTTTCAAAACGGAATCTTGTCAAGCATAGAATTGCACAGTTCTGTCAAGATTCAACCGACACCACATCTCTTACAGTTTACGAGATCCCAATGATGGCGCACTAATTCCAGCCATCCTGTACATAATTGATAATTTTCAATATCGAGAAAAACACTCTATTATTCAGTATCTCAAACGAAGGTCCATTCGTCTCAAATATGATGAATCGCCAGTGATTGAATCAGTATTTCCTGATTTATATGATGTACTGAAATTAACGTCTGATAATAGTTTGAAGCATGCGAATATCAATGATTTTTTTTTTCGCATTATAAATAATAATAGACATTTTTTAATGAGTGATTTTGTACGTCTCATCAACATCATGAGTACACGATCAAATGAGGTATCAGGTAACTCAAAAGTTATAAATATATATATACATATGAATATATAACGTTGAAGTAAACAAGAATTTTTTGTTTGAATCTATTAGTTTTCTAACGTTTTGAACAGGTCATTTCTAGTAATCATTCTAGCGTATATTGTGCATGTTTCGTTTCATTGAGATAAAATGACATGTTGTCGCTCGAAAGAATCAACGTTTAATTTCAACGTTCAATAGTGGTTGTGGATGAACAGGAAGTAATGAATTTTTGGGAATAAAACGTCTAAATTACGTGTTCATATCCCTGTCATCTACAACGAAATTTCATAGTTGAAGTTTTCAATCACTATAACGTTATTGCCATGATTTCAACCGTTATGCAACGTTTTATAAACGAGTTGGTGTTTACTGGGCGTGAGGTGCTGACCTCGAAAAACTAACATTTTCGGTTAAAAATAGATTCCAAAGAACAGAACAGTTCTGATGGAAGTTCTTAGTAGCGCTCGACGAGTTCTTCTGAATAGTTTCATTGTGTTCTAGTGACAAATAGATACTTCACTGGGATCCAGAATGCCAGGCCGCCTTTGATGCTCTGAAGGAACGCTTGACAACGACACCGATTCTTGGATATCCACTTCCACAAGGACAATTCATTCTTGACACGAATGCCAGTTATATCGGAATTGAAGAGTCCTTTCGCAGTATCAAGATGGGCAAAAGCGAGTCATCAGTAACTTCGGCAAGGTGCTATCGAAGGCAGAACGAAACTACTGCGTTACCAGAGAGAAATTATTGGCCATGGTGAAGTCAGTGGAGCACTTTAATAAGTACCTCTATGGATGGAAATTCCTACTCAGGACGGACCACGCTGCATATTGAAGTGGGTCCTGAATTTCAAGTACTTCGAAGGCCGAGTAGCTCGTTGGATCGAGAGGCTCCAGAAATATGACTTCGAGACAGCACACCGAGTAGAGACGAGTCATAAAAAGGCAGATGTATTGTCCAGAAGATCATAACCACCTGAGTGCTCACATTGTAGTCGTTCGGAGGATAAGGAAGCAGCCCTCTGCAGAACTACCGTTGTCAATGAAGATTGGTTATCTACGGCAATCCAGCAAGAGCAAGAAGAGGACCCAGAACTTTGGAAGCATCGAGAATGGAGGAAAGCGAATCGCCGCCTTTCTTTGCAAGAAGTAGCACCATCTTCACAGACCTTGAAGGCGTACTGGAGTCAGTGGGACTCCTTGGTATCAGAAGACGACCTGCTCAAGAGGAATCTCGAGAGCGATGATGGGTCGGATAATCGGACGCAGTTGGTCATTCCTAGGAGCCGTGTGTCAAAAGAACTCGGATATGTACATGATAAAAATCCAGGGGTGCATATAGGAGTGAAGAAGACACTGATGGAGCGGGTACAAGAGCGGTTCTACTGGGTGAACTGCAGTGACGACGTCAGGAAGTGCAATGGTAGAATTTGCTTTATTTGAACTGAACTCACTCTGAACTATAGATGCTCAAACATGTTTGGTTCCTCTCCGGTGATTTGTCTTGTTAGAGAACATATTCAGCACTGCTAAGTTTAGAACACTGTGCGCTACGATGCATCTTCGTAAACGTCACAGGGATAAAATAATTGCCCGTAGTCTGAGCTCGCAGTTATCAATTCGCCCGAGTCACTGTTATCATGTTGGTGCAAGTATAGACTTGCAATGACGTTATGCGCAGAAAAGACGAGTTCAAGATACGTGAGTAGCACACCATAATGTATTTCCACATGATAACAGAACTTTTCGAAGCAGTTGCCCTCACTGCAATGAAGGCAAGCTAGTCAGCCTTCTTGAGCCGTTGTTGGCGTAAGGTAGAACAGATGACAGCACGAATATGAAAATATGAAGCTCACGGGCTCTTGCTCATGAAATGGAAGCAGAGAGCATAGTAAATAGGTATATGATGGTGATTGATCAACTATGCAAGGTCAGGTATCAAAACAGATTATTCATCTTCAGAAACTATTCATGAAATCATTCTCCTCAAACTGTTTGAATCACGGTTCTTCACCCTGTACTTGATTGGTACATCATTATCATCTTGTACACTGACTATGTTGAACAGGTTGATTAATTATCCTCCGGGAAAGGGAGCCCAGGTAACACAAACCTCTTCGCGAGATCTCAGAGGAATCAACATCAAGATCATATGCGAACTCCTATCGTGAGGTAGTAAAGATCGCTATGTGCTGTAACTGAGCGAATTCTTCCTTGAAGTTCCATGGAGAAATCTTTCAAACCTCACCTTTCAGTTATCGACTTCATTTCCACAACGAATTACCAAAGTCATTACGAAATTAACCTCAATCAGAAATTCTTACTGCGAGTTCGTTAAGCTAGCTGGAACGTAACCTGAACAAGAAATTCTTGTTGCGAGTTTCTGAAGCTATCACGTATGTAACGTAAACGAGATATTCTCACTGCGAGTTCGTACAGTTGACCCGAACGTAATCTGAATCAGAAATTCTCATTGTGAGTTCTTCAAGTCAATCCGAGGGTATCACACACATCGTCGGACGTTATAATGTTTTTTGGAACCAACTCAAAATCCGTCTATTCATGTTTATCAGCACTCGAGGTTGATAAATGAACTCCAATATTTGTATTCAATGAACCATGCACTCAAACAATATACTGAATATGAAATTTAATGATAATGAAATTCTTATAAAGAATAATAACTTGAAGAATGATTCATTATATAACAACATCAACAAATAATCACAGATATTGACATTGAAAATAACTTATTTTTCTACCAACACACAATTATGTCTTGAATTATTTTTTTTTTAATAAAACTGATCAGTATTCACATTTACTGAGTGAAAATAATGAAAACTTTGGTGAAATGAAATACAAATTCGATCAATTGATTTTATTTCGTGTGGAAATGAATAGTGGTTCATCTCCTTATATATTGGAAATGATAAAATACCAAAGAAGGGGAGAGTTGTATTTCGTGCAAGATAATTTATTCAATATTCGTAGCAGAGCGCTTTCGACCGATAAGTGAAATAGACAAAAAGAGTTGTTCTTACTTCAATATTCTCAATATAATTCATAAAGAAAACCCACAAAAACTCATGAAATCACTATGTCATTACAATAAACTAAAACAAATCATATTTGGATCATTCGGACAACACAAAAGATCATTATTAATACCATCATTCAACTAACATCTCTCACAGCAATCATTGGAAGTAATGGACCATCTTCTGCGCCTACGCACTCAAGGGTTTAGGCATTTTGAATAAATCGAATTTCACCTATGATCCACAAATAAATCACAAACAATTCCTTGAAAGTACAAATTGTCAGTAATGAATAATTCGCAGAGATCAGCTGATCACAACAAATCGCTTCTAGAAGTGTCAAATAAATCTGGCATCGGTGCACAGTTTTGCCAACTTAAATCGATAACGTGGTTTGCTCATTTTGAAAGTTACTAGTATTTTTCGATGTGCAGTTCTGGCACAACATTGTTACCAAGTATTCCGCAACTATCAACCCAGCGTGAAAGCCCTTTATGCGATCTTTTTCGAGGCAATATTTCAACGTCTCCTTCAGATTATTCTTATTTCATTCCCAGAACGTTATTCATGGCAAATATTCGCCATTTTGTGTGATTTGTTCGACGGGATTCATGATGCCACAGAGATGATGCTGATCGTAGATATTTGAATCATTTCTTCATTCCTTGTGTCTCACAAAGTGTGAATTTCAGTGAGTCAAGACAATCAAATGTGAGTGCGATTGTTGAGAAACATGGTGAGATCACGTTGATATAGGTGAGTTGAGTTACCAATATCATAATTCTCTGTTTATGTATCAGCACACAGTTGCCTGATTTATAATGGCTTCAGTCAGAATTTATTGTCGGGTATCTTCCTCAGTGAATATATAATCATCATGTGATGAATATAACTAAAATTCCTCTATTATTGTTCCTCTCTTAGTTTTAAATGAACTCAGTAATATTATTTGATATTTGGGGTTAGGTCATATGCAATATATAAAAATGTATCACCAAATAGCTATATAGCTCTCTCAAAATAGTTTGATTCATGTCATTTAGGGAAGCTTCCATTCGAATATATCAATAAGAAGAAAAAAACTAGGGGCTCAAAGTCGGTCGACCACACTTCAAAGTCGACCGACTTCGAGCCCCTAGTTTTTTTCTTCTTGAAAATACTGTGGACCACTTTGAGAAAGTGGATGATTTTCATGATTTGAATATATCAATGTCTTCAAGTACTACATTGTTTACAGGTCAGTACTCATGAAGTTTCCTCGGAACCTGATGGGTACCTACATTACTAGAACATACGTGAGCTCTGGACAAACCTAGGGTCCGTTGATGGAAATTGACGTCGAAGTCATCTTAACAGGGTACGGACAGATAATAGCTGCATTCTTGTTTAATGATCTAGAGACTTTAGTTTTGTCTACTACTGGCATCCCTGACATTGCTGTAACGTCACATCCATGGGCGCTACGAAAAATCATTCAAAATTTCAATAATAGGTATGTACAGGGTGTTTACTTGTTGAAGATCATATGGCGAACGAGTTTTGTGATTATGATCCGATTCTATTCAAAAGTGGAAGATTGGAAGATTGGGGTTTTCCGGGGTTGGAGATAATGATTGTTTCGTCATACTTGGAAAATTCAAGATAACGAATCCTATATACAGGCTGATTCACGGTGGATGGTTCATTAGACGTTTCTGGAAAACGCAACTCAGGATTATTCTGACAAGTTGGTGCCTTGAATAATATTACAGTTGTGTTCTATCGACCTGAAATATTCTCAGCACTGCCACCGTGAATCGCGAAAGAAATTTTCAATTATGATCTGATTCTATTCAAGATTTGTATCTGAGGGTTTTCGGGGTCGAACTTAATAATATTTTGTCAAAATCAAGGAATTCAAGATAGCGAATCCCATATATTTTGTAATTATGATCCGATTCTATTCAAAAATCAAAATTGGTATCTCTATGAATTTCCGGGGTTCGGAGAATATAATTAATTCGTCAAAATTGGGATAGTCAAGATGGCGGATCCATTATGGTGGACGAGTTCTGAAATGGAGATTCGATTCTATTCAAAATAGGGGTTTTCAAGGTAGGAGATAATGATCGTTTCGTCAAAATTGGAAAATTCAAGATGGCGGATCCAATATGGCGAAGGTCATTAGTTTATATGATTATTACCCTACCACGAATAGGAAATATGTAGGATGCAAAAGTGAAAATAACGTGACTATAAGTTATACTGCGTATATACCTACTTCTTTGCTACTTTTATCGATCGATTGTTCGAAAATGACTTTTTATTTAAGATAGACAGAAAAATCATATCTATAACATGGGGGTGAAGTATATTCTATACTTTATTTTTCTGCATATTTCCCGTATTACTTTTTGGCAGCCAACTTCTCGTCCTAGACAAAGTTTTATACTTGATATACGTGGTATTAGTCACTCCATAAATTCTTCACCGAGCAGGATTTCCGAAAATATATTTAGCACACATGACATAAGTACAGCAGTTAAGGCAAAGAATATTGGGTTAGTCCCCTCTCCTCTTTGGTTAAGGTTTTCACCATTTCTCAATCATAAAAGGCTTGTAGCGGGTAGCGGTTCTATATAGAAATTCTATATTATATTATAGAGAACAACTGTTTGAGTTGATTGATGATTTATTTATTTGACAAGTTGTCTAGCTATTGTCATTTATCAATATACCCTGTGATCATAATCACAGTTAATACAATTAACTTCACTACATAGTTCTCCTCCAAGAAATTTGATAATTTCTGACACAAGAAAATAAACTATAAATACCATGGCATTACAAAGGAACTCAGCTGAATAATTACCAAAAAATCAACATTCAACGTAGGCAGGTTTCAAACGATCAACTGAAATGTTGTCAGACCTTGATTTTATATTTAATGTGGAAATTTTATCATTCTTCTCAAGCACCTCATAAGGACCGTCGTAGGGTTGTTGAAGCGGTTTCTTCACTAAATCTCTTCTAACAAAAACGTGCGTTGACGTGAACAGATCTCGATGAGTGAAATTTTTTTTTGAATTTTTGTGATGAGTGAAAGTACTCTTGAGCTGATTCATACATAATTTCCATTTTGTAACATATTGAGTTATGTCTTGAGGTGAATGTTCCATATGGGGTGAGTTTAGAAAATCTCCAGGTAATCGTAGTGTTGTACCATATATCAGCTCTGCTGGGGTACACATGCTAGACGTCTAACACGAGGAGTGACAGGAGCACCTGTAGTTTTAATGAAATGTGTCAAATTATGTTTGATAGGAAGATCTTTCCAGAAGGGTTGAGTAAGTGCTGGATATGTCTGTAACAAATTACCAAACTCTTTGTGTTCATTGTCAATAACTGAAATAACTATAAATGTGAGCGATGACAATTCGCCAAGAACGCTATGAAATGTTACTGCATCTAAGAGTCTGTTCTTTTTCATATCGACTAATAAATTGAAATACCGTAAGAAATCTGCTTCCACAATACAATGTTTGACATCAGCAATGACGAATTTCCAAGAAAATTTCGTTTTTAAACCAAGATCTAACAACATTTCATGATCGCCGAAGGTCCTGATGTTTGTATTATTAGCAGCAGATAAGAAAAAACTTTCATTTTTTTGTTCGAATTTGCTGATTGGTAATAAGCTCACTTGAGCTCTCGTGTCGACCAAAAACTGAAATCCAGTTCTATTGTCTCTGACGAAAAATAAACGGCTATCATCATAAAATGCAGCATTCGCCGTCACTGATGCTGCAACTTGAAGTTTTCCGACTCAGAGCAAGGATCCATACATTTCTTAGCTCTTGGACCAGAAGATGAATGATACCAGCATAAAACAGGTCCATCTTTTCTGGAATCCATAGATTGTGAGAGAGGTTTGGATTTCGAACGATCTTGACACATTCTACTAACGAGGTTCTTCAGCTCGTTCAGCTCAGCTGAGATGTCTACTGTATTGCTGTGTGTCACAGGATTGTGCGTGAAGTTCAAACAATCTATTGCACTTTCCATGATGCTATCGGCTTTACTTGCTAATTCTTCGATAGGAACAGTGCTATCTGGATAACAAGAAAGCATAACTTGAATATTGTTGGGAAGTTTTTGTAGAAATATTTCCCGAAGAAAACACTGATCGATTTGAGTATCTCCAATGAGTTGTTGCAATTTTCTCAGAAGTTGTGATGGTTTCTGGTCTCCTAGGTGTCCACTACTTAATATTTGCTTGAAACGTTTTCCTTGGGATAATGACATTCTTGCGATAAGCGTTTCCTTCAGTTTTTTGTAAGGAGTGTCTTCAGGAATGGAAATGATTATATCTCTGACTTCCATAGCTACCTCTGGATCAAGTGAAGCAATTACGTTTTTTTTTTTTTTTTTTTTTTTTTTTATCGCTTGGAGCGCACGAAAGGGAATCCCTATAATGTTCAAAGAACATCGCGCGTTCCTAGGGAGGACAGGGACAGGAGGTAGGTATTGGATTTTTTTTTGAACTTTTGGAGATTATATGTTGTTGGGAATACTTCCACAGGCAATGAATTCCAGAGCCTAGCCGTTCTATGGATGAAGGAGTCTTGATAAAGTGCTGCTCGACATCTTTCGAGGTTGACAACGAAAGGATGTGCTGACTGGGCTTGTCTAGTTCGTCTGATTGGTATTGCTAGTGAAGGGATGATAGCAGAGATTTCCGAAGAACATTTCCCGTGGAAGTATCGATAGAAAAGTGAAAGGTCGCCGACGTTTCTAGGGTGTTCCAATGATGTCAAAGAGTGAGTGAGTGTGGCGTCACCCACCAGGCGAATGGCTCTTCTCTGGATGGAATCTAAGAGCATCAGCGTATGTGTTGGTGCTGAACCCCATATGTAAGAACAGTATTCTAGAACAGGCCGTATCTGCACTTTGTAGATCATAAGAAGCTGTTGAGGTGTAAAGTAGCCTTTCGCACGGAACAAGAATCCGAGTTTTTCTGAAGCAGCTTTTGCGATGGATCTGACATGATTATCCCACGAAAGCGTGTTGCTGATGGAAATACCGAGCATAGATATAGTGGGCTTGGTGGGGATGGTGGAGCCAGACATTACAATATCGGGCCTCTATTTGAGCGAACCACAATGTGGGGTCGGCCTTCCAAAACTGTGGCAAATTCAAGGATACGTTGGTTACATCTGCTGAAGGGACACTATCAGTCATGTTCGCTTGTCGGGGTCACCAATTGTAGCGGTTCTATATAGAAATTCTATATTATATTATAGAGAACAACTGTTTGAGTTGATTGATGATTTATTTATTCGACAAGTTGTCTAGCTATTGTCATTTACCAATATACTCTGTGATAATAATCACAGTTAATACAATTAACTTCACTACAGGCTCAGCTCATTCAGCTCATTCAGTCAATTCAGTCAACCCTAGTATATACAGTCTAAGAACAGTCTCTTTTAGTGAAATATATTGAGCTTTCAGTACAATTCATATGTTCCCTTTCTCGTAAAGATTATGCTGGAGTAGTAAACTCTAAATCTAGAGGACTGTTCATCTATATGTTGGTATAGTTGAATCAGGAATTCCATATGGAAATTACGTATGATGAGCCAGTAACCTCAATATAACCAAAAAAATAACAAATGTCAAAAATCAAGTGTTTATCCCCAGAATTGAATAAGGATGGAACTATAATACTGTTTCACAAAAACTTCAGAGTTAGAGGAGAAGAGGATCTGTCCGTACCCTGTTAAGATGACCTTAACGTCAATTTCCATCAAGAGACCCTAGACAAACCTAACCTCTGACCTAATTTAGTAGAAATGATGGAATACACATCTGCTGTTTGCCTGGGAAGTTAAGGTATGAAAAAGTGAAATGCATTATAATTCAGAATCCAAATATTTGGGATTTCATTCAATCAAAAATAAAGAAGTCCTTTATTCTTGAAAGGCGTATGAAAAAATGATGACAACATGAAAATCAACTCTTACATTGGGCTAGAACACTCTAAAATCCACCCACTGCCACAGAGGAGAGTGAAAGTATCGAGAATCAAGAACACACCATCAGGAAGGGAACTAATCGAGGCAGAATCGAGGTATGATGATATGAATATTTGATGCTGATATTGTTTATTACAATTGTTTGATGTTTCAGGTGTATTTTATGAAATCCTCAGCCTTGAATTAGATTCGCTCATAGAATCATAAAACTGAACTAACTGAAGTGACATACATAGAAGGATAATTATTCAATTAAATATCCATTCATTTTCAATTGTAGTTCTGCCTTACATACATTGATTGAATACATTTCTGAATTAATTTTTTTCCTCTCATAAGTAGGTATTTAGCAATGGAGCTGACTATAGTAAATATCAGGGTGATCCAACATAATGCTCTCTTGTAAATTTGGTTATTTCTGGACCGATCGCAGAATTCAAAAACTATTTGGCATATTTTTTAGCCAGAAAATATATACTGGGTGTTTCAAAATATATGGGACGCACATCAAGATGTGATAGGGCAGCTCAAAACAATAATAAATGATCCTTCAAAGAATTGACCAGAACTCTTTTGTTTCCAAGTTGTTGAAAATACCTACCATTTTCCATTTCTTTCGATACATTAGAGATGATTGAACCAAGTTTGTTTTATTACACCTATTTATCGTCTCTGTAGTGGGAGAAATGAGAGAACGCGTCCCACATATCATGAAAAACCCATTGTGATAAAATCTAGCTATGTGATTATACCAGTAATAGTTTTCGGAATTCACGAATATTGGTCTATAAATAATCAAGTTACAAGGGTGGACATTTTTGGAGTATCATCCTGTATATTTCGAAAGATCCTAGTAATGTTACAAGAGAGTCAACAATAGTGTGACAGGAATGTTATGAAATCGTCCAGGGATATGTACTTTTTACATTACGAAATGAAGACATGGTTCGTAAAAGCGTTATCGCAAATACTATTTGAGAATGTTCTTTCACTGTAACAAAGCTGTTTCATGACACGTATCAGTTTCGACTCTTACTCAACGTACTTGCGACTTCCTGCGATATTGTACTGTTGGTGGACATATAACGACTCTAAGATAATCTTCGAGATGTCAATAGCACCGAATTCACAACGTTACAACTTATCTTGGTTACAATGGAATAACGTTAATAGTATGAGTTCTTGCACAGTGGGTTGTTTACAGGTCAGTACTCATAAGGAGTTTACTTGGAATCTGGATAGGTACCTACATTTTTAGAACGAAATGTGACCTTCCTACTGGATCTGTCCTATATCGAATACAAATCTGCTCAATTTACCTATAGAAAGGTTACATATATGAAAATGTGAGATGATTATATCCATGCATATCATGGAACGAGGTAAATGACAACAGTTTTTTATCATAATAAAGTTCAATATACTAATATGGTATATACATTTCAGAATCTAAGTCTCTGGGATTCCATTCAATCGAGAATAGAGATTTTGAATAAGGACACAAGAATCCTGGAAGGAGTTTTGACAAAAAGAAAATTGACTCACATTGGGTTAAAACACTCTAACCCACCCCCTGTTGCAGGAGGGTGGAAGTATCGAGAATAAAAAACAATACCTTCCTCATGTCCCTATCCTCCCTAGGAACGCAAGATGTTCTTTGAACATTATAGGGATTCCCTTTCGTGCGGTCCAAGCGATAAAAAAAAACATCAGGAAGGGAACTGATCGACGTAGTATGTATGAATATTTGATATGCTGAAATTGTACCTCTTGGCATTATAATAATTGTAAACTCCAATTCCTATTTGTTTGAGGTGTAGTTCGTGAGGTTTTTTCCCCCTGTTCGGACTGCTCGTTTCATACAAAAGCAAATGGGGTGGCTGCGTCATTCCAAACAGCTTTTTGCTCGCTTGCCTCCTTGCTCAGCAAACTTTTTTTTAGTTTCTGTTGTCTATTAATCTCAATTTATATTGAGGAATCATTTTCTGTATTTGTTTGGTTCATTCATTAAATGATATTACGTTGTGTCCAGTGTTTTGTTGACTATAAAGTTGATAAGTAAAATAAATATAACAATTTTAGAACAATTTTTAAATATTTATCAATTTTATTCTGAATTCCACTTTAAATTATTCAATCAGAATCGATAAAAACTATTTCGATTAATTGAAAAATTGGAAATGTACAAATTAATATACAGGGTGTGTCATTAATGTTGTATGAATCTTCAAGATCAATTTTTTCGGGTCAAAATATGAAAACAGTTTCTATAAATATGAGTTTGTTCGAAAATGATCCGTTTCTGAGATAGAAGCATGGGGATTGAACTCATTGTATTTCAGAAACGAATCGTTGTCGAGCATATTATGTTTATATGATTTCTTTCATATTATTTGACCTAAAAATCAGATCTTAGAGTGTAGTGCAACATTATTGAAACACCTTGTATATTACAATGTACTTTCCACATCTCGAAATACATAAAAAGAAAATACTGAATGCATTATGGTTTCAATGTAGTAACTCCTTAGGTAAGTACTTATGCTGTGAGAAAGCAGTTTATTCCAGTGATGTTACTTGAATTATTACCGTTTCATTGTATTTACAGAGATGGAAAGTACCTTCGCTGTAACAAAGTCGGTTCTGTTAACATATCAGATTTGAATCATAGTTAACGTTACTAAGATTTTGTTATGTTGGTGGACATATAACGACTCTAAAACGGTCTTTGAGACGTGAATGAAACAAGAATCATAACGTAACAATGTACCTCGGTTACTATTTATCAACGTTAGTAGTACGAGTATTTGCACAGTGGGTTAAACATTAGTCATGATGAAAACCAGCTTGTTGGACTGAGAGCGTCCCAATCTGAGTATGACCGTGGTGGGTGCCTAGCACTCTCAGAGGCCCGCCACTCATCAACCGGACCCTCCAAAATCGTGGAGATATTAGAAAATCATCGATATGAATCACCCAAGACAGATGATGTCACTATGTACAACAGTAGCCGTTCCATCTTAAATGCGTTTATGGGCAATGGAATTGACTCAAGATGATCGCGCAGACATCCTGGAAATGTATCCAGAGGGGTTCTTTCGAACTCATTATTTCCGAGGCTCGATGAAATTCAGGGCAGTGTTAGCGGTTGAAAGGTTGGCCGGATTCTATGAATACCTGCTGTGCCAAATTGTTGGTCGGTGTTCAAATAAGCCTGTTGTAACAGGTGAAGTTGCTTGGAGACCATTTTGATTACAACGAACCTCTGAGCTGCTATATCTAGATAATTTTGGTTGCTTTTGAGACATGTCTGAATACCAAACCTCAGAGCTGCCATGCCTAGATAATTTCGATTGGAGACACGTTTGATTAACAAACCTCTGAGCAGTCAAATGTGTCGTTGACAAAGAAGACTCGTTTGATTAAAAACCCTCTGATTTGCCATATCTAGGTAATTTTGATAGCTTTGACTCACAAACCTCTGAACTGTCGAATAAGTAGTTGACAAATTTGAAGACACGTTTGATTAACAAACCTCAGAACTGCCATATCAAGGTAATTTTCGATTGGGGACACAATGGACTCACAAACCTCTGAGCTTTCAAATATGTTGATGAATTTGAAATCATATCTAAGAAATTGTTAGCTGCCTTAATTCGAACCCCATGACCACTGTTGAAGTACACATAAATCGTGCGTTACTGTATCCGATGATCTTCTCAAATAAGGCGTATACCACAACATCTACCGTCCTTGTTGCAGGTCAGTGAGATAGTGTTGGTTATTCCAGTAGCCAAATTTTGTTAGTCTGGTCGTGTTAGATATTGCCCGGTTCAATAATTACGAGGGACATGTGACGGTTTGTTAAACTATCAAAATGCCATTGTTCCTCAAAATGATGAGTGTCGTCAAGTTACATTTAGGAAATGTTATCAATGATTCTTAAGGAAAATAATTGAAGAGTTGAGTTAGGTGCCGATTAGGCTAGGATGATACTTGTGTCAACAAACGATATAGGAGGCCACCATCCGATAAATCTCTCCTTGACTATGTTATATAACTAACAATAAATTTGTTGAATAGAATGTATTTTGAAGAAGTCCTCTCACCTCTCACGCCAGGTAGCTCCAGTTCAGCAATCTATCACCCCAGTTTTGGAATAAGTATCGTCAATTCAATGCACTTTGGATATCACATACCCCACCACACCAAAACTGGAAGGGTTTTACGCCGAAAAAATACTGATTTCACGATTTTTTCTTTTGTATTAAAGTTTTTCATCAAAGTTTTTGAGTTAGTTAGTATAATATCAACTATCGAGTCATTCATGGAACATACAAACGAAGATGCACGATAAAGTCGAATCAGACGAAGGATCGACTCTGAATCGGATGGAAAGGTGAAGTAAAGGACCATTTGGAGAGAAATGATGTAGGCAACAAGATGTAAAACAATGAACAAATTGAATTGGGCAAAATGAATCAAATGAAAAATAATTATCCATAGAAACTATATGTTTTTATATAAGTTCCGGAAATTAGCTGATTTCTGATCCTCCGTAGTTTTTTGTTTCGTATTTTTCGCGATATTTCCTACTCACATAATTTCCAACTCATCATTGACTATCAAAAAATTACTTCAGTTTACTGTAGTCTTCAAAACGTACTTCAAAATTACTATGGAAGTAGGATTTGTCAATAAATTCAATTCATTTTCTCACAAACCTGAAGCCAATGTGATTCATGGTTTTTGATAGGTGATATTGATAATGATTGAATATTTTGATAATAACGACGCCATGATTTGAAAAATGAAAAAATATAAACAATATCAAATTTGGGGGTATGTCATACCCCACCACACTTGTGACGTTACGATTTTTCACCACACTGTCACCGAGTTGAGTGAGTTTTCAATTTGTTTGTACGTTGAATGTAAAATGGAAGCGTTCTGTATTTCGTGTATATTTTTGACTTATTTATTTTGTATCGTGCCGAGAATAGAGCTGGGCGATATTGGATATATCGATATATGGATAAATATCGATTTCATCAATGAAAATCGATATATCGATAGATATCGATGAATATCGATATATTGATGAATATTGATAAGTATCGATATATCGATGAATACGATAAACGATAAATCGATAAATATAGGTAAGTATCGATGAATCGATAAATACTATGAATATTGACATATCGATGTATATATATGTCGATATATCACGATTTTCTGAATATTCGAGATAACAGTTCTGTCGTTTGATCGTTCACGAAATTGTGTTGCTGTACGGCATTTTTACTTTTGTCTGAATATCACGAGAGCGTCTGAGTGTCACACAATGGAAATAAGTTTATTTTCATCGGTATGTTGAGAAAAAACTTATTGTCATCAATATATCGATAACCTCATAATCCTCACATATCGATATATCGATGGTTATCTATATATACTATTATATCAATATTTCGATTAATCGATAGTTATAGATATATCGATAGTAATCGATAGTTATCATTATTTCGATAGTTATTGATACATCGATATATCGATAGGTATCGATAATTATCGATATTTCGATAGTTAATATTATTACTGTTTATATCCTAAATTGACAATTTATATACTTGTTGTGCAAGTCTTATGAAAATGAATACTTACTTAGCGTGCTCAAAGAATGCCCTGTATGGAACGCGTGATGAGAGCGTATTGGGATGTGTATCACAATGAACTCGTGTCCAAAACAGTCAGCATAAGTCTCTTCGGAGAAGTTCATCACCACTGTGCGTCAAAATACATTCATTTGGTTGATTATCGATTCACATAGTATTATGTGTTTCCACAGATGTATCAGTGTTTCTCTAACACACGCTGTTTATCAAGAGAAGCAATGGATCAATTCGAAGATACGAATAATTTTGGTATGGTCGTTTCATAATATGCAACCCCTTCCGTAAGTTTTATTGGGATGAGTGAAATAAAACTACTCAATTTAGGAATACTTCATTTTATATAATACAAGGTTTGAAGTAGTAACACAGTTAAGATTTTCTAGACTTTCAGATTCTCTTTAAAAGTTTTCAGTACTTTCTTCTAGATTAGTACCTGCACTAAAAACTTCACCAGTAATACGAATGTACAGATAGAAAATAATATCAACAGCCAGATATATAGATACACAGACACTCTGCCTTTTTCTCACACACGTGTATTACTTCAGGGACCACTAGGTAGATATATTAAAATAGTCGAACACACATCACAAAGGGTACATTGGAAATCTACCATCATGAATCATACTTCACGATTTGAAATTCCTATCATTTTAACATATCTACTTTGGATTCGAACAGATTCATCCAAAATAGCTGAATAAGTATGTACATTCATAGAGGAAAATAATAAATATTGAGTTTTGTAGATCTGCAATAAATAATTATATACACTGATCATTTCGAATGACGATACTTTATACAAAAAATCCAACAAAACAAAAATTTGGCACAAGAACATTGGCACTTCAAATGTCCAAAGAAGTTTATTGCAACTGCGTCGAGTTTTACCAAATAGGTTTGGTTACAAAGCCTTTATCATTTGTACTTATGTCAGATCAGCAAAAGCAATGAAATATGGCAGAAATCATACATGGGTATTACACAAAAGATGTTGGACTAATAAGCATCCTGACTTGCTATATGTAACATTCGAGTAGGTAATTGATGGTTGCTCTAATTACATAGATACTATTTGTAGGTTAATCGAGGGGGAAGAATATCCTCATCATCTTGCATTCTCCAAAACATAATTTAATGCTATGGCTTACTGTTCGGTTGATACAGATAGAACATAATATTCACTCCCAAAATCTGAAGTTGGTTATGATGAATTCAAAATCAATTGTAGAAATACTCTTCGACTCATATTTTTCTGTCAACTCTTGTAACTGTATCAATTGACGAAATTGGAAGGACCAATTATGACAAAATAGTTATTTACACACCAAGGTAGTAACGAATATCAGTATTACCCAGGGAACAAGATTATATTCCGAGACTTCAGCCGAGGGTTATAGGGTCTCGTGGTTATGCTACTCTTGACTAGATTCCGACCACGTTAACTTTGGGACAGCATGTGACGCAACGCATATGCATATTCAATGCATACGCGACCACGTACTGTCCCAAAGTTATCGTGGTCGGACTCTACCAATTCCACCACTAGTATATGTCAATCACTTTATTTCTGTGAAACTTTAGTAGAGACCTATTGTCACTTTGAATGAGTTTCTTTCCAATTTTGGTTGAAATCTAGTAGCCATGAACATGACAGCATATGACAAGTCGTTCTTGATGAATACCTTCTAGATTCCAATGCCATTCCTGCGAATCTTGCATTAGAGCAGATAATTCGGGTTAATTATATCAGAGGTTGCTATGTCTTTATTGTCTAGTAGTTCATGGAATGACGAGCACTACCTCGGTAGTAAAATCACACTTTAAGCCTTGGAACGGGGTGAATAATGGTAGTTTCTAGAGCTAGTGGTGAAACAAATCATTTTCCATTTTCATGTTGAAATATTCTCGAAGCAAGGTGTAACTAACTATCGATTGACTAAACTCAGTGTCATTTTGAAGTGTAACATAATAATTTTCTCACTAAAAGTAGCTATATCAAAATAGTACTTTTTTCCACCATTAGCCATACAACCTACCATTATATATTCATTTTCAAGGCTTGAAGTGTGTTTTTACTACCAAGGTAATTCTCGTCATTGTATGAACTACTAGTAGGTACCTAAGTTAAGACTTAGCTACTCCTCTTATAATCAACCAGAATTCACTGTTCTGACCCGAGGTTCGCAAGTATGTATTGCGAATCTACAGTAGGTATTCATCAATAATGAAATGACTTTTGAAGTGAAAAAGTTTCAGGAGATTTCCGTACGTGTCACGAAAATAGGTATCGGGAATATTGAAAATATTCAATAGCAATTGCCTCTTTATACAGGCTGATTTTAAAATAAGTGCATACATTTTAAACACTAAGAAAGCTTGAGGTATACTACCGAATAGCACTATTAAAAATATTATTAGGATCAAAATAGATTTGGGGCAAAATACCCTTTTTCCGCCCAGATTTCTACTTCTGTCACAACTATCGTTTGCGATCCGCAGTCGACCGTGATGAACGAAGCGACGTTGCCACTCTACATGAAAATTAGGAGATATTAAATAAAATGTACAATCGAGAAAATGTACATGGAGAAGAAGTTAACCCTGGTCTTGAATTTCAGAAACATAATACAAAAACTTCAAAATGGACTCACCCAAGATTTCTACACATAAGCTCGAATAGCGTATAACTTAACACCTCACGGTTGGAAGTTATTTTACTGAAAAATCCTTTAGACCCTTCCTTCCACCTCCTTGCATCGCTACAATTTTGTGGTCTTCGAGGAGTCTCATGGGCCCCGCACAATAACGACCCGACATAAGAACCATATCATTCAGCTCAATGTTTGAGAAATGCATCGTCACATTCCAAGCAAATTGTCAGAAACAAAACTTTACATTCAGTGTTGTTCCTGGGTCTGATTTTTTCGTAATAGATTTCCTTGGAAAATGGTAACAGATTTGTATCAAAAGGTAATAGATCCTAAAAATCTGACATTTGACATTCTGAATGTCATTCTTGTAAAACCATATCGCACAAATTAGACAGTTTTGGCAGGTCATACAGAACTTATGACATAAATATAGAACATAGACCCATAGAGCAGAACATAATTATCCGCTGAACACAGAAATAGATTTTTTAGTAACAAAACATCATATTTTGGTGCTAACACCCAATAGTAATAGATTCATGACAAATCGTAATATTGTAACAATCTCCGTGGAATAGTAATAGATCTATTACAAAAGTAATGACAAGGACCACACTGTTTACATTTACTAGTATCACGTTTTGACGTTTTCCAAAATAACATACATTCTCAGAACAACAAACTGTCAAGAAAGGATCTTTGTTTTGATTGTTCTTATGGTGTGCTACCAGCAAGAATTCAGATGACTATGAATTACTAATAGGCGACTTTTACGGACCAATCAGAAACAGCAAAGTAGTGCCTGCGTGGTTGCGATTCATCCTGATTGGGCACAGGTGATTGAGATTAATGTATTAGTGAGGAAGGATCATATCTTTAAATGAAACTAACATTTTCATAAAAAACTAATTTGGAAAAAACATCTATTAGTTTAATTCAATGAAATGATACTTCCTCACTATACACTAATCTCACAAATCCAATCAGCTGTGTTCAATCAGGATGAATCGCAACCACGCAGGCGCTACTTTGCTGTTTCTGATTGGTCCGTAGAAATCGCCTATTAGTAATTCATGGTCATCTGAATTCTTGCGTCCGAAACTGTCAGAAACATGCGCAGTTTCACAGAACTGTATAATTTTTTTTGGGTTCTGTGGACTTGTGCATGCTTCTGACGGTTTTGGATTGTTTATTTTCTGAACACGAACAATCCTAGTTAGAACTGTCAAAGGTCACAGCAAAGAGGAAATCTATGGTCACAGATACTACTGTTCTGAGAAATGATGTTGACAGATCATATGATAATAGTTTTGTTTGTGTGTTTGTAAAATAATTGTAAACGTAAAATAAAAAATAAAATAATTGGATGTTGTGTCTTGTGTCGTGATAATCGTGATATGGTCGTGATTTTCAATGTGAGATTGCCAGGAAGGATATGTCGTCGTCGAGTCGTTTTCGATGGTTTAAGTGCGAATATGAACCAACAAGAACACAGGACGATATTAGTCTGGAATGGACTCGATATTAGTTTTTGTTTGCTCTCGGGAGTTTTGCTGTTCGAGCAGGTATGAGAAAATCTACTAGGTGAGTCGATTTTCAACTTTGTGGAAGGAAGGGGGACGTTCTATCATTCCCCTCTGTTTCTATCCGTCTCGTGATCCATGGAGATAATCACCCCACAGTTCTCTCAGTGAACTTTAAAAAATAAGGCTCCTGTACATATTACATTCACCTCTAATAGTTTCCATAACCTATTTCAATTCATATTCATACTGTGACAAATTTTTATCAGGATATTCGTCTCTGAAACAATCTGGCATCACTGTCTTGTTTTGACTTTAGTGAATGACGAATTGGAGAATCCCTGGGATTCCGCAGATTTCACTTGCTTCCCAGTGGCGTACTCGAATTTCGAAGCATTTTATGTTCAATTTTCAAAATGAAATTTCTCGTTAATGTGAAGACTTAGGAAAAATCAAATATTTTAGTAATTTTTGTTAGTCTTGAATATATGCACTCATTTCAAAATCAGCCTGTATAGTACATATGTAAAATTCCAATGAACATTCGAAACTGCATGGAATTATAGGAACAGTTTGCTATATTCAGATTATTATTTATCCGTGAATTAAATGAATAACCATTGTATGCCAATTTTGAATTCTTTTGATTTGCTCAGACTTCATCTCGGAAAAATTCCAAATAATTCACCATTTTGCTGTCGTTGTTGGTAAACCACCATGTTCACACAAAGCTGAAACAACATTTTACCATAGCGCGGCTATAGAAATGACGGTGCCGTATCCACTTGAATGTTTGGAAATTCAAAAATAATGTACCTATTGACTGCAATGATACTTCTACTATTGAAAAGTCCGAAAATATTAAATGAATTATTCACGGCCTGCCTGATGGAATGACGAGACATGCAATGTTCGAATAATATCCTGAATATAGCTTCAGTACTCAAACATACTCCATGTTCTTTCCCAATCAATTCGCAGAGAAAAAAATTGTCTTGAGATTTGTGTTCAGTAAATATATAAAGAGCTTCCGTCCATTAGCCACGTATCAAACCTTCAGTATTTGCTAAATTATTCCTCATTGATATCAAGTGAATAACTGCATTGGATTTAGTCCAATATCTAGTGAGTTATTGAATGTCTCTTACGGAGAGTCATTTGAAAAACTTCCATTATTTTTTGCATTTCCTCTACCTACCAGGGTTTCGATAGTTGATAAGTATAGGTGGGTATCCATTTCATTTGCCATATTTCACTACTTATACTGTCGACTGGAATTCAGAGTATTTACAGGAGATTTTTCTGACCGAGTCTATGATTCACTTTCTACATCACTAACACATTCATCTTCCATGTCCATATCAATATACTCTCCATAATCGTCCGCTGTTTCTTCTTTCCATTTGCTCATATGGTGATTTTGTGCACTACTGGGCGATCCGGACTTATTACCAGAATTTGTCTTGGCTTCTTCTTCTTGCTGCATCCGCTTGTGTTTTGTTCGTCGATTCTGGAACCAAACTTTGACCTGAAAAAAAAAAAAAATATATCAGAAATCTGAGTTGATGGTGCATCGCCAATACGGCAAAAATTCACAGATGCATCAACAATTTGTCATTGAGAAACACTATATAGATATAGGTATCGATTTTAATCATCCCCTAATCAATTATGTTTATCATCAAAATCATTTTGCTATCTGAATTGAAACAAAAATCTACTAAACAAAACACACCATCAGATATTTCAGCCTACGAGAACACCACTTCTATTTATTTATATCTTATAATAACAATGTATAAATCTGAATATGGCAATATTGAGAAAGTTACATTAGATTACTATAGCAAGTATGTGATTTTAGACACAATCACAATAAAAAATAGATGACTCTGTTCAAGAGGTGTCAACTCAAATTGTGATCTAAAGTAAGAGTTATATTCATTTCAACGTAACAGAACAACTGAATACTTGATTGGTCAATTCAGATACACTTCACTTAGGTTGTCTCTTGCTGAAAACAAAATTGCATCTATTATGATCCATATCATCGAATATTAAAAAGCATATAGCACCAGCATCTTGAATCTTCTGTTGTTGTTATAAAAAAAATCAAGAAATGAAAATCAACTACAAGAAAGAAATTTCATACCTCAAATAAAATACTCAGTCATAAATAAAACATGAGAAATGTCCATACATTTTAACTTCATACTCGTCTCATACCTAATGGGTTTTATTATATCGCATTTGCAACTATGTCATAATTACCTAGGTCATTCACTGTATTGATATATAGGTAGCGTCACAAATAATAATTACAATATCATTAATTTGCATAGGAACTGGTTGTCATTTTCAAACCATATTTCAATTGCTAATCACACGGTCAGCTGTGACTATTAATGCCTTGGTGAATATTGTATAATGAAGGAACCGTAACCACGAAACCGTCATTCATGAAATATATTACCATCAGTGATAAAATCACATTGGGAAATAGTGTATGGATGTATTTTACAATTCAAACACATTCCAACATATTATGTGTACTCACATAAACATTATAGTAACATAGTTCTATATTAATGCCCAGTGTATTCATTTTTTCATTACTTGAATAGTTTTGAAAAGAATTGTTTTCCTATGTCCGAGTCATTTCATTTGCAAAAATACTCATGACAAGAATTAATAACAATACTCTAAGAACCGTAACTATAACGGTTTCAACATCTCACGGAGACCAATAATTGATCATACCGTGTCAAATTGAGAATCAAATAATCCATTTCAGTATCGAAACTATACCTGTCTGAAATGTGATTCCAAAACTATTGTCTATATATTCGTTTTGGATTCTGGAGGATGATGCAGATTCCCACAATTAGAATATTGTCTGTAGAATTTTCGGGGATGTGAGGTAATCATTTCTCCATATTATTTGGATGTTTCTCTACTCTCCTCCATATAAATAAAGATATTTGAATAAGTTCATTGTATAGTTTATGCAAAGTCAGTTGAACAGATCATCAAACGAATGTCGGGCCGCGCTGCCGCACTCTTTGAACTTTCAAAGGGACCGACGGCTCGCGGTGATGTCTTTTTCCAACTGACTTTGTATAAACTATACCTGTGAGGACAGATCAGATAAGTTGCCTCACAATGTCACTGCGCTTGAAATTCAACTATCAGAAACCTTAGTAGAAAATTCAATCGATGTTAGTGATATGCCTTTTTTGAGAAAAGTTTGGAAAAGGAGAATATAGGTGTACTGATAAAATATGATATTTCACTTATTCTTAGACTTTTCGGGAACCGGAACGTATGTATTGTTTTCCACATGTTCTAGCAAAAATTGGTAGAAAATATCATTATAACAGTTTCACACGTATACCAAAATATTGACCAAATGAATCACCTTATATCTCATTATTCACGAAGAAAATATCAACTAAGTAGAATCTCTGCCGCAGAACATGCGTCACTCACGATGATTCGATAACAAAACTCCATTCACTGAACGTGCGTGAAATAAAATCAAGAATTTCCAACAATACCTGATCGAATGAAATCAGCAGCAGTCTATTTTGAATTTTTCCAAAAAAAAGTAGGTTCATTTCATTTATTATTTCGTATAAACGACTCAAATTTTTCACCCATTTCCATGCAACATAAAAAAAGTAAAATAATTCTTGAGATTGATTTCTTGCTTGCTTTTCGGAATAGTGTATTTGATCTCTGATGTTAAGTGTTATTTTCGAACACAAATCATCATTTGTTCCTCCAAGTTTCTCAAGATTTCGATAAATAATACCAATTGAACATGCAAAAACGATTAAATGCCCCAATCAATTTTTCACTGAAAAACTGACAAGTAGTTGGCAGTCCACACACCCAGTTCAGCAAACAAAATCCAAATTCACAAGTCATTAACCATTTGACAAACGACATAAATTCCCCTATACAAAATAGCTCATATGGTGCCTACACGAATATTATTGGCAATGATAAAGTCGTGCAAAGCGTTTTCCGTATATATTTCGACGTCATTTGCTAGCGAATCGTTTACTTCCGGCGTGAAGAAAGTCATTCGTTGTGGGTTTAGACTCTATTCTTTATAAATGACGCAAAGTTGTATGAAACCTATTGAATTTTTGCTTTTATCCTTCTTCATCCAGACATATAATTTAAAATAAGTAAGTTTGATTTATTCTTCCAACTGACAGCGACACATATGTTGTGTTGCGTGTCGAAATATATATAAGTGCAAAATTGTGAGTTTGAGAGAATATCACTAAAATGAGGCTGATTTATGGGTTTCACGAAATAAACTGCCTATTATCACGTTCATGCAAAATGAAAAATATTAAATTGTATATCAGGAACTAGATATTTTCGCGGACTGTGACACTCGGTGAATTGTTGAGGACATTCACCGTATATAGCATGTGATGTAATAATTCATGTTATTTGTCACATGATGCAAACTAGAAAGACAATTCACAAAATATTTCACGGTATCGAAAGTTCTGGAGAACTTGACAGATGCGCGACACCATGTCAATACTATACCTACCAATGAATAATTCAAATACTGCTCGTAGTTTGATCGAGGAGGTGTAACATTCATTTCAATTGATTGTTCCCTCCTCGTTTCTCCAAAATAAAAATATGAGTATTATTTCAATTTATGTGTAATAGGACAAATCAGATGATTTGCCCCAGAATGTCATTGCGTTTTATGTTGAGAGCAGAAGCAGATTCGTTCCCGAAACGTTTGAAGCTGATTAAAAATTTGATATTTATTCAATATTTCTTCTCTACAAACTTTTTTCCAAACGAAGTGTCACTGACAATCTATTGGATCTTTCTTCTGGGCTTTCTGATTGGAAAATTTGTTGAACGCAGTCCAATTACACATATATTCGAATGATATTCATATTTTTATTTTATAGGAGCGAGGAGAAGAAATCCCAAATAATCAAGTAAAATGAACAATTCAATTTTAGCCAGCACACTGAAACACCATGTACATACAATTGACTCTCTATGTTTGGAATAACAATATACCCGTATTTATTTAAATCAAGTTATGAGCATACATTTCAATAGGTGAATTCATGCAATACTTATAGTCTCAGTCTTAATCATAATCATTGAATCATGACCTTGAAAGTTACAAACTTTCAACTCTTATGCTTATGATTGAGACCACATAAGAAATGCGAATATGTCAACCTGTCAACATATTTGACAATGACATATGACTTGTGTTTGTCACGAAAACATCAGTTCCATTCTGTGCTGTGTCAATAATTGATTACATCATTCTGATAATTTGATTGAATTCGATAACAAATTTAAAAAAATCATGAGCCTGGAAGGAGAAACCCTAAAGATTTGGTGGAGAGATTTCTCCAGTAGAACTGCACTTATAATGCGTTGGGTTTTCATACGAACGTTTTTTTGGTACTATTCTTGTTTGAAAATGAATCTCTATCTACCTACATTTTCGAATTTGTAAGAGATTTTTAGGAAGAAGAGCAATGAACTCAAGTAATGCTCAAAATTAGCTCAAAAACCTGCCCCAAAACAAAATATCAGAATTGGCAGTTAACATTATTGACATGTCAGTTGACACTTTCAACGGATTGTCAATTATCATATCATAATTCTTGAGCCTAAGACTGTCATGCATAAAGGTCCAAACATGATAAGCTGATATTGATGCATATGAATAGGCCCTATACAGGGTGTTAACAAATAAGTGTTACAACGGAAAACTGTAGATTCCTCATAATGAAAGAAACATTTCGTTCCTCTTCAAAATTTTTCTCCGGGCTTTCGTTTTCAAGATACAGGGCGTAAAAAAATTAAAAACGTTCAGTTCAATTAAACACACTTTACAATACTAAATAAACTTAACAATTTGAAAACCAGCATCGAGACCAGCATACTCAAGAACCTGACATTTGATTGAACATATTAATAGACAGATCTGAGGTGTTTATTTCCAGTGGATTTTTAGACAATTTTTGGAGATATCATCAGGATTTTGTATGTTCTTATTCATAAAGAGCCATTTTTCGCGGGAACTGTTCACTTTAGAGCATTGAGACAAGAGGACGTTTTCTGTGTGAAAGATATTGGCGCTTCAGAATCTACTTTGAAAATAACAATTTCTCCAGTGGCATAAATGTTTGGGGGGTTAAACCCTTACGAGGCGTTGAATTCTCCTCCACTGACATGTCCAAGGAAATTGATCAAGAGCCCTAAAAGTAGCCATTATTGATGATGAAGTGTGTACGAAGGCTTAACTCCATAGCTCCGACGGTTCCTGAGATAGTAGCAAAAAACAGATGTTTTTGTATTTTTTTGACGTCCTGTATCTTGATAACGGAAGCCCGGAGAAAAATTTCGATAGGGAAAAAGTTGTTTCTTTTTTCATGAGCAAACTACAGTTTCCCGTTGTGACACTTATTTGTTAACACCCTGTATAAGTCGGTGATTACAGTAGAAGCAAATCAGGAGCATAAATAGCTGATAATCGCTTGTATATAGTTCAAACGGGTTTGTTTGTAACACGCCAACAAGTCTCTTGTGATAGGAAAATGGATATTCAATCAATATTTCTGGTCTATCATGGGAAGAAATCGAGGAAGTTATTGGATAATTATAATTATACAACGCCCGTCTATAAAAGTCCGTTCCACCATTCCTTATTCCATTAATTCTGGAACCACCTAGTATATAGCAACAAAATTCAGAGGATTGAGTTGAATTTGAATAGGAGTTGATATCCGACTTTTTTAGAAATAACGATAGCTCGAAGTTTCGAAATGACGGCTATAATGATTTTTCAAATCAAACACCTTGTATAGTATTTCATTAATGCTGAAGGGAAAGTCAACGTGTTACCCATGACTCCAAATCAAACTTGATTGAAAGCAACATTCGAGATATCTGTTGGGTTTGAAATAACCAAAATGTCACTTCTCAAACGTTCATATTCCGAAAACAATGGAATTTCGAAGTAGAGAGTAGTTGAATATTCGGGGTTTTCGAATTACAAAAATATTCAAGATGGCTCTCAGCTCTCAGTTCTGAAATTAGCAGGGGAAAAGAACTGCAGACAGGCACAGTATACAGGGTGTTCAGTTCACCGACGTATATCTCGAAGGAGGTGATAGTTCAGAACATTCGGAACATATTCAACCATATTATATATATACTACCATTCAAAGTGTTTCGCATCAAGAGATAAATCAATATCATTTTTCCGAATTTTCTGGCTTGTTAAAATTCAAAAAAACAATTTATCATAACTTCCAACTTTGAATCTATTATAGCGATGATTTTTCGAAGGAGTGTATGATAGTATATATTATGGTGAAATATGTTGGAAATCACATTATTACCTACCACCTTCTTGCATAAATTTTCATACACGTCGGTGAACCAAACACCCTTTATATAAACTACCATTATTCCAAATAAAACTATTTGGTGTTCAAGCATAACCGTAACACAGCACTGCGCATACGCTTCGTCGAATAAGTTATCAATTTCAGAGTCGTACGGTATTACATTCAGGAAAAATATACAAAGGGAGATCTACCTCATTGGGGTTGAATTTGTACATGAAATTACAAGGGACCAGCAATGAACGTTATTGGCGAAGGGGGAACAGTAACCGTTTATCGCCATTTTGGTTTGGCTCATGAGATTGATCTAGGTTGTTCTGCATAAGTTTACCTATATCGCCCGACGCCAGCACTTAGACTTTCAAATCATCGAGACGAATGGAATTACATTGTTATCACATGCTTCTTGATGAAAACAATGAAGAAGTATATTACCTAACTATAAGTTTAGGGTGAGTTCAATTGTTAGATTTTTATCGCCCACTTTTTGTGCTCACAGATCAATCGTTAAATACTGTCGGTTAATTGAGCAGGTGAAACATCCATTCCACCCGATTTTTTTGAGATTTTTTCTTCTCGTTGGAGAAAACAAAACATAATATTTCACGATAAATATCTCTTTTACCATTATCAATTCGTAGGTTATATTATTACCTACCTTCTTCCATATATATTCCTCGTTCGAAGCTGTTAATTCCGTTGATTATTAATCAAGAGTTGAAACGTCAGACATCACACCCAATCTACATGATGATCTTCGGGCTATATACCAACTCTTCAGCCAACGCATAGGGACGGATGCCGTTTATTATAATAAAGCAACTTGGCAACGTATCATTAAATTATTAATTTTGAACGCGCTGTGTTATCAATACTATTAATTAGAAGTAAAATGAATAATTAGTTGGAGGCTTATTTTTTTATAGATGCTATCGTACTGAAAGGCATGCATTAGGCTCGGAGCGAGGAACGTACATGTACGACAATGTCAGATGTTAACTGCATAATGAATAAGTGTTAAAATAAGTGAGATAGCCATCAATGTTGTTATCGATTGCCAAACATAGTCGGCCACTCGAACCTTCTATAGGAAATGGTTGTTGAAGGTACTCTCTTATGATCGTTTCTATTGAACATAGATCTAAATGTAATGAATAAACAATAATAGAATGAGTAGATATGTTTTGACCAACCAGCTTTTCATAAAAAATGAAGTTCATGATGCTGAAACCACCTAGACAGTTCTATAGAGATCTCAAATCACCGCTTCATCATTCTAAATCATGCAAGCCGCAGCATCTGAAATTGCTAATTACTTCCTAGTCGCGAGATGACAGAACCAGCAAGTAGAATGACATTTTATCGACTGCTACCCAGCGAATGGAAATTTCACATTTCATTTTTGTAGTTCAGTCAAACATTTACCTAGTTAGTGACTTGTTTTTGATCTTTTTTATGTATATATAGACACTAAGATACGCTTGACGCTCGAATTGAGGGTTGTCTATATATTTCATGCTCTGTGCCATGTTTTGAAGAAAAAAGAATGGCCTGCATTTTTTGATTCCGGTTGCTACTTTCCATTTCATCTCACTACAAAGAATGACGTGGAATGTTTGTTGATAGTTGTCAAAGAATTCAATTAGATTCACGAGAAACGAAACTTTGAATGAAGAAGATATTTAGAAGACATTTTTATCGTGAGGTTCAAGTTCATGATCCTTTCAAGTAAGACAGGTTTCATATGTTTATTCCCACATAAAATGAATACTCTCGATCTCAGAAAAGTTTGTTAATTCACCACAATCACTGCTCCAGATATAAAGCGTTGATTATTTTGTCTTTATAACTCTATTATATTGAGTCTGAGATTATTAGGAGCTCCAATATATGAATAAAACCTCTATCATCTATAATCTGTTTTATTTTTTTTACGCAAGGTCAAGAAGTTTCTCGTTTTATTTGCAAACGTCATTCTTTTCCCACCATCGTTACCAAAATGGAACAAATAAAACGCAACTAATGTTCCTACGAAATTATAGGGACTCTGTATATACAAAATGCTCATTGACAGGGAACAACATAATATATGGAATCACTGCAGGTCATAGATTCAATTTGGAAATTAGTAATCCAACATATTACTGATAACTACGACGCGTCTGAACTGCCATTCTCAAGATTTTTTTTTTTAAGAATATTTGCATAATTCACAATTGCAACTCTAAATTAGGCAGCAGAAAGTCATTTTTATATGTCCTTATTTACAGTTGCGTTTGTAAATTAGGTCATGTTTATAGAAGAAAAAAGTTCCTCCATCAGCCTAATTTACTGTTGTAACTGTATGAGTAAGGCAGAAGACATTTTTTAAATATCTCCTAATTTGCAGTTGCAACTGTGAATTAGCACTAATTCAAAGTTGCAACTGTGAATTAGGCAGAGAAAACTTCTAAAACATCTATCAATTCACAGTTGCAACTATATAAGGGCATGTTTTCAAAAGAAAAGTTTCGGCTGCTTAATTTACAGTTGCAACTGTAAATAACTGCTAATTTATAATTGCAACTGTAAATCAGGACATATTTAAAAAATGTATTTTTTTCTATTTACAATAAATTAGTGCCCACATTGCAACTGTAAACTAGGCAAATATTCGTGAATGAAGAAGTTTTTTCAGGATGGCAGTTCAGAAGCGTCGTAGAAAACGATGAATATTGCAAATAATTGAAAAATATTTAGGCATGAACCAACACATGTTGGGAATGTGTTCCAACTTCTCATATCGTTGAGGATATTCAGTTGGAATTAGGATCACATCATAATGTCACTCTTTCTGATATGTATAGTGTGTCCAAGATGAGGATGTCTGATATGGGGTAAAGTTGATTATGGTTTCTAGGAAACGAAACGCGGAAACGTCGTACAGACGATCTTTCAACGCTATTTTGTAGAGCTTACATAAGAAGTGGCAATGGCCAAGTGCTGTCTTTTGTTTTCGTATATATCTTGAAATAACGTCAGATAAAAATTGAAAACGATCGTCATGATGGACATCCTCATCTTGGACACAGTGTATATCATGCCCGATCTTGTTGTCAGAAGTATATCAGTGTCAATTTATATGAACTGATGGGGATATTCGTTAACGTTAGAGACATTGTAGGTATTGATAGCTATACAACATTCATTCTAAAAATATTCCTTCATAGCAAAAACACAATGTCCTCAAACTCTTTCGGTCAGTTTATATATTCTGTTGATATAGAAATACTTGATAAAAAGACAGCAATAACGAAGCCGGCTGCCACTCGATTTGATTTATTTTTCATCAATTTATCAAATGAACTTAGGTAATTATAAAGACCATTTTTATTGTTGTATTCTCACGAAATACCCAGTATAATGATATTCATTATGGGAATAATTGTCCACAAATGTCCAATGAACAATATTGAAAATTCAGATAAAGAAGTATTTTGTGAGATCACTATAAGTACATAATAATATAGGACTGAAATTTAATTTATGGATATACCTTCACATAGTTGGTTCGATGTCATTAGTTTATATTCTGAAAGAATTATCTGAACGATTCATCAGCAACTTCAATATATTCTTGGATGACATTTGAGTCCCAGTATCAATAAACATCGTCTTGTATCTGACGACTGAATGACGATCGTTAATTTGTTGGTGATGATCGAGAATCAAATGGAGGATTTTCAAGGTTCTCATGATAATCGAACTGTGTGGAGGTTCAGTATATGGTGTGTCCACCTTAAGGACTTACTACCTTACTACCCCTGTAAAATCGTAATCATATTACCGATTTCGTAAAACTTTTCCTTGTTGGATTGGTATTCGGAATGTTCCTTCAACAAGAGAGTGACTATATTCTTGGACTGTTATCATACCCAACAGCGACTAATTGTATATTGACCCATTTTTCAAGCAGTACTATTGGGAATTTTTTCAGAAAAATTGATGATGAATTGATGATGGAATCAAGAATGGAATTCTGTTAATGGATGCAAGGTATGTACCTGTATGTACTCAGAGAATCCTGACTTTTTGGAAGGAATTATGTACACAGATGAAGCTACATTTACAACAAATAATGTTGTTTCGTCACGAAATATTACACTTTGGAGCGAAGATAATCCACATTGGGTAATAAAATGTGAGAGGCAATACTCCTCAAAGATGAATGTTTTTTGTGGCATATTGAATGAGAAGATTATCGGCCCATACGTTTTTTATGAAAAATCAGATGGTGCCAGTTTTCGCAGATTTTTGCAGAATGAATTCACCGATGTATTTGTTGAGCTTTCTCTTGAATACCGATATAATATACATTTATAGCTTGATGGAGCACCTATCCATAATGCCATTGCTGTGAGAAACTGGTTGAATGAAACATTTTTGAATCGCTGGAAATAGTCCTCTAATTCGTTGACCGCCGAGATGAACAAGGTTCATGCTACAAGGCCCCAGACCCGAAGAGAACTTCGTGACCGCATCAGAAGAGTTAGTCAAAATATCAATAGACAGCAATTATCGAGAATCGGAATGACTGATATTAAATTTTACTATACAGACTAGCTTCTCTTGATCCTTGTATAAAATTATTTTTGCCTTGGTATACTCATAAAAAATTGTTGACAAAGTTTTGAATTGATTTATCATCATTTTTATGTGTTCCTCCTCTGGCTCCCTGCTCAAAGATGAGTTAGAAATCATGAACAACGGTACTGATATAAAATCTTCCGATAGTTATTCCAAACGATATCACAGTAGTATACATTTTCTGATCACATATTCAGAAAAAATCATAATTCGTTTCTTTGGACACCTTGTGTTTGATAATGATGAAAATCGGTAGGTACAAGTTTGTTTTAAGTGATGCAGATTCAGAATTCATCATTATTTTTTGAGTGAAGAATTATCATGATAAAAACTATATTTACTTATTTCTAAATTTTTTTATAAAGACATATTGTATATTTGTATGCTGAAAATCTATACAGAGATGTGTTTTAGGATGATGAAAATTGGCACAGACATTTCTCAAGTGATTCTGACTCAGAATCCATCATCAATCTTTCTGGAAAAAAATTCCCTTATATAGTACTTTTCGTGAAATGGATCAATGAAAATGGTCGCAGTTGGCAATGATAACAGTCCAAGGATATAATCACTATCTTGTTGGATACACATTTTGAATACCTATCCAACAAAAAAAAGTTTTTCGAAATCGATGAAATAATAACGATTGGACAGGTCGGTGATAAGTCCTTGAGTTGGACACACTGTATAAATACCAAGTGGCCACGCCACCCTGAATAACGTTCGAAGGAATGATCGATTGAAACAAATGCTTCGACACGTCAACTTCAATTCCTGAGGGAACATAATCCGAAATCTTTTATGGCTTTCCCCTTTCCTTGAGATCCACTCAAAAATTCCAAATGAGAACGTGGGTCGAGTGATACCTTAGGGTTTCATCGAGACGAGATATCTCGTCTCGAAGGCACTTTCTCGTCTCGTCTCGATCATCGAGACGAGAAATTAACAAACTCTTGTCTAGATGTTTTTCTCGAAGACAATTTCTCGATCTCGATTCGAGACTCTCGAAATTTCGAGAAATGCATTGAGAAGTCGCATTCCCTATGTGATGAAAATGTTAATTCTTTCTCGGTATATTCAACAGAAAACAACCTCATTCCTGGCTGTATGCCACGACGAACATTGAATTATATCTATTGAACACACACGAAGAGAATTTGAAAATAAAAGCTTCTGAATTTCAGAATTTGCATTTGTATAAATTTTTTCAAAGTTTATTATACATCTTAGAATATTCTTTTTCAATACTTTCTCAATCCAAATCAAGGGATTCAAACTTGTACGAAGGAAACTTGTTATTTCATCAATTCAGAATTTCTTTCCACGCCCTCTATGATGAATATCAATTTGTCATACATCCGAAACAAAAGAATATTATTCCAAAAAAATGAGAATTGAATGAATTCTTGATGTTTGAATTCAATATTTTATCCATATAGGTACATTCAAAATTTACCTAGGTACGAAAAGTGAATGTTTGAATGTGTTTCTTCGTTCGTGAACAGCACCTGCAACAAACTCATTTTTTATTATCGAAACAGTCGTCTCTTGAACAACCCGATATAACGCAAATTAATGTATGAATTATGAAATTATTTCTTAGCTTACTTTTTCATTGTCATTTTTCTGGCGTACAGTTGTATTCAGAAAAATAGCGTACAAGTATTAGAGAGAGAAGCTAACGTCATCCTATTTGCGTAAAACGGGCTATCGAAAATGATTTTTCACCATATGTTGACATTTGTCATAGGTTGTCAAAACTACAAAGCATTGGCTGAGCCAGTTTTACACAACTAGAACTAGGATGGTTGACCTCTCTTTTTAATACATGTACGCCTTTTTATTGAATACAACTGTACTTGGAGCTGTGAGTTATTGCAGCGCATAATTTTTTTCGAGATCGAGAAATCTCGAAATAATTTCTCGATCTCGAAAAATCTCGAAGTGTTTTTCTTGATCTCGTCTCGAAAAAAAATTAGTGGTCTCGTCTCGATCTCGTCTCGAAATCGAGACGAGACGAGACGAGAAATCTCGAATTTCGAGAGTCTCGTGAAACCCTAGATACCTCATTCTACCCCGATAATAACTGTGTTTTGTTCTTGCATAATGCTTGATTAGTTTTCGAAATAACCATTTATTTTTCCAGAATAGAAAAAAATAAATTGTGCACATTTATTTTTCGAGGTTCATATTCAGTCGAAGTTCATATCATGAGGTAACCAAAGCTTTCGATACTATTGAAATGAAAGGAGAATCGGAAATTGATATATTGAAAAAGTGGAATTTTTCTTGAATTGAACTGCTTTGATGGGTGGAAAATAGTGTATTTTCAACATACTATTCTCTTGATACTCCGTTTCCAAGAGTAATTTCAAAAATTTTTGTATGGACATATTCCTCACTGACAGAGCTTCGTAAAATAAATGTGTCAAAAAGATTCCTGATCTACAAAATTATGTTATGAAAAATTATTCCATTATCAACATGAAATGAATAATCATTAATTATTTCAATACAGCGGTTTTAGGCCTGTAGTAGATTCCGGAGAAGAACAGCGAATTTACTCTTCAATTATAGTAACACACATTGATGAATGACATTAGTTCTTCCTCGCTGTAGCCTTCAAGTCATGCTCTATTAAATTATCTAGTAACTCTTATTGGGTCGTCATAGCAAATGCATTGAAGACAATTAATGAGACAGCTATGCTGTCCCCTAATCAATTCAATTTTTTATGAAGGTTATTCAATATTTGATAACCGTTATTCGATTTCGTTATCAGTGCATGTAAGTATTGAAATCAGAAACTTGCAGACATAAATTCTCCGATTGATGACGAGTTTCATTAGTTATTCTTTTCAGTGGATTGCCTTCAGAATATAATCCGATGATGAGACATTAGGAAGTTTTGAGCAGGAACTGACCAGTGCACCGAGAAAAAAATCGAATTACAGTTATTAAACAGTCAATAACCTTCATGAAAAATTTGATGAGGGACAGCCTAGCTGTCTTATTATTGCTAGTCAATTCAATTCACTTTGTTATTACGACCCAATAACAGTTACTAGATGATGTAATAGAGCATGACTCGAAGGCTACACGGTGACCGAATTAAGGTCATTCATCAATGTGTGTTACTATCATCAAAGAGTACATCCGTTGTACCTACAACAGGCATAGAACATCTACATTGATATAATCAATGACTCTATTCAACTCAAGTTGAGAAGCGAAACATTTCTCACCAAATCTTTTGCCAGATTAGAAATAATATATTTGACAGACTTATTTTGTTTAGCTCTGTCAGTAAAAATGACATCCATTGGAAAAAATCCCAAGATACTCTTGGAAACGGAGTATGAAGAGAATATTATGTTGAAAATACACTAGTTTGATAATGGAAATGAGATAAGATAATGGAAAACGACATCAAACGACGATACCTCACACAACAACAGAACTGTATTGCTGAGCGAACCAATAGAAGAATCTGTGAGATGGCTGGATCTATGATGCAGAAAGCATGTTGTTCAAAATTAATATGGACTGAGAAATAGATGACCTTATAATGGTATCAATTACCAGATACCTAGACAAAATAGGACAACAGTTTCGCACATATACCTCGTGAGAAAAGGACCAAATGGTAAGCCTAAAATGGAGAGTATATCTATTCGTTAGATATTGCGAAGATCCAAAGAATACCGTTTACTCGACACAGATAATCCTAAAGAGCATAAGCTGTGTTTCCTAGAACAAGGTGAAGAAGATCATCGTGAAATTTTTACGGATTACGGAACCAAATCTAATTCTTCAGAATCGAGGGATGAAGAAAAGAGATATCTTCTGATGAGGTGCAGCAATATTCAAGATTTTCAGATTTAGTCTTGTATCATACAGAATGTTCTTCATCAGATATAAAAGAACACTCAATGGTAGAAGAATAAGCGATGTCTAGTTGAAATAAAGAGATGTGGAAGATGACCAGGCAGGAATAATATGATTCTCTTATCAAGAATCCAGTATAATAGTTGTTAATATAAATATAGGTATTGAACGTCGAAGAACCGGAGTACAAACCAACACGAATGAGGTAGCTCTAGACCTATGATCCCATTTGGAATTCTCGAAAGGGTAGTTCTTGAGTTAGGAAGACGTCATGACAGATGACAAGTCAATCTCGTAATATATTCCCCTCGGAATTAGAGTCAACATGTCTAAGCAGATTTTCACTCGATCATGCCTCAAAACGTTACACTGTAGAAAATTCCTCTGAGTGAATGAATATGTGGTTGTGAGTGAATTCACTGATTGATATTTTTGAGTGAATTGTCAACTCAAACTGGATATCTCATCAAGTTCTCATAACAATGAGAATGTTTATAACAAATTTGATGATTGAATCGGTTCATGAATTAACATTTTACACAGTCAAGTATATATTGGGTGGAATTTCAACTCAATCGGGTGTGGACCGAAATTGACTCATTATTGCGTGGACATTGAGTGAAATTTCACTCATTTTTATTTTTCAGTGTATTCAGGATGGATCATTTTGAATGAACCATCTGGTTTATAGCTACTATACACCAGAGGATTATAATCTGCAAATATTAACATTCAAAGAGTTCGATATACACGTGAATATTAGAATTGATCAAACTCAAAACGATTAAAAACTCGCCAATTAATCCGCGCATATGTAGTGTTTATATTCCATTACAATGTGCGTGGAAAACTCTGAACCACACGTTTTCAATTAGAAATACAAACAAGTGGTGAGATAGCTGCTGGAAATAATAACAAAAATCGAACAGTATCCTCTTATCTCTCACTAATTTTTAATGCGACTAAATTTTCGGGTTATTTTCATTTATACAGGCTGTGTTTGATCAGGATTGTCTTGCTTTCATAAAATTGGATGTATAGGATGTTATCGATTGAAGAGGTTATGATGTCTTTCAAATTGGAATTAGCATAATTTTGATTATTTGGACCTTTTTCATTCATGAAGAATTGGATCATTCAACTCACTTTTAGAGAAGAGCACTCAATCATCCAGAAAGGTTAGTAATTCCTTATCAATTTGGTTTATAATAGTGAGTAGTATTCCACGCTAATAAGATTTGGTTTCGTGAAGCCATAGGTCATTAACATTCATCAGACAAACTTGAGCAAATCGAAATTCGGAAAAATCTATGTATTCTCGATGATGTTAGAGAAAATGTATTTATGTAATATGTACCTGAGTTTCCGTTAACGATAAAGACTGTGCCAACTGTTTCCTCTCGGCCCCTACTACATAATGGTTCTTCTCGAAAGCGTGTTCCAGCTTGAGTAATTGTGAAGGACTGAAGGCCGTCCTTATCCTTTTTGGTTTCCTAAATGGTTGCAGAAGAAATCCAGGTATGTCAGGACCTGAAACCAAGAGTTTCTCTTCTCAATTTCGATATTATAGGTATGTTTTTCCTCAATATGTCATTTTATTCTTGTAAACCAATAACTTTACATAGGTTATATATACTGTGTCTGAAGATGGCTGCTTGAGCCGAAACTAGTCACTAGCGTTTGTGTTTTTCCTTCTCCTAATAATGTTCGACACATAAAAACTAGAAGATTCTTCACAAAAATACAATTTTTTTAAAAGCAGGTGGAGGTTGATTGAACACGGAAATGTTCAAATGCAATGTTTGTTAATACTCAATTCCTTTCAGATGAAGAGTATGAAAAATAAATTAGAGTCCAATTTGTGTTGAAATGAATAATTGCTTCTTGTGAAATTAACTGCAAGAAGAATGTTGCGAGGAAGAGTACATCCAATTAACTTTCATTATTCGAGCATCAAATCAGAATTAATCCGACAAAATTAAAACATAACGTTACCAACGATTTAATCGATGTCGTGATCATAATTTCAGCGCCATCAGCGTTAAACCGCAAGAAATAACAGTCATGATGAGAGAAGTGGTAATTCAGCACTTTGGCCCTCAGTTGTATACCTGAAGAAACAATAATAAGTGTTCACCGTGGCATATATAGTCCAGTCAAAAATGAACTCTCTGTTGTCCTATGCGCACCATGTTACATATTATATATTATACGAATAGAACTGGGAGTCTGAGATTATTTTGATTCCTACTGTGCTTGTCCTACTATATTTTGAGTCTAAATTTGCAATAATTTCACACCACGATTGATTCATGAGAAGGATTATAGAAGAACTCATACATATATTTAGTAACAATTCAATCGAATGGTTTGAGGAATTCATCACAAACACACCTATTTGATTTTCAGATCAAATTGCTAAATTCATCGTACTTGTAATCATTGGTAATGAGTAAAGTATTCTTTATACGAGATCCAATGAGTTCTTGAAGTTAGACAACGACCTCGTTAGCACCTATATTGTGTCAGGCAACTTCACTGACAAGTCTGAACACAATTGAGTTCAATGTGATCCACAAATAATCAGAATGATGATACTATCTTATTTTCTCCTCATGAACTCAACTATAAACGAACATTGTACTTATGATGTTGGAATTTCACGAGTCAATTAGGGCGTATTGCGTGTTATCTTGCCATTAGAGTTAGACTCGATATTAGAAACAGATAGAAATAGGTATATCTAATAGTATTTATGGTATAGGTGCTACATCGAAGTACATGTATTCACTTCGGATATTCACTAGGTATACTCATTATGTGAGAAAACGACTTCAGAACTAACACATACACTATCGTGCCTTATTATTATCGTATTACTCGTAAATTGAACTTTGGTGCCTTCTCAAAAATTATAGGCTTGTAGACATGATTTTACGATAACCAGACGTTGTTATTTCAATTCATTATACCTTTTGATATTCAACAAAATAAATAGTGGGTAGAAGCAATAACCATGCAAGATAATAAACTGCAGTTATGGCATCTTATTATACAGATAGAGATCAGTGATATAATAATTCATATAGGTATACCTACTGCTCTTCCTGCAATTTCCACTTTCTTAATAATATAGAGGCGAAGTCGCAAGATTGGATTTTTATCCGACTATTTGTTATGGGAATTCACACTTATTTCGTTGATATATTCATCGTCTCCCCCACGTAAAATCTTTCAATTCATGCTAGTAGTTGTAATAATAATTGCCGGAGGCAGGTTTTCGATAGCTGTCATTTTCGATATATATAACGAATCCTCAGATCCGGATCCTTCATGATTTTTTATAATGGAACTTTGTCGACATTTTTTTGTAGACTGCTATCAAAAATCTGTCATCTATACGATTGATACAACTACTATTCAGTATTATTCATTGGAAATGAGAATTAACGCATGCTGGAACATGAAAACATCAATTTGATTTTTTTATGCTTGAGAGCGCACGAAAGAGAACCCCTTGAATGTTTTGAGAACATCGTGCGTGCCTTGGGAGGATAGGTAGAGTATTGGAATTTTTTTGAACGTTCGGAGATTATGTGTTCTTGGGAAAACTTTAATTGGCAAAGAATACCAAAGCTTCGCTGTTCTATGGACGAACAAATTTTGGAGAAGTGTTGTTCGACATATTTCAAGGTTGACAACTGAAGGATGTGCTGATTGGACTTGGATAGTTTGTATTTCTGTATTGCTTGTGATAGAATGATAGCAGAGAAATCTGAAGAATGCAGTCCTCGTGGAAGTATATATAGAAGAGTAAGAGGTTGTCAACTTTCCAACGATGTTCCGATGATGTCATATAATAGATTGCACAGTATATACATTCAAATATTCTCACAATGTGTTTCCACTTCAGTGCTACATTTTAAAACCGCATCATGTGAAGAGTGCGTTACAATAATGTACTTCTGGGATATGGATCATGTGAAATATAGGTCACATTTTGAATTCTGTGAAAAGTACCAGATTTATTACGCCTTTTCACAACCATGTTCATCAGTGAGTATAATCCACGGTTTACAGACAGATACCCTGTTTTCATGAGACTATAATTGAGAATTATCTAAGTTGCAGTTATAAAGATAACAAATGAATAATATACATAGACGGGGTTGGTGCAGTGGACGAACTCATGACTGCGAGGTCGTGGGATCGAATCCCAGCCAATGCAAGAAATTTTAGTCTATTATGTCTTGGAAAGTATGATATAAAAGTTGAGCAAGTCAATGTAAGTTTAGTTAAGTGTTCGAGTATTATACTTGAAGAAGCAACTGTGTTAGAAAAACACATGTGTTATTGGGGATTTTTGTAGAAGTCTTATCGTTTGTGAAGTCTTTTCACATTTACTATGGATTTTCATCAAGTATATCGGCTGAGTCGATTCAAAAAAAAGTTATTTATGCACCAATAAGGGTGTAGATCGGTCGACATTCATTCTTCGGGCTAAATGTTTTCCTCCGGGCGTTAGAATAGCATAGATTTGGGGTGATGCATAAAGATTCTACTTTTCATGAAAATTTCATTAAATTCTGTTCTTTGCTCTTCGCATTCACCTTCTACTTTTCTTCTCATAATGGGCATGACAATTGTTGATATTCAGATGTTCGTTGAATATTGTTGTCAGTGATAGTTTATTAGCCTCTGTGCCCCCCCCCATCTCACTGTTTAGCCAGTATCTTCGCAAAATAATTTCTAGAAATTGTTTTTCGTGATAGTTATCATTATCAGCATTTGTATCTTATGAAATTTCGATGAAATGAGTTCCAGAGATATTCGAGAATAATTAATAATGTTATATGTGGAATAATAGTTGTGATGTCATTAGCGCTGGTGTAGTAACAGAGTTAATGGGTGATGAAAACTTCCTGGTTTCCAAGTATAGCTGCGACAGTGACCTTCTAGATAGCTCCTTCGAGCTTATCATTCATTTTTCAGTTTATCAAATATGTCGATGACGAGACATGATTAAAAGGGTAGGTTTAAGACCGTAGACCAAGTACGTATTGAATCAATAAAGGAAGAGTACGTCTCTGATTAATTTTTGAAATGAAACGTTCCCTTTGAATTTTATAGGGCGAAAAAAATCCAAAATCATTGACCATCATGATTGAAATAGTTGTGGAATCTAATACGGAATCATTGGCCAACTTGATTGAAATAGCTGGAGAATCACTAAAGCAAGCATTCGGAAACAGGAAGAGGCAGTGTGAACTAAACCACCCTATTAATAATTAAATAATCGTTTTCGGTTTGCTTCAATTCAACATATATGACCCGTTAAGATGAATAACTGTGCTAAATTTGAAATCGATATTATTATATATATTATCTTTGATATAATAGGTATATATTTGATCAATCAATCAAAAAACATGATTTCGAACCGAACTTTATCCTTCTCCATATCAACCATGCATGGGGACCCAAAATGATAAATAGTATGAGAAACGTCGTTTTTGTTCAACACCTATAGGTATTGAAGTTTCCTTTTTTCATCGTCTTCATAAGATAGATTTCCGAAAATAGATTGATGAATATATATCTCAGTATATGTATGAATGAATGTATTGTACCAAGTATAAATCGTTTCAAAATATTCTCAAATCCTACATGTTTTATAAAGGACAATCGAACAATAGAATACGTCACGGGATTGATATACTCCCCGACGATGCCATTTTGAACATTCAACAACTGTTCCTTTAAAAAATGAACTTGATCCTATTTGTACCCTTATCAATAGTGAATAGTCACACCCTAACGAGATCATGATTGACTCCTGAATTGTTTAATTTAATAATGGACCATGACAATAGCCCTAATCTAGTTTCACGCCCCTTAAAAACGGGCATGGTGTTATGTAGTCACCAGACCGTAAATTTGACGCTTATAAAAAGAGAATAATGCTTTTTATGGACTGTGTATTGGAATAATGCGGCCGTTCGCATATGATATTTATGAAGTAAGAAACTGATTTAGTGAATATGATATGAGTATAAACCATAAAATGAATATACTTCACACAAAATATTGGATATAGGTAGATACAAAAATTCATAGAATTAGAGGAAGCCGTATCTATGTTGTGATAACCGCAAGAAAGTTTAGTATGTAAATACGCTTCATTCATATGGAAACATGCTTTCCATTTCCATTCGAAACACATCAACATCAATCTTTGGAATCATCATTATTAGTACTAAATAAAATACATTTTCAACAAAGCGCTAATTATGAAGTTAATTTGTGTGCAATTATTTATGCAGAGGAGGCCCCTCGCATGAAACTTGAATAATTCGTATAGCGGTTGATAATTATATTCTTTTCCATCTCCATGCATGCTTGACTTATAACTCGCTGCAACGCTGCATTCTTTTATATGTAAAGTAGCCATTGAAGACAACATACCCGCTTACAAATAGCTACAAATTGTTCTCAACGCTTTATACATCTTTATTAAGTAACTGCGCAGAGGATTTGAAATTAAAGATTAAAGATTCAGGTTGTACTTTTTATTGGTACCATTTATAATTGAAGATATTGTTTTATGAAGAACCAGCAATTTCATTTTCTACTACTTTAGAGAAATAGGTACGTTTATTTTCAACTTCGAATTCTCATCCTCGAAAAATATTGACAGTGAGGCTAACCAGGTTTCTCATTCATGCATCTATCATGTTGTCGATCTCGATAACTATTATTTTGAATAGGTAGTCAAAATTCAGATTCGATTATTAGGTGACTCCGTTGTTAAGTATTGTTCCCATATTCGGAGTGCAGCACCCAAACATACCCTGAAACTGTTGGATTCTGTCCAAAACAGGGCAATTTGTTTCGTGGGTGATGCCTCGCTCACAAACTCACTCACTTCTTTGAAACATCGTAGGAAAGTTGGCGATCTGGCTCTTTTTTATAGATATTTTCTTGGACGATGCTCTTCTGAAATATCAACAATTGTTCCTCCCTTGGCAGTCCCCGCGAGATTAACCCGTCGAGTTGAGGCTATACGCACCCCTTCGTGGTCACTTTGGAGACCTGCAGAATATCTCTTTCCAAAGACTCGCTCATCTAACGAACAGCGAGGCTCTGGAACACATTGCCAAAGGAGGTGTGCCCCGAGGCATATAACCTCCAGTAATTTAAGAAGAACACCAATTCCTACCTCATCTCCCTTGGTTCTCACGATGTTCTCTGAACATTACAGGATATCCCTTTTCGTGAGAACCAGAACATGAAGAAAAATGATCGTGACCAATTTTATTTAATCTCATAGTATATACCTAATATTGAGGATTGTTTCAAGGAACTAATGACGGATTCTTAGTTCTGAAATACAAGGTAGAAGAAAAATCAATTTGTCGCCATAGAACACTTATATGATTTTGGAGTGTGAGTATCAACTCTGTCTATACCGGGTGACACTGACTGATGATATAATCTCCTTTTTTTTTTGTTTCTCTGTCAAAAATGTGATTTTTTTGATTAATCAACAAATTGAGTTCATCAAAATGGTTTGGTGAACCATAAAACTGTCACACTTGGTATGTATGTCGAAATGACCTTTTCGCCAATAGAATCACCCAAAAAGTTTTCCCTCGAAGTTTGGCCGTATGCCGTATACTTGAATAACACCCTGTGTAGTTGAATGATGATAATGATCTTGGTCAGGTAAGGTTATAGGTTTCATATTATACAAGAGTAATCACCTTTATATGTGCCTATAATACGTTACTGTGCATGATGAAACGTATTTGTTACATATAGGTATCCCCGATCAACCATCATTTTAGTCACGAATGTCCATAATCAATGCGCATACAAATATCATCACCTTCCTTCTCAGTGTATATTGCTCATCAAAGTAAATGTCATATGAATAAGGAGAAAAACTTGGAATTTGGAATTTTCAAGATCTTTTTTATTGGATCCGACCTATATCGAATCATTGAAGGTATAGATTTACTTTCAAGAGCTTCCGTGTTATACTATCATCTATTTCTCGAACACTGATATAAGTGAAACAGGTTCAAAATTAGTATATTCTTCCCATTTGAGTGCTGCGTTCAAATTACATACTAGTAAATACTAGTAGTTAACTGATATCAGTGTTGTCACTATTGGATTGTTATTTTTTCATAGTCGGTTTCTTTCTGCCACACAGCCAAACACCGACTCTGGTAAGCATACTTCCCAAAGCTGGAAATGTTGCGAAATACTCTGATATAATTCAACCTGAAGTAGGAAACTTCAATGCGCCCAATATTCATAGGTTCGGAGTCGGCGGCTTGATATCTCCTTCAAAGGACAGCGTACCCGTACCACAGTTTAAGGATTCCTTAAACTGTGCCCGTACTATATTTTGTAGAGGTCAGAAAGTATCGATTCATCGATAGTACGGAATAGAGCATTCCATCAATCATCAATTGTCAAGAATGTCACTGTTCAACATCCGAATGTAGCATATAGGAGCAATTCAACTGCTCTGAAACTGATTATAATACAAATGGTCTATATTATATACATCTTTATCCTGAACTATGAGTTATATGCATATAGATCAGAACTTCAAACGGGTGGTGACAGATAGCATTCGACAAATACAATGTCATCTGTCAGTATCGTTCAGTATCGATACCAAATAAAAATCTATCGATATTTCGATACTCGTATTGCTATCGATATATCGTTACTCAGTATCGATACTTTCCGACCTCAATTATCTTGAACTTATTGATATAGTATCTGCGATCTGTGATGAACGGTCACCGATCTGAGTACCTACTGAGCGCGATCGATACTGCTTTATTCCAGATATAATGATCGCCTCTGAACCTGAGAAGCTGGAATGACTTTGAGTATAGGTTAGTATGTACTTCACTGCTGCCAATATATGTTTTGTTGTTATTCTACTCTTCAAACCTGTCTCTTGTTTCAAACTGGAACTATCGCCGCCACCCTGATGTCACGTGACCGGAACATTAGGATATGATAGGAACGAGGCACCGTGAGCTAGAGAGTTTCCTGAATCACATCATCCGTCAGATCGCAGTACAATACATTTACTCATTTTCATTCTTCATAATCCCAAGAAAAGCCCTGAAAGTTTGCATGGAGACTGACAAGTTTGTGCAGATGTTCCAGGGTTCGGAGTCAGCCACCTTCGGGCAAACGTGGAATTATTTGGCTACTAGCGTCAAAGGTTGAGGTTAGTCATCATCAAGCTCGCATCCACGCAGTTGTTGGAGGTGATTCAAAATAAACATAATGTAATGGAAGCCATCTTCGAGGTAGCACTATCGTTTGGAAACCTGTACCAGATGACATTGGTGAAGCTGAACCTGTCGGTTGACAATTATCGACCACTCACGATTTGGCATGACCAACGGACCAGGCTTTCACATTTCACGCCCTCGTAGCGTCTGGAATAGTCTCTGAGGCGAGTTATTTTCAAAATTAACGGGACAGAGGCGCACAAGGGCATTCGATGTATCGCCGGAAGTCATTTAGTTCTGATGGTCCTTTTTAGATTTTGAGGATTCGCAATTTCCGTGTGAAGTCAAAGCAGTGAATATTCGCATGGCATTTCTGCATGAAAAGGCACCAACGAGGTTGACATCACAATATCAAGTCGTTTTGATCTCCTCATGCTGCATATCCCGTGGTGCGAAATCAAGATTGCAGAATAAGAGATATTCCTGCTATAACCGTTAACTCTTCATCATTTTCAAAATATAGGTTTATAAAATGCTGTAAAGGAAACAGAATGTGTTTGGCTCGACGTTATGCTGCGTCACATGATGCTCGTGTCGCCAGTGTCTGAATAATGTGCTTAACTATAAAGAAAAACTGCTCGAGATGTTATTCATTATAATGATGATAGATGTTCATTTTTAGAGGCATATCACATAATAATCGTAAGTGTACTGAATGGGTCGGCACGAAGGAAATCCCTAAGAAGTGCGTACCGTTCATTTTTCGAAGAATTCCAAAGCTTTGACGTCCTATAGACGAACGAGTTTTGATAAAGTGAGTGTTGTTCGATATATTTCGAGATTGACGAAGAAATAATGTGCTGACTGGGCTCGCCAAGTTCGTCTGACTGATATATATTGCTAGTGGTGTATTGATAGAGGATATTTCTGAATATCTTTTCCGTGGGATATCTATGGAAAGGTTGAAGGTCATCGACTTTTTTCAGTGTTCCGATGATGTTGAAAGACTGTGTGAGTATGCATCACCAACCAGGTGAATGGAACTCTCCTAAAAAAAAAATGTGTTTTGTTCTATCCGTCATTCGGTTGCCCCCTTACGAGCAACCCTCAAAAGTCTTCGAAAGTCTTGTGCGAGCAAGGAATGACGGGGGCCTTACCTTTCAACGTGTGATCCCAAACACTTTCTTGGGCCATCAGAAAAATTTCTACAGTCGACGAGGATCGAACCCACGACCGGCAAGCGAATGCGAATTAGAATATAGACACTCTGTCCGCACGGCTACCTGGCCACTTCTGGATGGAATCATCAGTGCCTCAGCGTATGTTAGGACATAAAAATACAATTTTTCTGAAGCAACTTTGGCGGTGGATCTCATATAATCTCCTCATAAAAGAGTATTGCTGATGAAAAAACCGAGCATAGAAATTGGAATGGTTATACCAGACATTGATATGTTTCGCCTTTCTATATAGAGAAGATATACAAGCTTAAGTTATGGTTACTTCGAATTCAACTAGGTTGTTGGTTCCCAAGGCTGTTATTTCTGCGAGATCTACGTTGACAGCGTTGACCTGTAATCGTCGTAGTTCACACATTTTATACGATGATGTCGAAACTACTGGCAACATTGTAATGAGATTTTGTATGAATGTGTTTTGATTGCATGAATTTGTTTTCGTATCTCACTCTCATTGATAGCGCTAGTTGCACGGTTCGCACCGAGTAGTTTTGAACATCAATTTTTTCAGGTTAGATTTTGGAATCCAAATTTGTGAACTGGAACATCATTGAAATCCACATCAGAAAGGTACCCTTAATAAAACTAATTCTGTATATCGTTCTCGCAATATCCCAGGTAACACAGAACTCTCCGCGATATCTCTAAGTGAATATCTTCAGGATCAAGATGCGAAACAATCCTGCGAGGTGCCAGAGATTGCTATCATTGCTGTCACCATGGAAAATACTCCCTGGAGTCGTCCGAAAGAAATCGCTGCGAGATCTCGCCTCAGATTCGAAATATTTAATTTCAGCGCAAATTCCTAAGGTTATCTCTAATATCAAATGCATAAGAATTTCTTTCTGCGAGCACCCAAGGATATCCTGGACGTAACAAAAACAAGCATTTCTCATTGCGAGCTCCTAAAATAATGATAAACAAAACCTGAATAATTAATGAATATTTATACAGAAATATTGACTTGTTTTTTCAATTTATCTTTATAATGAAAAAAAATATTCATTCGACATTCAAATACCGAATGTCCTCGCTCGTATACAGGCATTTAATAATTGGAGAGAAAAGGAAGCAGAAAGAGAAATGAAGAAAGGGGCCGCAGGGGCCAAAAAATTATTAAGCCTAGGGTCCCAGGAATCATAGATCCGCAGCTGATCGTCTTTCAATTTATGTAACAGAATATCATCAGATATCACCACCGAACATAGGTATATTACCCAAGCCTTCCCAAAACAGTCCTCAACATTGAGCAAACGATTTGTTACCAACTCATTCTTGATGATGACTTTATCGAAGCATCGAAGCGATATAGTCGAAGTATCATTGTAGGTCTTGCATAATTCTGGATAGAAATTTTGAAAACGAAGATCATCAGCAGGCATATCGGAATCACATCTGCGTGCATTATAATTATTCGAAATGAGTCCAATTAACTTGGCAATGCCGCGCAAAAATTCAAAGTGTGAGACATGGCTGCGTAGAAAATATAACGGGAAAACAGAATAAGTAGGTGAAAATAAACAGAGTGTTCCATATAGTACCCCGTTCAGAAAATATTCAATTGAAATGAATTTTGTTTTGTAGACCTCACGATATTGTTTCATATCCCCAGAAACATTTTGTATATCTCTTATTACGATGGAGGCATGGCATAGAGCTTTTCCTCACTAACTACGTGGACATCCGGTATATAAGAACATACGTATAGTAATATTCAGTTCAACTAAATATCAACTCATTATCGACATCTATTTACAAATGATACACTCTTATATTTTTATGTATTCATATATGAGTATAACTCAATATTTATTATAAATGATACCGCATATAGCAAGAAATTCACGGAGATATATCATAAATAATAATCAATTTATTAATCACTTATTCGTTCTTAGCATAATTGGGAAATTTATGCACGCTTATTTATGGACTGTTATCTACTAGATTACTTCGCTGAAACGTCAGCATCATATACTTGTGTATAGACAAACTCGTTATAAACCTCTGCCGCTCAGTTTTGAAATACTCTGAATTCCTTTTTAGACTGTAAGATTTATAACGCTAAGAAATTATTCATTAGAAAAATCAGTCTCAAAAAGTCGATATAATTATATTCACTTTCTTGACTGTTATGATGGTATTCCAGGCAATCCTGAGAAAATGACGCGGCTCAATTCGCAGAGTGGCTTGCTTTCTAGTTTGTCAGACTTCGAGTAGGTTTTTCGATCTTGTTAGATTTTTATGAACAGAACGCGTGCTATATCTTGATTTGATAGAATATGCGTTTAATTGTAATGAACGTCTCCTATATTTGAATATTTAATGATTCCAGCAGGATAATTTCATAGACTAGCGATATAGATTCTTCAAATCATGACTAGAATGAGTCCTTCTGAGTATTTCAGTATTTATTGTATCATTGAATAGACATAGAGTTGTTACCACATCCATCGCACACCGATGAGCCTCAAAAGATTGTATGCATGTGAACCAGTCAGAATTTTTATGAAGCTTGTAGCATTAAGTATATCTTGTTTTTCTCAATAAGTTCAGTCACAGCAAATGTGTTTTTTTTTATTGTTCTTTCTATTCCTGAAGTCCGGAGGGAGAAAAGTGAAATATCCAAAGAGTTATGTCGGCACTTTCACAATTTTCGGCGAAATGACTATAATAGCTGGTTAATGGTGGACATAATGACCATTTTCGGTAAAGTGTCCAAATATATAGCTGTTTTGGTGATTCGAGTAACAAATCTAAACCTAAACGCCATGTGAAATGCGATGCGACCTTGACAGACGTCGAACGTATAAGTATACATTGAGCATAATAGATGAAATAATGATCATTTTGATAATGGATGGGGTGCATTTCAGGACACATGCTTTTATGAATAAAAAGTCTAATTTCGATCGAATTTTGCTTTGAATTATTTACATCGAATTTTGAATTACCCTGTATATTTGGAACATCATACAAGTTTATTTATTCCGATGTAGCAATGGAATAGAGCAACGAAATTTTTTATATCGATGAAATATTTCGTACATTCAACATCAATTTAAACTTTCGCTACTATAGATGGCGATTTTTTCGCCTCGTCTATGCCTGCTCCGTATTCAGCAGGTATATACGTGATGCCTGATTCTACGTGCGTTTAAAGTATCATAGCTGGAAAAATCGAACCCAGGATGCTTAGTTAGCCGAAATAGCCTTGCATCAGCTGAAAAGTGAATGAGTAGTAAAGACTGGAAATCTATGCCAGAAGTCGATTATAGTCGACTAGTTTCCTAGTTTAGTTTATATTTTTCATTATTGATTGGTTCGAGAAAACAAATTATTGAATAGGAATGCAGTTTCTTCTTAATCAATAAAATATATCATTGAATCAACCAAATATTCTATTGAATCAACCATAAATATCACTTCGAATCAATCGAATATTTAATTTAATCAACAAAATATTTCATTGAAAAACAACCAAATATTTGATTGAATCAATTTCCTGTCATTTTGAATCAAACGAAATGATTGTTTCTGATACTTAATTCAATATCTTTTCATGAACAATTCATAGATGTGTTTGGATGAATAGGATCCAGATTTCATGCAAGACATAGTTACTTGATTCAAACTTTGAATTAGCTATGAAACTAGATATAGATTTACTCTTTCCAATATTATATTTTGTCGTGCATATATGATACTTATATTTGCTTCATTGAAGTGAATTTGCTTCATACAACGATTTTTTTTTCCGTCTAAATAGATATTTCGATATTGCGCCGTCACACGTCATATACCCACCCTATTGAGCTCATGGAAATTCGAAGCTTCGTGATCCAATCAGACCCGGCATCGTTGAATTTGTAATAATAATCTCTAGCCAATTATATGGAATGATATAAAAGGCGTTTCATTCGAGAATCGAAAGTTGATGTAATTTCTAGGAAAACCGATAGAAGAAAAAAATCCTTAAATGTGAGAAAGTGCCTTCTAGTGAAAATATTCTGAAATATTGCTGAAAAAACTAAGAAGGAAAGGAGGGCGTAACATGAGTCTGTGTCCCCCGGTGTACTTACCTACTTATTATAGAACGTGGTAGAGACCGATTCAGGATATCAAAAATATTCTCTGTTTATTTTCCGTTCGAAAAAATTATATCATATAAGATATTATATTATATCATAATATAAGATATTATATCATAATAAACATCTTCCTTAAAAAAAATTGGCCGTACTCTGATGGGTTGAAAGCATCAAAATCTGTATATAGATATCGATAAAAAGCTACTTTGTGAGTAAGGGTCCTATAGACCACTAGTCCACATCAGTACTCGTGAATCATTTTTCTGACAAAAAGACCTTGAATAATGCATGATATTACGGCGAACAGCTTATTTACTTATATAATTTTCATCATGACCTGAAAGAATTCAAAAGAATTAATCTAAATTATATGATATGATAAGTATATGAATCACGAGTAACCTTCCTCATTTATATGAATATAGGATAATAATTATCAAATACATTCCATCAATTCAAAAATAGCACTCAGATGCAGTAAACTTCTATACATTATCTCCTAATGGTAATTTAATATGTCAGTATTTATTTTTTTTAAGAAATTATCCATTATTCTTTCCGCTAAGATATAAAGAAAACGGAGTGAAATTATAGTTAATTATCTCTCAACAACATTAAGAAAAGGTGTTTTTAAAAAGTACTCAGTTCTCTAATTGTTATATAAGTGTATGGTTGGCGGCTCATTATTTCACTCTATCTATGTGAAACAGATGTTACGAAAAAGGCAAGAACTATATGTTAATAGGTGGAAACACAATATAAGAAATTATTCACTAATATAAATACCCTCATAGAGTAAACAACCTACGATTTACTTCAACTGTACACAAGACTGAAAGAGCACGAGAAAAATACGGGTTCAGTGCAAATAGTAAAATCCATTTGGGTAATAAGTATAATTATTGCCATTCCTATAAAATCTCGTAATGGAAAAACTAGCTCGTATCGGCAATGAAATTGGTAGCTGAAAAATTACTCTCGAAATTCAGTGCTCCCTAACATGAATACCGATCATGCGAACGTTAAATTCTGAGTTGTGATCTCAATAAGAGCGAACCATCAATAGGTATTCTTAATACCATCAGTGTCTAAGACCTGAAATGGTTCAGCAACATGTATGCTTACTATATATGAATACAATAAATAGTGCATGATGGTAATGACTGAGTTAGTGATGTTAAACAGTTATGTATTATGGTGTACTGAATATTCAGCTGTCTGTATAGCAACTGATTTTTTTTTGCTGGAACTACTGAATTGTAATGTCCGTTGCCAGATGTTGTTTCTTTCCGTCTAATAGGTGAACAGTGTGAAGTGAATTCATGTTGAGAAACTTCTGGATAAGTTACTAACTCAGAAAAGGAAAATAAATTTATCGATCTTGAACTGAAACTATTGTCTCCGGAAATATTTCAATAACAAATTTCATGTGAAGTTCGACAAGACATTTCGAAATAAGTTTGGCAAACTTGATATTGAATGAGAATCACTGTGTAAGTTTCCGTTAATAAGTTAGTATATAAAAGCTCATGAAAATTCTATCGTTGCAACATGAATAAAATAATTCTTCAGTGTTCATTCAAATTCCAGAAAGGTAAAGACTTAAACAGAATTATTTTTCATTTTTTGCATGTTAAATTACCAATTGTTTTAAATACCAAATACACAAGTGCGATGAATATAAATGACTTAAAAATTACAAAAGATGTATGTTGTTTATAATAATGGCCTGATATTTGCATTATATTCCACTTCTAATTGACGACCTCCTATCGAGTGATTGATATCATCAATTTATTGTGGGTCATTAAATATTGTCATTTATACGAATATTCAGTTTATTGTTATCGTATTTGAATGTGCTGAATACGTATAGCCGTTAAGTATAATACTCATGGCTAATGGCAATAGCCGAAACAAAAAGGTAACTGTAACAATGTTCAGGTTAGCATAGGCACAACCAGATTGAAATTGTTATTTTTGGGTTGAAAAATTTTCACCATAACCATATCCTGAGTATGATGGTAAGTAAAAAACATCGTTAGTATAACGAACCAAACCAATTCTAACCATATTTTGAGTATGGTAAATATGAAACGATGTTAGTTGGTCTATCGAAATATGCCTAGCTTCTCAGCGTGTAGTGAGTCATCTTTGGTTTTACCTTTGAAACAGTAGAACCAAGGATGATTTCGTATGTTGTGTACAACAAGTGTATCGATGATTATCGAAATACAAATCCCTTCGATTTTGGGAAACAAATCATGTCGCCTAGAGCAACATATATTGAAAAATTTAACAAAATTCGAAAAAATAAGGGATTTTCGATAATCATCAATTTGTTAAAATTATTTTACTCATTATTTCATAAATTCAACGATGAATTTATGTCACGTATGTTCCTATAGTCACATATGACGCACCAAATATTGTCGCGGGTCTCGCACGGCTCGCTCCGTAAATAACACATAATTAAAAAAATCCTCATCTTCTCCAACTCGCTCAAGAGCCCATAGACAAAAGTCTATTCTCTTCTGAAAATCCATACCATACAAATGTTGATGGATCTGAACATGAAATGGGTGGTATTTGTATTTTTTGATGATCCTTCTCTCATTAGTTCGACTTACAATGATTTCTCTCGAAATTTTTCGGGTGCTCGTGTTTGGATTTTCAATAATTGATCCTAATACCATGAACTCATTCTCTTCATTGCCAGTTACTTGTTTCGGTTTATTCTGTTTTGGGTAAGAAATAGTGCCTGTATCACAAAATTGAACTAGTAACCTCTGGAAAACCCTTTTGTCCGGATGTTTTTGGTCTGGATACTTCTGTGCGTAGACTCTTGATGCCAACAAACAATTGTCATGGCATTTGCCAATGGTCATGATCATATTGATTCTTTCTTGAAGAGAATATTCTTTCATTTTTCTTATTTCAACTCAGACAAACTTATTTTCAAGATGGTGAGAAGGTTTCATTAAAACAGAATGACACCAGCCACCTCGATTGAATTCTACAGTAAGATAGACAGCAGTAGGCACCGGCCATCTAGATTGAACATGTAAAAATTCAGAATGCCGAAAGATGATTGAAGATACACTTAGGAATACGGAAATACGTTGATTACTTTCACACCATCAGAGATAGGTATAGAGAATGCATACACTGTTCGAAAGACATTCAAATTACCCATCTTCTCACATCGAAATATACAGGACGATCTATTTTAAATAACGAAGTTATTGATATTTGAAGATAGTAGATGTTCAAGCTAATTTTTAAGCACCATGTACAATATGAAGGGGACAGAAAATTTAAAACAAAAAGCTCTGACGATTCTTGATGACTAGTTGAAATCTCTGTCGTCACAAATAATTGGATCAGCTGACATACAAATTTTACTTGAACCCAGCATTTTCAAACAAAATCAAATATCTCGGAAACAGTGAATCATAGGTATAGGGAACCTTCAAAAAAGTGGGTCTCATTTTCGATGAGAAATCGAAAAATCACAAAAAAAACAGGGTGTTCCATTACAAAAAGTATAACTTTGGTATATTGCGCTTTTTTGATACACCCTGTACATTTCGAAATATTTCCAAAATGTTGCCCTTGTTGACAAACAACTTCCTAGGAAAAAGAAATTCTTGGAGATGTGTGGTTACCCCACTAGAGACCGAGGCGTTACTGGTGGCCCACCCTGTATATATACCTATATCTGGGTGAAAAGAATTATTAAAAGATATCATCATTTTCTTCGAAAGAAACTGGACATGTCGCATGAACTCAGAATGTAACCTAAATAAACCTTCACATAAATAGACAAATTACTACCTTCCCAATGTAATGTTTTGGACAACCTGATGGAATTGCGCGCATTGGTCAGGCGGTTCTCAACAGGGTGTCCAAAGCGCATAATGCAATTGCGCGCGCACGTTTCTAAGAGAAAGAGGAAGTTTTCATATTCCGTGTTCTTCCGGAGAAAAACTGAAAAAACAGAAATTTTGGTGAATCATTTATAATGTGTTCTGTCGTTATTTTTCAAAGATTTTCAAAATCAAAAGCGAATATACATTGCCATTTTTTCCCTGCTATACGATGTCTCTTTCAGATTCACCATGTTAATATTTTGAATGAAAATCCATTATGGAGCCCATGAGAAGAAATTGAGTCGATGATGTTGGCATAAAAACGAAACGTCTGATAGTGAATCTGAACTTATTCTGAATAACCCAAAATTTTAATTGTAAATATGATGCTTATTGAGCGTTACAAAATACTAACAATTATTTCTCAGGACCGGTCCCAACGACCAAATAATCCAATCGATATATTGTATATCCTGTAATATGATTAGGATAAATATCTTTCGCAAAAAAAAAGGAGATTACTTTTTTTTTAACAATTCAACCCCAATTTGCCTAAACGAACTTGCTTCCTAAAAATATATATTCATTCAGAAATGTACAAAACTAGTTTTGTACATTTGAAATTGCTCAAATTTATATTCCTATAATTTTTTTATGCTTTAATAACCGTATACTGTTGAAATTTCGCGTTCAGGAAATATTCGTTGCTCAAAACTAGTAATGCGTAATTTTTTTCGCGGGCATTGCCAAAATTAACTATTGAGCGTAACATATATATACTTTCATTTAGTTGTTTGTTCTGTTCGAAATTGTCCATATGTATATGACTTGAAAGACGAAATAAATGAACTTGAAGTCTAATTGTCATCTCAGCAGACTGGCTCCAATTCCTGCGGGGGTCAACCTTTTTCTCATTTAGGCCGAGTTGGGTTAGATTGTTGAGAAACAGTCGTGTCCATTATTATTCAGAAATAATATTTCTTTCCTTATATCATCTTTAGTTTAGGCCAAGTAAGATAAGAGTGTTTGATGAAAGATGTGAATGGTACCTATACAGTGTGTTCATTTAAGTGTGCAACATATGGAAATCTTTTTATTGAATTGCACAACCAAAATACAGATGAAAGTTGGTGCATGTTTGGTGATCATTTTGGGTGCACTCAAAATGGTTGCATGTCAAACAGCATACAGGGTAGGTCAGGAAATTTAAACATTGATCAAGAGTGAAGTACTCTTATTTCAGAAAATTCAGCAAAATGTTATCGGGGAAAGTAGTTTACAATTGGAAGTTATACCTAAATACCAAAACATTACCTCCTGAGACATATTTCATTTTATAAATTTTGTTTGTTGTTTGTTCCCAATTTGTAATTTTTTTTATATTCATCCTGAACACTTTCATTAGATATTCATAATTAAAACAGTCGAGCATACCTTCGTTCAAATTGAAGCATATTTGTGCAAATAACTTGGATTTCAATTTTTTAGGAAATAACTCGGGAAATCACAAAATTTATATGTTTGTTGCGAAGATATTCAGATCAACTTTACAATTTCACAAACCATATTTTCAACAAGATGAAGCAGCATTAGAGTTCCCTGTCAACCCTCATTTGTTTTGTACCTTGCTGATATCCGTGATATTTTGATATCATGGTTGTCGATTGATTTGTACAGATTTTTCATAAACATCTCAAATTCGAAATGTTCACATCAAATGAAAGTTTTTGAATATGCATATTATCATTTATGATGTTCAATCTTGTTAAAAATATGGTTTGCGAAATTTTAAAGTTGAGCTGAATATCGTTTTGCAACAAACATAAATTTTGTGATTCCCCAAAAGAATTAAAATCCAAGTTAATTGCAAAAATATGCTTCAATGTGAACAATGGTATGATCAACTGATTTTGTAACGATTAACTTATAAAAATGTTTAGGGTGAACTTAAAAAAAAGTTACAAATTACAAACTAAAGAATATCGTAGGAGACCATGTTCTAGTATTTTGGCATAACTTTCCATTGTCAACAACTTTTGTCAATAACATTTATTTTCATAATTTTCAGAAATAGGGGTAGGTACTCTCCTCTTGATCAATATTGATAGTTTTTGACCTACCCTGTATATGCTGTTTGACTTGCAACCATTCTGAGTGCACCTTGAATGATTACCGAACATGCATCAACTTCCGGCACTATATCTGTATTCTGGTTGTGCAATTCATTAAAAAGATTCCCATATGTTGCACACTTAAATAACCACACTGTATATAGCTATAGTCGACATTGCGCGCAATCACAGCATACCTATCTTGGAAAGTATGCGCGCAATTTCAGCATGAGCTCATAGAACACCCTGTTGAGAACACTGACCGCTACGCGCAATTGCAGTGTGCCCAAAAAGTACCTTTCAGACCTATGCTCCATCAGATATGGAAAAATTATTCCTCGGATTCATGGGACTGAAACGCACAAGACTATAATTATGGTGCCTCTCACTATTTCAAGTATTCCAAAAAATTTGAAATTTCTCATAAAAAAATACACAGGTCATACTTTGAGAAGATCTTCAACTACGAATTTAGCAGAAAGAGGCGGCGACATGCTCGCACTGAAACGAGAGTCTGGAAATTTGTTACTGTTGGTCGAAATATCAGAGCAGATAAAAAGAGGATAGTCATCAAGATGATAAAAAAACACCAGAGTATTCACTTCTTCACGCCAATAAATATATATACCTAGTCCTATAGTTTGACTGCTTGCCCTTGGACGTCTTTTGAACGTACAGAGGACCATCAAACATCGAAAATACCCACAAAATACACAATCGATTTACACGAGACATGACGAGACACACACATACTTGAAATACTCACACTGTGATCAACCACCATTCAAATGACATATATGAACTGTATACGACCAATTATCACTTCGAGTCATGAAACTCCTGAATAAAGACATATAGTTAACAGACTTGCGTCGAATTAACGTAGTAAAATTACAAAAAAGGTTATATATGGTTGAAATAACGCAAAAATGTCGCTGATACACTCGTTGTTTTCAATCAGTACACAAACATGATTTCAACAACTGATTTGATATCAATTGATTCTCTTTCTCTTAATGAAAGACGTCTCCAAATGAGTTATTTTAACGTATTTTCAACATTATCATCAGTTCACGATTGAACGTATCAAGTACACCAAGAGTAATAATAAATTTTGAACGTAGAAATGAACAATAGATTCCTTGAAAGAATCAACGTTCTGCTTCAACAATTGATAGTGGTTGTAGATCAACACAATTTAAGAAAATATTGAAAATAAAACGAAACGATAACGTGTGAATTACTCGTTTTCTTCAACCATATTTCAACGTAAAGTTTTCAGTAACCTTATTTCTACGATTCAAACCATTATTCAACATTTTATCAACAAGTATGTGCTTACTGACTTTGTCTCTTCTCTCAAGAACATTGGATGGAATCAATCTGTGATTCTCAGAGAATATGCCTATATATATGTATATTGTTCTATTCCTTTATGCAAATTTTGAAATTGTCAAAGTGAATTCTGATCAATATTAGCAGGTGAATGGCTAGTCAATAAAACAAAAAAACTATATTGGTAGTGTAATAAAAGTTCACCGAGTTCACGACTTGAAAAGAAGTATAAATAACGGTATATATGGGGTCTTTTGAACTAGTGATGGAAAATTTTGTTCATATATATAGGAACATATTCAAGAGAAAAAACTTGCACTTGGCATTGCTTCTAGTAGTTTGCCATGCATAACACAAATTTTATATTTAAAAGAATTATTGAAACTTGATAAATCACGTGCATGAGTTTGTATCAATCCCATTTAGATGATTCTGTTGATATATTCAGCTAATATATATATATATAGGATCATTACCAGAAAATAAGATTATATCATGCGATAACGCAATCTACTTGAGTCATTAACATTTGCCTTCGAAATCGAGAGTTCAACTCTGTGATTCAACTATGAAGAAAACTATACAATCCAGTTTATGATAATTTGTTAGGGCATATTTAGAGCTCATGATTACGGAGTATTTTGGTAGATAGTGATCGTGAAGTTCCTTGAACACCGGTAATTATTTACACATTAGCAATGCCGTTAATTATTATGTATAAGAGCTCACCACTATCATTAGCTTGAGGTCTCGGAATTAATACTTTAATAGCGTAATCGTCGTAGCGGTGAAAAAAAGGATCTAATTGCCGACCTATACCTAGTTAGGTTCCGTGGCACTCGCAATGATTTCTCGAGCCTGTAGGTTTCAGGTCAGAACATGCAAAATGTTATCACTATGTTGATCCTTTAGCGCTTTGCCGTAGACTACAAAGAACAATCATTGTAATTCTCTAGTCCTGTTCCTTGAGTTTGCTCTACCTACTAAACTTGATTGTTTTCTATGACTTCCTCTGTTTACATTATGGTATGAACAGATACAACTATATGGAAACAAAATCAACTTCAGCAAGTTCAGCAACCCAAACGAACAGACCTTCTATGAACCTACTTATATAGGTACTTTATATAGGTACTCTATAATATACCTACAGGTGTTATAGAAATGTAGATATCGAATTATTTTGGTTCATTCGATGCAATTGAAACTATCACACACAATTTAAGCAAAAATATCATGATGAACTCAATTGGTTTTCGTCGATATAATAAGCGTATATAACCCCAGAATGAATAACAAATATAACAATAGACACCAGATGGATCGGTAGAGATATATCTCAGCAAAATCATTACCACAGAGTACTTATATTTTCAATATTGATAAAGCTATTTTATATATAGGAATTTATTATGTGCATCAAATAATTTCCCCTGTAGGTTTCTTATAACCTGATTATATACGTCATTTTGCAATGTCTCAGTGAGATTGTTTGGTATTTGCAATGATTATAGGTATACGTCATTTTGCAACGTCTGAGTAGGATTATTTGATATTTTCAATATTTTAAACACGGTTTTCATCAACAAATGTAAGCCCTCAAATACAAGAACGCCACTGTACCAAATTTCTATGTACCTGTGGAATGAAGGTTAGGATATATGTAACTATTTTTTTTTTCACAAATTCGACACTATACACACAATAATTTGCTTCAGAGCCTTCAGATTCATGATGCTATATGAAAATGAATTACTGAATCACCTAAAACTAATCACACAGAAGCCAAAACACCATTAAATAACAACGAAAGCGATAATATATTCCCGTATATTCCTTACGATCATTGTTCGTTCACGACACGTTCATCTTAAATTATTAACTCCTTTTCTCAATTCCGTATGTTTCTTATTAATACCACTAAATTTTCGATTTTCATGTCGTGAGGTTATTATTATGTTATTATTATGTTATTTATAGAAGTCAAGTCACAATTTTTGTCGGTTACTGAACCGAAAAGATACATATATAATGATGAATATGGAAAGCCCTAATTTCGAGTGACAATGGAAAATAAAAAAAACTCTACCATCCCGTGTGAGCAGAGATTCACGGCTTGACTTGATATTCAAGCAACTTGACTTGACTTGACTTGAAATCAAGTCAAGTTCAAGTCAAGCGAAAGTTTTTCAATGTCAAGTCAAGTCAAGTAATTATTTATCAAGTACTTGAAAAATCAAGTAGTTCTATCAAGCTACTTGATTTTCAGCAGTTTCATTGTGTATCTATACAGCGTGGCTCACGGTCGATGTTATAGGTTAGACGTTTATGGAGAACGCGACGGGGGATTTTTCTGAAAATTACGCATACACAAAAAATTCCTGAAGTTGAAAAATCTCGATTTTTCGCACTCTATATCTCCATAATCTTTTCCGCTATACCCCGAGTGTGATGTATCGATGAAATCAACTTTTCAAGGAGAATCTGAAAATGCAATAAAATACAGGGTGTTCAATTCGAAATAACAAAGTGGTTCCTACTTTTCTATAGAAGCGGCAACGTCGTGATTTTGAAAATATATTAGATCGATAGTACCGGTGATGAAATGTGAGATGCGAAATTTTCAGAAAAATCCTGCGTTGCGTTCCTATCATAAACGTGAACGTCTAACCTACCATCGACCGTGAGTCACCCTGTATATAACTGATGAAATGAAAATGGCATCGTAAGGCTGACTGCGCGATCGTTTCAGTCAGCTCGGATCTCGGGGAATCCCCGTATTTTGTCTAAGTGTGAGCGGAGCGAGCTTGCACAAATATACGCCGTACGACTCGTGCGTATCAAGATCAAGTATTATCAAGTAGCTTGATTTCAAGTCAAGTAATAAATATCTCAAATTCAAGTCAAGTCAAGTACGTAATTTGCCACGAGCTTGATTTTCAAGTCAAGTCAAGTAGTTTGTTAAAATATCAAGCTACTTGACTTGATGAATCTCTGCGTGTGAGAGTCGAACTCACAACCTTTGGGTTACATGCCCAACGCTCTGCCAATTGAGCTAACGGGTCATCCGTCGATCAATCGGCAGGGAGGTCGAGTTCTCATCACTCCACTTGGCAATTCTGACCACACACTCATCTCCACAACCTGCCCATTTTTCATTCCATCAACTGCTCCGGCACCCCCACGTCTTATATGGCATTACAATTCAGGAGATTGGGACGGTCTCCGCATGTTTTTCTCCGAGTTTCCTTGGCATAGAGTATGCTTTGACTCTGAGGACCCTTCACAGTGTGCTGCGGAAATATCCGAGATCATCATGCTCGGAATGGACACATACATACCTCATTCTTCGAAAAGATCATCACCTTCGAAACCCTGGTTCAACAAAAACTGTTCTAGAACTGTTGCCTTGAAACAAACAGCCTACCATCGCTGGCGCAAAAACCCTAACCTCGCGACTAGAGCAGAATACGTTGATGCCAGGAATAACTGCAGCCAAACAATAGATGCTTCGAAAGAAACATACAATGCCAAAATAAGATCGTAACTCATAGTTTGCCCCAATGGCTCCCGTTCGTTTTGGTCCCTTGCTAAAGCGGTCGGACGAAATTTCACTAATAGTTCATTTCCACCACTGTCAAAATCCGACGGCACATTAGCAACAACATCGCAGGAGAAAGCGAATATTTTTGCAGAGATGTTCGCAGCAAACTCTACTTTAGATTCCCAAGGAAAACTGCCGCCAGACATTCCACCCTTTGAGAGTCGAATGCCCGACATTGTCTTCCGTCAACGCACTATCAGACGAATTTTGCTTGGCCTCAAAACGAATAAGGCTAATGGTCCTGATGGAATTCCACCCGTTATCCTCAAAAAATGTGCACCAGAATTAACACCGATTCTCTGCAAGTTGTTTACCATCTCGTACAGGTCGGGTATTTTTCCATCATGCTGGAAGACAGCTAGAGTCCAACCAATCCCCAAAAAAGGAAACAAGAACCTGCCCAACAACTACAGGCCCATTGCCCTGTTATCAGTAATCTCCAAAGTGATGGAGAAAGCCATCAATATTGAGCTTATCAATTATCTGGAGAGCTCAGGAATCATCAATGATAGACAATACGGCTTTCGCCACCGAAGATCTACTGGAGATCTACTTGCCTACGTGACCCATTTATGGCAATCTTCAATAGAAAAACACGGGGAATCTCTAGCTGTCGCGTTGGACATATCGAAAGCATTCGACCGTGTTTGGCACGAAGGACTCCTCCACAAACTACCATCATACGGCTTACCATCTCAGCTATGCCATCTCTTATCGAGTTTTCTTTCAGGCAGATCGCTTCACGTGGTGGTGGACGGTGTATCGTCTGATACCATTGGCATCAATTCCGGCGTTCCACAAGGATCAATTTTGGCACCAACATTATTCCTGCTTCATATCAATGATCTGTTGGGAGTAACAACTTGCCCCATCCACAGCTTTGCAGATGATAGTACCCTCCATACTGCGTTCTCTTCCAGAATTCCCATTTCTTCCCAGGAAACTAAGAACTCACGGCGCAGGCAGGTCAATGCTGTCAATGAAGATCTTGCTGAAATCACAGCCTGGGGAACGAACAACCTAGTTGAATTCAACGCCACCAAAACTCAAGCCTGCATTTTCTCTAGAAGGGCGGAACTCAGTATGCCCGATATTGTAATGTCTGGCTCCACCATCCCCACCAAGCCAACTATATCTATGCTCGGTATTTCCATCAGCCACACTCTTTCATGGGATAATCATGTCAGATCCATCGCAAAAGCTGCTTCACAAAAACTCGGATTCTTGTTCCGTGCGAAAAGCTACTTCACACCTCAACAGCTTCTCATGATCTACAAAGCGCAGATACGGCCTGTTCTAGAATACTGTTCCCACATATGGGGTTCAGCACCAAAACATACGCTGATGCTCTTAGATTCCATCCAGAGAAGAGCCATTCGCCTGGTGGGTGACGCCTCACTCACTCACTCTTTGACATCATTGGAACACCGTAGAAAGGTCGGCGACCTTTCACTTTTCTATCGATACTTCCACGGGAAATGTTCTTCGGAAATCTCTGCAATCATCCCTTCACTAGCAATACCAATCAGACGAACTAGACAAGCCCAGTCAGCACATCCTTTCGTTGTCAACCTCGAAAGATGTCGAACAGCACTTTATCAAGACTCCTTCATCCATAGAACGGCTAGGCTCTGGAATTCATTGCCTGTGGACGTATTCCCAACAACATATAATCTCCAAAAATTCAAAAAAAATTCCAATACCTACCTCCTGTCCCTATCCTCCCTAGGAACGCACGATGTTCTTTGAACGTTATAGGGATTCCCCTTCGTGCGCTCCAATCGATAAAAAAAAACACACCAGGCGACAGAATCCTTCTAATTCTCGAAGTCACTCGAAATCATGCACTAAACGAAGCATCGCTACATAGAAGTCAAGTCATGATTTTTGTCGGTTACTGAGCCGAAAAGATACATATAATGATGAAGATGGAAAGCCCTCATTTCGAGTGACAATGGTAAATGAAAAAACTCCACCCAGAGTTTGTAATTGGCAGAGCGTTGAGCATGTGACCCAGAGGTTGTGAGTTCGACTCTCACACGGGGCGGTGGAGTTCTTTCATTTTCCATTGTCACTCGAACTTAGGACTTTCCATCTTGATCATTATGAGCTATTTATACAAACTATTATGCAGCGGTTCCATGAGAGGTACATGGAATGTGACGTCTTTTTCTTAGAGGAAGTAAGCAAAAATAAATATATTTTTCAACTACCTATATAGTGAGTCTGAGGGTATCAAAATCTTTCAAGAGTACAAGGAATGATTCATCCAGCTACGATTTCGAATGTAAAATGGTAGCACATAAAATACAGAGTCATTCCCTTTTGATTTTTGTTGATAAACCAAACAGGTGTAACCCACTTCATAACCAAAACAAGTTTTCACACTGTTTTAAAAGAAAAACAATTGTTTATTGTCTGAACAGGAATACACCCACTTAGAGGTCAGATTCAAACCAGGATATATAATGTGGGTTATGCCATCGCACTTGTTTCGCAGAAAATGTCCATGAAAATATCCATGAGAAATTGGCAATTAAAATTAAAATACGTTTCATTACAAGTCAAAATAGCGATAATTAAAAGTACCTAACTGAGGACATAAACAAACAATCAAGAGACAAAAACTTCAGAAATACTAGAATCAATACTATAAATATTTATAATACTGTGCCTACTATACTACTATAATGATAGGCATTATTGAGGTGAGCAGTTGAGCCGAACACATTTTTATTCCATCAGGAATATATTTCTTTAGCCAACTAGATCATCAAAATGTTGATGAGCTAGTTGTCTTGGATTTTCAAGAATGAAACTCTTCAGGGCCTTTTTGAATTGTGGACGATATACAATTCCTTTAAGCCGTCCAGGTAGTGCATTATAAAATTTCGGTGCCAGATAATCGAAAGAACGTTGGGTTGATGTTTTCCTCATATGGGGTACTAGGTGTTGATTTCGATTTCGTGTATGGTATGAGTGAGTACCTATAGATGGCATTAGCTCAAGTAAACTATATGAGTGCTTATATTCAAGACATCATTGTTATTATGATTGTAATAGATTGAGTTGACTATAGAATCGTATGTACTGATCTGGGTGAACATTATTGTGATTGAATTTCTTTGAAATTGATCTCGAGTACTATACACGCTTTGCGTCTCGGTTAACTAACTAATCTCACGACAGGAATGAATCACTTTCCACCTCGGTGTGTAATATACTATTCATTAGTTTATATATTTATATAAACTCGTATATATGAATTCAAAACATCTTTTTCTCCCTTTTTAATTATCGTAGATTGTTTAATCACGAGGTACATGGGCCTACTGTAGTTCCCTTTGCCCCATCAGCACCACAACAGATTTTTCAATTCCATTGGATGGCGTATGGACTATATTGAATCCTCGTGTCAGCTATTGAACAAACAGCTAGTAAGTTCGAAGAAAGGAAGGAATTGTTTTTCTAAAATTGTTCTATCCGTCATTCGGTTACCCCCTTACGAGCAACCCTTGTGCGAACAAGGAATGACGGGGGCCTTACCTTTCAACGTGTGATCCCAAACACTTTCTTGGGCTATCAGAAAAATTTCTGCAGTCGATGGTAATCTAAACCACGACCGGCAAGCGAATGGGGATTAGAATATAGACACTCTGTCCGCACGGACGGCTACCTGGACCGCTTATGCTCGAAGTCATCTCCACAAATTTCAATGATGTTGTTACATAATCATAAGGGACATGCTTCGGTTTCATAAAAGAGCATCTTCAGCCTAATTGGGAGTTTCACAATAGAAAAAGGTTAAAGTGAAAAAAATTACCGTATTCGTGCTTGACTTACTTGGAGTTGAAAAAAAATGTTTGATGCTTATATCTACCCTTGAAAGAAAAATACCCCAAGATACACATATAAATTCCTTTCTTCAAACATTTTTTCCGATTTTTCCTTGAAGGTGTGTCTGAATATTTGTATAGAGTTTCTCTCTATAGGGTTTCTGATAGGGTAATATTTTTTCAACACAGTCACATTTAAGGATTTATCCTTACAACATGCAGATACCACGTATATAATCTCATTTATTGAAAGTGATGCATGATGCAAAAGTCCCTGGTTCAATTCCCCAGCAGTGACAGCTTTTTTGAATCCATTTATTTACGATGGTGTCGTGACGTCGAATGGACAATTTGAATTTTGCGTCGGTCAAAAGTGGGCGTGGCCTCAAACTAAATGCTGGCCACTGATTTGCTTGGCCTAGTACAAACATAGCTTCGCAAAAAATCACAAAAAATCTAGAGAAATGAACATTCCGCACCTTCAGTATCATAAATATCTAACCCGTTAAGATAATGAATTATGAAAAATACTGCGTTCTGAAACAAATATCGAGTAAATTTAACTTCACACTGAACAATATAGCTAGTGCTAGCTAGTTCTAGCCGTCAGGCGACTGCTGGCAACTAATGAACAATCCTAAGAATTCAACAACACAATATCTGTGGCGATCGATGCGAATCTCGCTCCTGAAGTCTTCGTTATGAGAAACTGTGCTTGGATTCTTTAACAACTCATAGTTGCGTACACTCAAAAGTTGAAATATTCGCCATAAGCAATCGATGCGAATTTTCTAGAGGTCACGACACAAGGCAATGTGTGCGAAATTCTCAAAGAGCTCGTAGTCGAGCACTCAAAGGCCTAGAGCCTGTATTGCAATTGAAGCGAATCTCCCAATTCCCTTGCTACAAGGATTTATGAGTAGGAATACCCCAAACAGTTCGTAGTTGCGAGCACTTCAAGATCTCGCCAGTGGCGATTGATGCGACTGTTTCAAAACATTTGTATGTAGTAGATAGTGCTCTTGGTGATCTCTGAAGAAGTTAAAAAAGGCATGACAATTATCTAGAAGGATATCTTCGAAATATCTTCAGAACTTATTTGTGCTGCCTGGGTGGTTACCTTATACGTTTCTGATTGAAATTTCAAAAGTATGGTATCTTCAGGTATGAAAATACTGAGTCCCTGTGAAAAATGTATCCTCTTCAGGAAGATTTTCCAATATATATATCATGAAATGTTTTCCATGGCACAGTTCCAGGGTGCTTTGGCACCCTTAATAGGGTCGAGCTATACTCAGGCCATCATGTACTATTTATTTGTACTATTATATTATATTTATGCATGTTGTTGTTGACCAGTACGGTGAAAATGTTTTACCAAATTTTATTTGATTCACTTGTGTGCATATTGTTCTATTTATAATTATTATTCCTTTTAATTGTAACGACTTTGTCAATAAGAATTACGTTCTTCAGACAATAAAGTATATTTGATTTGATTTGATTTGATTTGATTGAATTAGATTTTTTTGTAACTTCTTATTCCATTCAAGCCATCTAAGAAATTTTTTGCGAGTTTCGTATATCGCTTCTCAAAGTTGAGAAACATTTTTCCGAAAGGTAAAATGCATGCATTGTCGAAAGGAACGACAGTTCACAGGGGCTTCGATATAAAACAGCACTTGACAAAATAGCGAGCTACAAAATAGCGTAGGAGAAAATAGCGCTCGGACGCTTTTATACAGAAGGTTGAATTGAAGGGGAATTAAACAGCACCCTGACTTTCAGGAATGCGACTGAATAGCGCCCAGAACGTCAAAATGAATTGTCACGTTTCTTGGTCAGAAAAAGGTGATGCTATTTTGATCCATGAAGGATATAGGTGAAGGAAAGATAAGGTACATCCACTTTCTGGAGATGTACGGAGAAATATTGCTTCAGTCTTTGTTTTCAAAAGACTCTTCAATGCCACCATAATAATTCGCGTGTCAAGCTATTCGACAAAATGAAAAAGGACCATAGCCATTTTAAAATATTAATTTAAATGTACTGCAGGATATATACAGTGGAAAATCCTATTGATTGATATTTTCCGGGCAAACTAGAAATGCCCAATTAGTGTCATCATATATAGGTACTCAAATATTGAATTTCAGTCAAAATTGTGTAGGTACAAGATTTTCCAAAAATTTTTCATACTTTTGAGATACTTCGTGTCAGTGCTGTGATTCAGAAAAAGCTATGAAGTAGTTGGGTACATCGAGCCCTCCACAATCCGGTGTGGACCTGGATTGGCATAAAGTAGTGTGGACTTGGAGATGAAATCTACTCAAGAATGTTAACCGTGTGTAGTTTCAGCTACTGGTATTGGTTGCTCAATACAGATTGGAACATCTTGTGAGGCCCGAATTTCGATTAACCCAAATTTTGATTCATCCACCCTTCTTCAGGCCCACATTTTGATCCTGCCACAGTCTCCGGACACCCACAAACGATGCCTTATTAGCAAATCAAATTGATGTTGAAAGTCATCGTTTCTGAGAATTGGTTTCATTCAGACCGTCTTAGGAAAGGATATGTTTCTTTCTTCTTTCAATTTCGTCTTCGGAATTCAGACAGCTATTAAGGCCAATGGTATATAGCTATCGTCATCAGCTATTGTGGGTCTATCGAAGTGTGGTAGAATCGAAATGTAGGTGGATCGAAATTTGATGGGCCCAATAACACAGCGCACTCATAGGTACATCAGATTTGGTATAGCGTTCCAGGTTTGTTGTATCATGTACATACGATTCATCCTTGTAATTGATGTATTACTGCTCAATAATGTTTATTTTATCAAGATATGGATTCGAATGAAGGTAGAATTTGGCAAGGATGTTTTTTCTTTTCACCCGTTTTCACTACTTCTATACTTTTTCATAACATGTGTTATCAATATCAGTGCGCCATCGCCATCATTATCACTAGCTTAAGCACGAGCCTTTTTAGACGCGCTATTGCAGTCGGCGCTATTATGTCGCAGCGCTATTTGTTGGCTTGTTTCAGGCTCTTGGCTTTCATCAGTATGGTAAAGAAGTGCAAAAGATAGGCAAATCTTCGTAGAAGACGAAAAAACAAATTGACGGAGTCAAAGAACAGAAGCCAGCCGCACGATTGTAGTTTCGGTCAGAAGACCTTGCATTTTCAAGGCTACAACTAATGTCACCACAATGACATCTATAGCTATACCTGCGTAATACCCGAGTCCAGGAGTAGAATCAAGATGGAAAAATGGTTGGAGAAATCATAAAAAACAAAACAATGTCCTCTTATGGAATTAAATTATCACTTTTCTATATCCATCATTTCGGAGATGTAGAACCTGGATGTAAAATGCCCATGTACATATTAAAATGAATGCAGGATTTATGAAAAAGAAAACATGCTGCGATCATCACTTATGATAACTGGGAAAACCCTCTGTGTATATTTGTAGGACACGAGGTAGGATACTATAAGACAAAACGGTTTTGATTTTCTTATGAGTATTTTCTATTTCTTTTCCACAAATATTTTGAGGTTTGTTTATTATTATTGTTCTATGGATTGAAACACGCGAAGAAAAAAAGCTGTAAAGAATACTAGAGAACTAGTGAAGTTCACTGGGAAAACAGGTGATATATGGACAGACATTCTTCCGAGCATTCTTCCCATCAGTAATCTTCACTTTTGAGTTCAAATAAGATGATGTAATATACTGGCTACATCATATAATAGCCAACTTCATCACGAACAGGGTGGATACCGTTCAATCATATTCATATATTCACTATATGAGGAATAGTGAATTTAACCAAAGATTTAAGAGCACTTCTTCATTGCATTCAATATTGCGCTCGATCACTATATGCTATATAGTGGACATTCCTCTTCAATGTACTGAAACGTACTTGTGCATTGTAGTCGGATTTACTTTTTAGGAAAGTGATAATATGAAACCACAACTCCATTATCTGGAGTGGTATATTATACTATGATGAATATCGTGTTCATATAATATTCCACTATTCATAGAAACAATATTATACTTATCATAGGACTCTACCTGAAATATTTCAATCATAATCCTGAAACACAGACTGACTGACAAAAAAACAAGCCACAGCGCCGTTATTATACGTACATCGAATCATCACACGATTTTGATGAACAAAAAACGAAATAAAATAATCCCTCAAATATTAACTTTATAAAAAGGCACTGATAATATTTAGTTCTATTCAAGCTCTGATGTCAGCGACTGTCAATTTTTGAGTTCAAATAATGGTTAACACATATTTTTTTGAGTTGTTTTTGATGAATATACTTTTCTCTGGCTATCGCCCATAATTAGTTGAGAAAAATAAAGAAAACCTCTGCTGATATGAAATTTTTTTTAAATGTTCGATGAGTTATAGAATGTGTAAATGTTTGAATAACTCTCGCAGTATACCATTTGTTCGATATATTATGCATAAATCAATTTCAGTGTCATGAAAAAAATGCAATGTAAGAGTACCTATAATACTTTGATAAAACTAACGCAGGGAAAATACTTCAAGATATATATACCAGCGGGGACACTATAAATACCTATTACTCATATTGACCACCGTCTTGCTGAACACAGAGTTGACTTCGATTCATTAAATTGCTGGACAGTTTGAACTTCGAACAAAATCATTTGTGTAGTTACCTGAAGCATTTCACTTATTGAGCATTATTTTAACTTTGAATTTTTCACGGCATTGAAAATGAAGAGTGATTAGCACACGCACGTTACAGATAGGTACCGGACAGATACAAAATTAATTCAGTTTCATTCACAGTCACATTTGATCGAGCATTTGATGGTCCAATTGAAAATTTCATGAAAAAAGTCAATTAATTGTCGCTGGAGTATTTTCAATTTTTCCTCAATAAGTATGTGCGAAAACAAACATCTTATATATTACTCAGTTTGAATGAGATCACGATCATCAGGAACAAATTTTGAAAAAATATATATATCTGCTGTCCTGAAAGCTGAAATTTGAGAAAAATCATTATTGCTTTCACGTAGTATTTGAGAACTTCATGTTGGTCTTATTCTTATCAGAATCGGATGATAAATAACCTTGCTTTATAGACTTTGCATGGGATGTTTTTGTCAGTCAGCCATCAGGCAAAAATATATCTACTATATTCTGTACGATGTCGAATCTTGGTGAAGTATTATTGGAACAGTCTCTCCTGTCCTTCATTATCAATATGCGATGATTTCGAATAGATATTATTTTCTCCTAAAAATATGTTTTTCAATGCCACAATGTTCACCAGGATGTTCGCTGAATGAGTTGTATATATTATAGGTATCTGAATTTTCTTCGGAAATTGTCTTCGACCCAAATGATTTATGATTGACTGTATGACTGAATAACACTCGGAATAACAGAGACATTTCATCTCCGCTGACACTTACAATAGGTAACGATATGCTATTTTATCACTGTGAAATAACAGCAGAATTAACATATAAACACTTCACTTCACCGGCACTAACAATAACGAAACGCTATCAAATTTTATTAATGTGCATGGGAAATAAAGGATTCGAAATCCGTGATACAACATACAGCGAATACATTCAGTTCATAACTGAGGGCAAAAGTAGAGTTTTGTCAAACCATCGTGAAAATAAACAACAACAAGTATTGGTTGTATAATACACTTCATCAGTTTCTAGGATAAACCTTACATGAGATGATAGTAAATAGTTCTGAATATATTTCAAGAACTGTTGATAGGAATTTTCAGTCTTCATCCAAATAGATTCCTGCGGAATTCATTAGTTGCATTTACAATAAGGAATAGTGAATACATCAGCTGCGATTCCTCACTTCGAGAGAAAGTACTTTTCACAATGAATTGAAAGTCATTTCCAGACTGGTGTATTTTCCTAATGAAGCTAATTATTTTCGCAGTTGAGATATACCCAATTAGGATTCTTAGTGCGAGGTACCATAGGTTCTTGTCGACTTAGAATAGTGATTCGATACCTATATATGAACAATTTTTAGTGTGAATGAAGTTTACATTCTTAGGTACTATTTTCATTTCTCTGTTTTGAATGCCACTCAATGTGTTTAGTGGTTTATATCCACCGATTTTATCGATTTCAACATCTGAAACTTCAAGAATATATCCTAAATATCATGGTGTTGAATTCGAATCTGATTCAAATACTGGTGGAACCAGTAAAAATTTATGGATGCTTATAGGGATGGAGCCAAAGCAGATCATCAGATTTTCCAAAATCGAATATGGCATGCTTTATGGAAAGACCAATACAGAGACATCATAGTCATCGCTGTGATCTCACCGGAGCACATCTTATTCATGTCTGATGTCTGATGTCACAACACTGATATATCTAGGTAAGTCTGTGATTTTATTGAAGGCGGACAACTCGGCGGACAATCATTCAAAATATATATATAAATATATGTATCTCTGATGAGAATCTACTTACCTAAACGAAGCCACAATCACAAGTTCCTACGCTCATTTTGAGTTCGATTTTGAGACATCCTTATCGTTACTCTAATTCCTTCATAGAAGAAAGGTGTTCTCAATATTGAACTCATCAGAAAAACATTATGCTTCTGCAGATTTTTGACTATGTATTACGTTTGTAGACTAGGTACCTGAACAATTGGTGTTATCATCGTGATGCTGCTTATATAGATTTGATAAGCACAATAATGAGTACCTATACGGTGTATGGTAAAATAAGGTATGATCAGCTAAAGACTCACCTCCAGGAAACCTATGTGGAAAAATCCTTCCGTGCCTTGATAATAACCAGGGATACAAGGGATAACTGTCTCTAGGCTGCGCGTGCTGGGCAATAGGTGAAGGTTGTCCAGGAAACCCGTGTTGCCCGGAACTTAATGCAGCAGCAAGCGCTGCGCCTTGAAAGTGCGCTGCGAGAGCAAAAGGATGCTGCCCGTGGTTGTGTATCATCTCGGGCTGCAAAAACCCGTTTTTTGGAACCAAGTTCGGATCGTAAGTCGGGTTTGGTCTGACCAATGTGTGAGCAGGGATTCCGGGCACCATGATAGGTGGTTTCGGTGAACTGTCAGGCGACCGATGAGGTGAGGAGGAGAAGTGCTTCGGAGAACCATTTAGCCTATTATCTATATCACTGCTTGGCGACAAAGGCGCAGAACTTTCAGAATACTGTACCGGCGAGTGTTGGGGGCTTCCCTGGTTGGCACCACCGACGATAGAATCAATAGAGAATCCGATTTTGGGTTTGGAAGGCACTGCCATTATTGGTGTCGGTGCCATAGGCATCATGATTGGGATTGTGGACAAAGTTAGAGTAGAGCTCCGTTGCACTAACATGAAAAGCTCTCCAGAAGTAACATACTCCACTTATTGTTCAACTTCATTATCACTAATATGCACTGAAAGTATTCATCACTAGCTCGATAGTATAGTTCTTCCCGTCGGATACTTTTGACACTTAGGTATTACACACACTTTTCGTAGATCATTTATTTGAATCCATATATACTGACTAATGAGAAATACTTGTTGTGAAAATTTAGTTCAATTAGCCGATGATCCTCTGCTGATGAGGTGTTGACCGATTAATACCGAAACGTGTTACGTGCTACCGCCAACAAATCTCTTCCGTTAATAAGTGAAATAAACGTTGGACGTCCACCGTTCTGTAGGGTGGGGGTAGAATTTGAGTTGTTTAAGTTTTAGTGGGGTATCTCGGAGTAAGGATTGGTGTTCACTGGGCGATCCCAGCGAAGAGAAAGGCAGTTGCTATTGGTGCAGGCGCACAATACAAATGGTATTAAGGCTGTCGTTGCCGCCTCTTATTTGCACCTCCTCAACGCTTGGTTCAAGAACTCGTTTACTGCAATTAACGTCCAGAAATTACACTTATGGCATAGTAGACTTTGAGACAAACTGGTTCTGGCTATTCGTTGGTAGTTTCCTACTGTTCAAGAGGTCTAGGGACATTCTTATATATTTATTTTTCAAATTATTGACGTTGTTACGCCTCCTGATGCGCACGCATTGAAAGAGGCGTGGTGTGGTTGAATGTCATTTATGAGTTTAATTGCATAGCTCACTAATATAGATACACCTAGGTATAATGCTTTCATTGGTTCCTCTGTGATATAACTATGCTTTTGAGTTCTTAATGCAATTTCAGAATTGCATAGGGGGGAATTAATTATCTTTATCTATCAATATGATCTCTCCAGATGACAGAGAATGACCGATAAATTTTATGTCTCACTCATATCTATATAGGTATAGTTGAATACCGTATCAATTAATATGTCTGCGCGAGATTCAAACTTTTCATGGTTCTAATACTTACCTATATAGGTATACGTTACATAAAATCGAAAACACAATAAGTATATTTAAGTAGATATATATAGAAACACAGTAGAAAAGAAATAACACCGTTCACACCAGCTAACACCATATATGGGTGTCCCCTGAGGTCCTGATTAGGTATTTTGATGAAAATCAACACTGATATTTTTAACACCATCATAGGGTGTCATTCGTTGGTTCTCACATATACAGAGTCAAGAACTTTTCACTAGAGTACCTATAGTGCTAATTTGATCGCGCTTCATGTTATTCAACACCATTTGGTGATTATTTCGACACTGCATCTGCTGCGTTTCGGCTTTCACTGATGATAGTATGATATGCGAATATTTTTAGGATATTTTTCTGTTGTGAAAACACATACTTATTGAGTGTTGTCACGCTGAGAAGCGGAGCTTTTTTGTCTGCATCTGAGTGTTGATGGATAACACGAAATCTGATATAGGTACCTACTAACATCAGAATTCAGTATAATGAAATGATCCATTGAATATATATAGTGAGAGTTATGAGACTAACAAAGCATCTCAGAGCTGATACAATTTTCCAGTAAACATAAAACATTTACACCTATAAATTTCAAAATTACTTTGATTGTCAATGATAGAAACATATCAGTTACTATCAGGAATGTTCCAATGCGTTCGAAATATGTTTGAAACGTTTCATGATACCCCAAAGTATTGAGATTTTGAAACATTCCAAATATACCTATACCTACTCCTATTGCGAATCACTTCAATAGTGCAAGATAACTTGAATTGCTTAATCAAGGAACACTTCAGAATCACCTGAATTTCAAATGATTATTGGAACATTCCAATTTCCAATATGACTCTCATTCTGAATAATGGAAACATTTTTGGGGAACTTCCCAGGGATATTTCAAAATTTTGGCAACATTTCTGAAACATTTCAAGACAACTATAATTGATATATACCTATTCCAAAACATTTCGGAATTACTCGAATAGTATATAGATGCATGAAACATTCAAAAATCACTTTGACTGTGAATAATTGAAACATTTCACTCAAAACTTATTCAGGAATGTTCCAATGCGTTTGGAATATGTTTGGAACATTTCAACTCAACTTGTGATTAACTATCTACCAGACATTAATTTGGTACAGATATATAGGGTGATCAGAATTCTGAATCTTGAACCACTATTATTCGTTATAAGTAGGTACAATTGAATGTCAGTAGATAGTAAATCAATAAGAGTTGAGATAGGGACATGTGAGCAGTTTTGATCGATAATTGATAGTTTCGACACAAAATGATTCGAAAGTTGAAAAATCTCGATTTTGAACACCCTATATATCTCTGTAATGGTTTCCGCTAGACCCCAAGTGTCATGTATTGTTGAAATCATCTATTCAGGGAGAATTTGGAAATGTTATGATTTAGGGTGTCCCGTTAAAAAAAACATCATCAGCTGATATCTTGGAATTCGAACACCCCATATAGATATGAGAATAATTTCTTTTTATATCATGGTTTGATTAATATTGAAGGAGAACGCACTATACTGACTCACCCTGAAAGAGGTTAAAAAAACGTGAATCAAAGAGAACGATAGATACATTTATTCAAAATCACATATACAAAATAGAAACGTATATAGGTACTCATAATAAAAACAATACAAACTTGAATCTAAAAGGTCGTAATCATCCACCCTGTATCTATATCATTTTTAGCTCATGAAAAATACTAATGAATCCTTCTTTAATCACTGCAGCCAATTTACTCAGTCCATGGATACAAAATTCAAATTATAGAATAAGATATATATAAGATGAAAGGGATAAAAATATTAGTTCTTCGAATAAACAATAAGTAACAATAATTACTTATTACTAGGTATACTGTTACTTTCGTTCACCATTGTAATATCAGTAATCTTAGGAGTGGTTTCATTTTGCAAACCTGATTTCTTAGTTCAATTAAAAAACATACATCTGTGCAAAGATAACAAATAGAGATAGATCAACAACAAAAATTCCCCCTTCCTTAAATACTACCTACTAAGTCTATATATGGCCGTTAATCACGAATAAGTAGTTCACCGAATAAATCAAGTTCAAATCGCGAACCATCCAAAAATTGTCAATGACATGAAATACCTACCTTGTGTCTTCATCAGCTGGAGCAGGACATAGTAGAAATACATATACATATACATATACATACATGCACGGTACATGCACCATGTCAATCACGACAATGTCGGTCTACACTAAAGGTAACAGCCGCCGACATGCATAATTATACCATTACCAGTTTTATTGCACCCTGTACTGGACACAACATCTTGATATGAAGGTTATAACTATTTTTTTCCAACCAAGACATGATCAACGATCGACTTTCTAACTGTGAATAATTTTCGAATTGAGAAACATGCATGACGGAAACGATATCACTCACTATATAGACGGCACAACTTAACTGATTCTTTGGTCTTTCCGAAATTTCTCTTCAAGGCCACAAATATCCCTTCTGTCGCATTGTCCTTGACTTATTTTCGCAAAACTCGTCTTTGCAGGCCCAGCAAACATGATTTTTGCGGCCCTCTAAAGGTACAATGGAACATGCCGGCGAACGGTAATAGCGGTCCTTTATTGTACAACTAAATTGGGCCGGCTAGCCCGTGTCCCGGCGGCCGACAGCCGACCGCCTCTCTAGAGCCATCAGTATGCCGCTTATTACATTGCAGGGCTTCTGGTGGGCAGAAGCAAGTACTCAAATGTACTGCATTCATGGCATATCTTCGGCCCGATTGAGAATTTTCAGAGACTGCCATTAATTGGCCGCTTGAGTATTTTTATTCCCCCGATAGAGGAGTTTTTCAGAGCCGTTGGTTAACGGGGTTGAATTAATTCAATATTCATGGTATTCTGTTTTTTGAAGTCCCATTTTTCAACTAGATTTGTCAAAAAATATACAGGTTAATGCATATATCTCAGTGAAAATAGGTTTTTTGATAGGTATCCCAGTTGGAAAGCAACGTATCTTATTTTCACTCAGCTTTGCATCACTCTCTTTATTTTCAAACTGGTTAAAAAAGTGGAACTTCAATAAACAGAATTGAGGTCTCCGAGTGTTTTGTGAATCCTCTGGGTATAACAGAAATCTGGAATTCACTCCTTACCTGAAGTTGTTGAAAAATCACATAAAATCTCTGAGATGTCATCCTGATATCACAGTTATTTCCAGGAAACTAGCAGTATAAATACCCCATTCAAAAACAAGAACTGAAAATATCCATGTGTGTATATTATTGCCATGATCACAACCATAATACATATCATAACTATGGAAACATCAAACATCTTAATTCTAGTTCTACGTATCACTCTGTATACCTACTCATTATCAGAAGGTACCTACAATTTCCAGTGATATGTATTTGTGTTTCATCATGCAGGATAGATATTTGTTTTTCCACTTGTTTCAAAAAGTTGCTAACTCTAGATCAAAAATTACATCACCTATGTATACCTACCAAATAACTTGAAAGTTATGTAGGTAATCAGTTATTATATTGATCAAGTTTTTGTCAACAATAGAGTTCAATCCACAAGAAAACAATTCCCAGATATGGAGAACCTTACTCTTCATCATATTGATATGAGTGTTGCCTGGAAGTGAGATATCATATACCATGAAGAAATTTATATCATAGTCTGGATCATTGTGTGATTTCTTCATTAATATCTGTGATTGATGGGCTTCTGGTTGTTGATTTTGTAGCTGAAAGATTGAATGATTTCATTCTTTACTAATCCAAAACATGCAACATTATACATACCTACAGTAATTCTTGAAATATAACTGTTTCTTCAAGTAGGTACTCTTTGATTTTCGTTCCGAAAATAGATTTATGATTCATATGTAATGAAAGCTCATGCTTCCTCAAAGCCCTCATATACAGGGTGTTTAAAAAAAACCTGACCCCCTTGCTAGGGTAGGTAGAACACTGCAAAATGAGTTGGATTTGCTCAGTAAGAAAATGTCGTAACGGCATCCGTTTCCAAGATACAAGGTGTTGAAAAAATGATTTTTTTACACATTTTTTACGACTATGTCGAAGATACTGGCAACATGGTAATGGAATTTTGTATGGATGTTTCTTGGAATCTGACACATGGCATGAATTTGTTTTCCTATCTAACTCTCATAGATGGCGCTAGTTACACAGTTCTTACCTAGTAGTTTTGAACTTAACTTTTTTTAGGTTAGATTTTTTAATCCGAATTTGATGACAACATCATTCAATTTCACACCAAAAAGGTACTCTTGGTGAAACTCGATGCTGTGTTCCGTTGTCGAAATATTCCGATTTGAAAATGATGAAGTGATAACTGTTGCTGGTATAAAGCTATGTATTAGAGTGAATATTATAAAAAATCATCACCTATTTATTGCTAACCGAACGAAACAGTACATTTCTAATGCTGAACTTATTGATTTAACAATGATTCACAAGAATAACATTGAAACAAATTTTACTAAAAACATGGATTACACAGTTTCGTTGTATCAAGCAAAAAGTGTATGCTACTACAGAGGTAAATTCACGTCTGGAGTTGCAAGTCAGAATTGAACATCACTTAGATGACCTTACAGCTGATCCTCAACCGTTTAGAAAAATAATGCTTCCATAAAAAAAAATATCGAATCGTGTGTTCGTGGAAACGGAGGACATTTTGAAAACTTACTCTAACAGATTCAATATTTTATGTTTCTAGTCAAATATTTCTCAATTTTCTACTTGTGATTCTTTGTTCAATCAATAACCACAGCATAAGAATGATGTTATCGTTTTTGAATCTGAATAAACAAGTAATTGATCTCAATAAAATTCATATCATACGAGCATCAGCTATTACTCCATTATTTTCAAATCGAAATATTCCGAAAACAGAACACAGTATCGAGTTTTACCAAGAGTACCTTTTTGGTGAGAAATTGAATGATGTTTGAGATCACATCAAATTTGGGTTGGAGAATTTAACCTCAAAAAAGTTATGTTTGAAACTAATCGGTACGAACAGTGTAACTAGCGCCCTCTATGAGAGTCACATATAAAAACAGATTCATGCGATGTGTCAGGTTTCAAAAAACATCCATACAAAATTTCATCACAATGTCGCCAGTAGTTTCGACTTAACCGTCAAAAATAAGTAAAAAATCATTTTTTCAACACCTTGTATCTTGAAAACGGATGCCGTTACGACATTTTTTTACTAAACAAACCCAACTTATTTTGCAGTGTTCTACCTACCCTATCAAGGGAGTCAGGTTTTTTTGAAACACCCTGTATTATTATATTCTTGTGTATCCGCTGAACATGTCCAAACTACCATTGCATCTGTTTGTCCTATGGTGTTTGTAAAATTATAACTGTCTAAAATTGGAGAATTATTCAGCTGTGCAAGTTTGTATATATGTTTGTTCCTCACTCACTCTGTATTCATTTCAATGCCCTTCCATTTTGTATAAAAATCCAGTAGAAAACCAAACACGAACTGAACACAGTAATAAAATCTCTGTTGAGAGTATTAAAACAACATATAAACAAAGAAATTAATATACGCCATACTGAATCATTGTTACCACTGCAAAATGATCAAAATAAAAACGCACGCGAGCGAGGGATGCCAACGTTGAGTGAGTGATGATGGCACACTCCGTTGAGATTTTGATGGCCCTTGGACTTGGATACATACAGCGGAAGACTAGCGGCTGGGAAACAGAGGCCCATCATAACTATGTGTACATTCTGCCTTCGTCACATAATCCTTCGAAATTATATGGAGGGCCTTTCGAGGCATGCCGACATCGACATTTGCCCGCCGTTCTCGCCATGGGCCCGGCTTTCTACCGCCTGTCGATGTTTGCTGGGGGTGTTCGAAACGCTTTCAGCTAAATTTATTGATGGTTTTGCAAAGTACATTACTGATATATTAAGTACTTATAAATAAATATATATGATGTAATATGTTCTCTGCTGAGACATCAGAGAACATATTACAGTTACTGTGGTTTAATATTGATAAAAACGTCTTTCCTACACAAGAAAGTTAGCTTTCCATTTTGGAAGAGAACATTTTCAGGTAAGTGAGTTTATATGGAGTAGGTACCTACCCAGTGAAATTTGGTTTCAGTAAAATGAATTTTTCTATTAGAGCAGAGCCAAATTACTATATATACGTTCGTTACTATTTTGGCAACTACATCAGGTAGAAAAAACTCAGCAAAAAACTATCTCCTGGGACTTTTCTCAGTATGTATCTTTTATTACCTAATTCATTCGAGCATGTTTCAATGCGTTCGGATTATGTTTGGAACATTTATTTATTCAAGGTACCTCAAACTAAAGGGCGATAATCCTTGGATGATTTTTAGAAAAATTCTTCATGTGAACATAGGTCCGTAACAGCTACGTTTCTGAGATACATGATGTTGAAATTTAACAAAAAAATCAGTAATTCCCCTATAACTCTGTATTCATAGAAATACATTTTCTCCATAATAAAGGATTGCTTAATTTTCCTTAAAATCATCCAAGGATTATCGCCCTTTAGGATCAGCATTCAATTATGAAACACCCTGTATATATATATATATAAGTATATATCCATTTTTTGTGTTCATAAATATATCATTCCTTGTCAATAATTGAGGCACATTTCAAAATCACCTGAAAATTAAAATGATTGGAACATTTCGATATCACTGTCAATCTGAATAATGGAAACATTCTTCAGAAATTTTCTAGGGATATTTCAAAATCATTGTAACATTTCTGAAACATTTCAAGACAACTTCAATTGATATACCTATTCCAAAACATTTCAAAATTACTCGAATAGTAAATGAATGAGACGTTTCAAAATCACTTCAATTACCTAGGAATAATTGAAACATATATCATTCAATACGGCTTCAGGAATGTTCCAATGCGTTGGGAATATGTTTGAAGAATTTCAAGGTTCCTCAAACTATTGACATTTCGATATTTCATATATAATACTCTCATTAGGAATTAGGTACTCACCTACTACTTATACAATATTCCAAAACATGCGACTTAAATTAGTTAATTATAGAACATTTCAAAATCACCTGATTTCAATTTAATGATCAGATTTTCTTACAACAATCGCATGATTTATTTTGAGCAATTGAAATAATTAAAAACGCATTTTATATTATGATGCAATTCAGCATATCCCCCCTCTATAGCCGCCGCTTTCGCTTTGGAAATCAATCGCAGCTTCCCGTCTTCGGCTCAACGCGTTCGCGCATGAGAATTCAGTTTCCTTTGTTTGGTGAAAGGCTTCGCAGTTCTCGAGTGTGTCGTCTGACTGGTGTGTCTCAGTATTGTCTCAAGCCCAGCGAAGCGGAAGACATCTTATATCTTATAATAGTAGTAAAATATAATTATTTCACTCAAGTCAAACACATTTTGGAGTATTTATCATCAGGCCTTAGGGCTACATTTGAAATTACATCAAATCTTGCAATCAAACAAACAACACAAACGACTTTTTTTTTATTATCCCCTGCAAACTAGCTGCTGGTGCATGTGGCTGAACTTTGAATGATATTCAATAATGACTCCATGGACAAGGCTAAGGTACGTATATGAACATAGAAAACCATGCATAATCCCAGATGGAATATTGAATGTTATTATATATAGATATCATGATAGGTATATTATATGTATGAGTATACTTTTTGTTCTAGGAGGGAGTGTGAAAATCCCATCATGGGTAAGAAGCTACACAAGAAAAGCGCTTTCAATTGCGATATAACTGAAAGAAAGAAAAAAACACTGAAGCTCTCAACATATGAATAATGATGTTCAATCACTTAGTTAATATGTATGTACATATGTTATGTGAAATATCAGATGATAATTTTTTCACTGTTTCTTCATAATATTGTAAGCAATATAATTCTATTATCTATTATCTTATATTTCACCAGGAATATGGATATATTCCAGAAACCCACACAGCACATGTATGTCCACTGTACGTACAATGTACGTCCACTTCGGATCGTAAGGAAGTCCAATGGAAGTACTCGAAAAGTCCTATGGACGTCCACTGGATAGCCTCAGGACACCACTTCAGACGTATAGTGGATGTGTTTATTTGCGGATGTACAATGGATGTTTATATTTGAACTCACAATGTATGTCAATGTCTAAGCATCCATTGGACGTACCGAATTGGACGTTGAACGTAAAATGGACGTCGATTGGATGTCTTGAGTACCTCACCACCAGTATACCAACCGGTAACGTATATATAGTCGTATTTAAGCCTTAGCCTTCGGCCAGTAGCAGATCAGGACCCACCGACACTGCTATAGTTATTGTTCTTGAGGTTGGTCACCCATCAGGCACTATGATTTCATTCATTATAGAGTTCTTCCTTCTATGCAGATGCAGATTTTATTTAAGAATTTTGGTTCACATACATGTTGTGTGATTTGCGGTGAACATCCACTATATTTCACATAATTCCTCGTATACAAATAGGGTGAACCTATGAACCTCCAGTAGCGCTACTGAGGGGCCCCATATGATTCGCACCATGGTCGTCAGGTGTTAGGGCAAGTAAACATATATATGTATCTTGTTTGTCTTTTGATCACTGATCTTGTTCCTTCGTTCCTTTTTATTATTCGTCTATAAACGTTCACATATTTACCTTCATTTTCATATGCATCCTCTATGGTTGATGTTCCCAAATATCAGGTATTCCACAAAATAATTCCAACATTCAGTTAGGTAATTCGTTGTATATCAAGTAGTAGGCAGGACCATTGCTTTGATGCACTAAAATTTGGTGATGATAGTGTCATTTGTCAATCAGTTACATAAGTTATTGATGAACTAATGATTTTGTGATAATATACCGCCTACCCTTTCAGGGCTCCAATACCAGCCAGACAAATGCGAAACGAACGAGGGAGAAATGTTGACAATATAAATATGGACTTGGCAACAATTCTCGAATGGGGATCCAATAACTTGGTACATTTCAGTGCAAACAAAACACGAGCATGCCTTTTCTCTAGAAAAGCCGATCTCACTATGCCAAACATGAGCATGTCAGGAGTTACCATACCTTTGAAGACATCCATTTCGATGCATGGTATTGCTACCAGCAATAACCTTTCTTGGGAAAATCCCGTGAGATCAATAAGATCTTTGATGGTAGATCGAGTCTGATTAACTTCCTCGAACAGGTTGAAGACCGCCGTGTATCACGAAGTATCTCGAAAGATAGTTTATATAAAGCAGCATCCGAGATATTTTCTGGCGACGCGTTGATTTGGTATCGGGCGGTTCGCCATTCAATATTTTCGTGGAGTGAACTTGTTAGGCAACGCGAATTGAATTTTTTGCCTTATGATTACGAGTGTGCTATTTGAGGCAACATTCGAAGGCGGACGCATGGTCAACTCATCGTTTATGTTGCTTCAATGGAAAATCTTTTTGATCTTTCATCAGAAAAGTGTAGTGAAAAGAAGCGTCTTAGTATGATCCGTCGGAATCTGCTTCCCCATATTCAGGAAAAATTGGCATTACAATCCATATGGAGTATATAGATGAACTGGTTAGGTTAGTTCGAAAGATCGAAGAAGTTGAAAGTCGAGCACAGCAATTTTGCCCTCCCCCAACCAATCATAGAAATTTATTGAAACCTCAATTAGCATACCATGAACCAAACTCTGCGCCGAATGTTGAACTGATCGATCACCCAATCATCCCTGAAGCACGACACCCTTCTTCTACTGTCACTGACTCCATAGTCATGTAGGTCAGCAATGATTCCATGCAACGGTTTGCTGGAATTACGGTCGCTCGGATCATAAATTTAGGAAATCTAGAGCCCCTTGGAAAAACATGTTCTGTCTAAAATGTGGCCAGCGTGATGTAACCGCTGCACAATGTCCTTCGACCCGCTCAAAAAACCAGAGCACAAGTCACCAGTATGCCAGGTGAATGACTTTGGGAGAGAAAATGTTCCGGCTATTGAGGAGTCAATTGATTTCCTTCTTCATTATGCTGAGGGTGATAAGAGACCCTATCTTAGTGTGACCATTTATGGCCTAGAATTTTTGGGTTTGCTCGATTCTGGTGCTTCATGCACCATACTTGGTCATCCGGGCTGGGATGCAATAAAAAGTGTATGCCAACCCATTCCTAATAAGTCGCTTGTTTAAACCGCTAATGGACAATCATGTACATCGATAGGTTCAGTTTCGGTTCCAATTCAACTAAGGGATGAAATCAAAATTTTCGAAATTCTAGTTATTCCTGATATACCACACAAGCTTGTGCTAGGAACGGATTTTTGGGCAGCTATGGATATTATTCCAGATCTCCGCTCGGATAGATGGTCTTTTCATGAAGATATCAACAACTATGCACAGGTTTGTGCAATTCAGTCATACGATCACCTTGATTATAATCAGCTAAGTGAACTAGAGGGCATGGTTCAGGAAGTGTTCACTGAAATGGGAGATAAATTAGCCTGTACTTCTCTAGTAAAGCACGTCATTTAGACGGACTACTCTCCTATACAATAGAGGCACTATTCCATGTCACCAGCACTCCTTGAACAAGTCGATGAAGAACTGAAAGAAATGTTAGACAATCAAATAATCGAACCTTCCACTTCCCCCTGGTCTTCTCCAATTGTCATGGTGAAGAAGAAAAATGATCAGTACCGATTTTGCGTGGATTATTGACGACTTAATAAGGTTAGCATTCCAAATGCGTATCCGATACCATTTGTTAGTAGTACCCTAGATAAACTTCGGGACCCGCAATATTTTATAACTTTAGACATTGAATCAGCGTACTGGCAAGTACTCGTTGCAGATGCTTCACGAACACTTACTGCATTCACAGTTCCTGGAAGGGGCCTAAACCAATTTAGGAGGATGCCATTTGTGCTACACTCGGCGCCTGAGACCTGGCAACGACTTATGGACCGCATTGTCGGGGCCGACCTGGAACCGTTTTGTTTCGTCTACCTAGTAAACCACATAATTACCCACTTTGGATGGTCGAGAACGGTGTCTTGTACAAATACATGGAACCTCCATATCCTGATTTATCTGATTCTTCGGACGACTGGAAGGAAGTAATCCCCAAGGAAGATCGTAAAGATCTCATTGAATCTCACCATGATCCTCCGACATGTGGTCACTCAGGTATTTTCAAGACCTTCGGACGATTAACTTGTTTGTCTCAGAACCAAGCCCGAACAGATAGCACCAGCTGGTCAGATTTTGAGTTCCACTCCAACTGTCTCTAAACCGTAGAAACTGGTTCGTGCAGGCCTAGTAGGACCACTACCCAGAACGTCAGCAAGTTACGCCTATATTTTATCTGTGGCAGATTGTTTCAGTAAATTCACTCTTTTATTTCCTGTCAAGACCACCTCGGCGACTAGTATCATTCGGCATTTGAAAGATAATGTGATCCTCAGGTTTGGTGCTCCCAAAAGGCTCATCGTAGACGATGGTACCCAATTTTGGAGTCACACATTTCAAGATGTAACAGATGATTATGATATCAAATTAGTCCATACCGCTAACTACCACCAGGCTAACTCGGTTAAGCGGATTCATAGTGTCATAAAGACCATGTTGACGGCGTATGTAGAGGATATCCACAAAACATGGGATGAAAACCTTCCGAAGGTAGTCTGTGCCATTAATTCCTTGCGTCTCGAAGCCACCGGTATGACATAACTTCATTGATTTCGGGCGGAAGATAAGTTTCTCAGGAATGTTGTTAGTGAGATAGATATTTAACGTGAAGACACAGAGGTTATTGTGCGATCTGAATAATTGGTTAAAGTTTTCAAGGATGTGAAGAAACGTTTAGCTGACGCCTATGAGCGCAGTCGTACCAACTATTACCTTCGCAGAAGGAATGATAAATTCAACGTAAATCAGAAGGTGTGGCTGAAGACGCACGTTTTGTCCGACATGAGCCGGGATTTCACGGCAAAATTAGCTCCTTGGTATCCTGGCCCATATGTTATCACGAAAGTTTTGTCATCATGGACTTATCGATTATCAGACTCCCAACGCGGCACGGATGCAGGCACTTGGCATGCCAAGGATTTGAAGCCCCATCCTTCGAACTAAAACATTCAGTCTTGACTTTTTTTTCTCTTTCTTCATTTCAATTCTTCTGGGAAGGAAGTTATTTGGACGGTATTTTTTTCCGTGTTTGGGTTTTTCTCTGCACTTGGCATAGGGTTAGTATATCTCAGTATGTATATATACTGATTTCTTGTTGAAGTATTTGAAAATTCTCCATCATAGATGATATCTATATTCATTACGGTTATACGCGGATTATCATTGGAGAAAGTTTCGGTGAAACTTTTTTCTAGTAGGAGGGAGGGGATGTGTATTACGGTTCCAATTTAATTCTCAACAACCATTAAATGTCAGGTAATAAAATGATAACTCACCTTACAATCATTTATTTTCTGAATATAGCTCGTACAGTTTGAAAACAACACACCAACGAGAATATTCATCATTGTGTCGTGAGCTCTGAACGACAAGAACTAGGTACATTTTACATCGTAATACCACAGGAGCACTTCGAATTAGTCAGCCAGAAAGCGCAACAGGTTTCCTTGATAGTTTTTTAAGTCTCTAGTACTCTTTTGATCATCTTGTGCAGGATACTCCATATATCAGAAGTCGAGAACCAATCTAAAACTGAAGATAATTTATTTATATCGAGTGGACGATGAGTTGAAGATTACTTATCGAGAAATATACTAATAATCATCAGAAACCCATATTAGTTCTCTCCACTAGTAGTCTTCTGAAGTCAAGTTCAAGTTAGATGTAGATATTCAAATCGTAAAATTTGTAAACAGTCTAAAATCAACATAACAGTTGAAAATCAACATTGTGGATATAACCTCGCAGATCTCTATGACATCTTATATCTCATGCAACAACAACCAACTTCTCAGTAATTCATTCGCAGCCACCAATGTTGAACGACAGCTCGATCACTAGCTTCGGGCGGGAAGAACTGACGGACGGTACCCTAGATCATATAACGAACTGAGGCATGACATTTAGACACTCGGTCCGTACTTCGGTCAAATAAACCAGAACCGTGCCTAGGCAGTACTTTCTCTCTTGTTGTCTTCAGCATGGGACTCAGGGGGACGGCTATAGGTATAGTCAAATGAAGAGTACCTATTCTAGGGTGGACAAGTTGGTCAGATTTATGTTAAATCTTTATTACCTACGACTTTCGCGGTAAAATCGACTAAGATCCAAGAATACCGGCCAACATCTTGCTATCAGGCACTCACACCCCTAATAGCACACAACGTCCTAGGGACGTCCCTATCTGGTACAATTCACGTCCGAATGTCCCGAACCAAAAATAAGTGTCCTTGGAACGTCCCATCCCGTACATCTCATGCAATGTCCGAGCAAGGATGTCCACGGAATGTCCCAGCTGATACATCATTTCAAATGTCCTAGAAATAGCATCCTTTAGACGTCCCACGTGGTACATATTGTAGAATGTCCATGCAAGGACGTCCTTGGCATGTCCCTGATGGGATATGATTTCAAACGTTCCTTTAGGGACATCCATCAAATGTCCCGAGTAGTACATATTCTGGCATGACCTCAGATCTTATACAGGCTGATTTCCAAATGAGTGCATATATTCAAGACATATATATGAGGGAGTCTAACAAAAATTACTAAAATATTTGATTTTTCCTAAGTCTTCACATTAACGAGAAATTTCATTCTGAAAATTGAACATAAAATGCTTCGCAATTCGAGTACGCCACTGGGAAGCAAGTGAAATCTGCGGAATCCCAGGGAATCCCCAATTCGTCATTCACTAACGTCAAAACAAGACAGTGATGCCAGATTGTTTCAGAGACGAATATCCTGATGAAAATTTGTCACAGAATGAATATGAATTGGAATAGGTTATGGAAACTAATAGAGGTGAATGTAATATGTACAGGGGCCTTATTTTTTTAAGTTTACTGAGAGAACTGTGAGGTGATTATCTCCATGGATCACGAGAGACGGAGAGAAACATGAGGGGAATGATAGAACGTCCCCCTTCCTTCAATTCGAAAATAAGGCCCCAGCGGGTAGATACAAAATTAGCAGACAATAAATAGGTACACAACATACACAAAGTTGAAAATCGGCTCACCTAGTAGATTTTCTCATACCTGCTCGAACAGCAAAACTCCCGAGAGCAAACAAATACTACTATCGAGTCCATTCCAGACTAATATCGTCCTGTGTTCTTGTTGGTTCATATTCGCACTTTACTCTTTCAAGTACTTTGGTGCAGAATTTGAACCACGAATTTCTTGAAGTTAGAGGTATGCTGGGACAAAATATATCCCGCTCTGCAATGGGCTCATGGTTTGTGGTACTACGGTTTATTTTCACTCACGCCCCATATTACTCACTTACTATGGTTTTTTGATTAATATGTTTTAAGCTGAAGCGAATAAAACAATACATTATTAGTGAATAGAATATACTCGAAACTTGTTCCGTACGTTGTGTTTCTCCTCTCGAATTGCGACTGCAAATTTCATGCTTATCATGTTATTACATTTTTTGTTGCATTAAATACTATCTAGGCAACATAGGAAACCTACTTGTTAAATTTTTCCAACTTATATGTTTATTATTCGATCACAAAATGTGAAAATCGACGCTGTTTGAAATTTGTCCCACCATACAACATGACCAAGACATTTTTTAACGATAATGATGAGGAAAATGATGTCGAATTCAATTTCAACATCATACTGTCTGATATGGATACATGGGACCCAGAAGATTTGATACCCCGATCGCGAAGTTAAAACCAGGGATAGAGAAAAAAAATGGTGTGGAGTGGATGAGATCGTTCAGCCAAAAGATTTCAATAGAACCTCTGGAGTGGCTCAAGATGGATAATCTCTCTCGTCAGTTCATCACGGACAAATTATTGAATCACATAGTTTTCCAGATCAATCTATATACTGAGCAGAATTATCAGACGACTGGAAAGACATATAAAGGAACAGATATTCATGAAATCTTTTCCTTGGATGCCGCTGTAGTCAACTCATTTATTCTTCACAGAATACTCTATATCTTCCAAAGTTTTCAATGAGAGATTTGATCATTTAGTCGTCAATAAATATCAGTATCTTCATCGAGAACATCAATCGAATGGACGAGTCAAATAGAGAAAAACACAAAGTCAAAGCCCGGTTATGAGAGTCACACAGGGTGCTCATCAACCTATCCGAACAAGTCGAAAAAGATAATGCTATCTGCAATTCAGGAAAGTTTGAAGTTGGAACAAACTGGTTGTGTGTTCCACTCTGTCTTGCAAAGAACAAAACATGTTTGCAGACGTGATTTGAAATGAGTCGATTCTCATGAAAACTTTCACCTTATGATGGAATGGTGGATTAGATTTTGACCCACCGTTTTTTTTTTGTAAAAATTGGAAAATTCTGAAATTATTTCATATTTGTTCGTATCTTTTGAGACATTTGGAGTTAGTTTGTTAATGAATCTCTTGAAAATCTGAAGAAAAATAAAGCTGTACATCTAGGGGGTGTTATATTTCGAAATTCCTGTACCTGGAAGAGTTAAACCATCGAAAACGACTCGACGACGACATATCCTTCCTGGCAATCTCACATTGAAAATCACGGACACGACCATATCACGATTATCACGACACAAGACACAACATGCAATTATTTTAAATTTTATTTTACGTTTACAATTATTTTACAAATCAGCAACCACACGAACAAAACTATTATCATATGATCTGCCAATATCATTTCTCAGAACAGTAGTATCTGTGACCATAGATTTCCTCTTTGCTGTGACCTTTGACAGTACTAACTAGGATTGTTCGCGTTCAGACCGTCAGAAGCATGCACAAGTCCACAGAACCCAAAAAAATCATACAGTTCTGTGAAACTGCGCATACTTCTGACCGTTTCGGACGCAAGAATTCAGATGACCATGAATTACTAATAGGTGATTTCTAAGGATCAATCAGAAACAGCAAAGTAGCGCCTGCGTGGTTGTGATTCATCCTGATTGGACACAGCTGATTTTATTGGTGAGATTAGTGCATATAGTGAGGAAGGATCATTTCATTGAATTGAACTAATATATATTTTTTTCCAAATTAGTTATTATGAAAATGATAGTTTCATTCAAAGAGATGATCCTTCCTTACTATAATACAGTAATCTCAATCAGCTGTGCTCAATCAGGATGAATCGCAACCACGCAGGCGCTACTTTGATGTGTCTGATTGGTCCGTGAAAATCGCCTATTAGTAATTCATGGTCATCTGAATTCTTGCTGGTAGCACACCATAAGAACAATCAAAACAAAGATCCTTCCTTGACAGTTTGTTGTTCTGAGAATGTATGTTATTTTGGAAAACGTCGAAACGTGATACTAGTAAATGTGAAGTTTTGTTTCTGACAATTTGCTTGGAATGTGACGATGCTTTTCTCAAACATTGAGCTGAATGATATGGTTCTTATGTCGGGTCGTAATTGTGCGGGGCCCATGAGACTCCTCGAAGGACACGAAATTATAGCGATGCAAGAAGGTGGAAGGAAGGGTCTAAAGGATTTTTCAATAAAAGAACTGCCAACCGTGAGGTGTTAAGTTATACGCTATTGGAGCTTATGTGTAGAAATCTTGGGTGAGTCCATTTTGAAGTTTTTGTATCATCTTTCTGAAATTCAAGACCGGGGTTAACTTCTTCCCCATGTACATTTTCTCGATTATACATTTTATTTAATATCTCCTAATTTTCATGTAGAGTGGCATCGTCGCTTCGTTCATCACGGTCGACTGCGGATCGCAAACGATAGTTGTGACAGAAGTAGAAATCTGGGCGGAAAAAGGGTATTTTGCCCCAAATCTATTTTGATCCTAATAATATTTTCAATAGTGCTATTCGGTAGTATACCTCAAGCTTTCTTAGTGTTCAAAATATATGCACTTATTTCAAAATCAGCCTGTATAATGTCCCTTCTAGACAACCATGAAATGTCCCTGATGGTACATTCCTGCAAATATCTTTGCACAGACGCCCTCAATATTTCCAGGATCATATGACAATTGAAATGTCCCTTAGGGACATGCTTCGAATCTGCCCTAGGGATATCCGTCGGATGTCCCAATTGGTACATGAACTGAACTCTTCCAATGTCCTAGAAATAACGTCCAATGGACGTCCCAGTCGGTACTTTCAATATGTTGTCCCTGCGAGGACGTTTACTTACACCTCGCCGACGAATGATAGCTCGTAGGCTAAAAGTACTCCTCGTCAATGTCCTTCACGTGAGTCCATTGGACATCCGTGAGAAACTTTTTGGGGACCTTCTACGGACCATCAACTCAACTAGATGTCCCAATCAGTTATGCAAGATCTGGTCCTAGAGGGACCCAGACAAATTCAAATTCAAGAATAATTCGTACGTCCCTGGGACATCCTATGGGCATCCAATTGATATCCCTCAGCGTTGCTGATATGTTGTCCTATGGATGTTCTAAGGATGTCCTCTGTAGTGCTTGATGAGGAATACTGTAGGATTAAGGTATTCAATAGTTGTCCCAGGGACATCCCTCAAGGACGTCCCTAGTTGATCCTCAAGTGGGACATTTGTGCGTCCCACAGACGTTCAATGGACGTCCACGGTACCAAATTCGAACGTCCCATGGACGTCCTGAATGTCTCGACAGGACGTCGTAAGGATATCCATGGGACATAAGTGTGTTATTAGGGACGACCTTGGCATCACGAGGAGATCTTTCGCTTTTAGAGCAATTCCTCTATTCAGTTTTCAAAAATGGCCGAACACCATCGATTGTATGTTATATCAAAAATCACATCAAAATATCAAATTGATTACATCCTCAATCTCATCGGTTCCACTTCTTGGTCTTGCACCCCCACGTTGCTGATTTCTGATGCATCGATCAAACGAAGTTGTTGTTCGAAGCATATCTTAGGGTACCTCATACTCGGGTCCTCATACTCAGAACCTTCTCTAGTTAGTTGAGGGTCATTTTGAATACATTGTATGCGTATTTTACTCTTCCAGTATCAAGTCGTATAGCACAGTCAGGGGTGTTGATGGGCACTAATAGGATTCTTTTCAGAAAAGTAATTTGCACTCTTTTTAGTATATCTAAATATCTCAAACTCCATACTGGTGCATAGTTGGACAAAGTACTAGAGGCTAGAGACTCAAAGATTTTGATTCGGGAATACCATGTGTCAATTTTAACCCTGGTCATTATAGGCAATATTGATCCAATAGCCTGCTTAGCTTTTTCAGCCGTAGAAATAGCCATTTCATGAAATAGACAAAAGCTTGTGAAAGTAACTCCTAAATAGGTGTATTTATTTCTGATAATCAAAGAATGATTTTTGAATTTGAATGGGTGAATATTGTTCTGGAATCCTCCACGAAAAAATTGCATTGATTGTGTGTATTTGATTTATATTGACAAGAAGGTTTTTCAGGGCAGTATAGTCCTCTAGTATCCTGAGCTTTTTCACCACATCAATTTTGGAGTTTGCCAGAATGACCATATCATCGGCATAAAGAAGCGCCAAGACATCCTGTTTATCATCAATATTCACTCCTTGAGCTCCTTGTGAGTGAAAAAAGTCTTATTCAATATCTGATATGAGAAGTGAAAATAGGAGTGGACTCAAAGATTCTCCCTGTAGCACACCTGTAGTTACATCAAAAGGATTGGAGAGTCCGTCAGATGATTTGATTTTGAAAGAGGCCTTCAAATATAAACTAATTATTACTTTTAACATTTTTGCAGATACTCCCGAGTGGAATAATTTATCCCACAAAAGCTGATGTACTATTGAATCAAAAGCTCGACAAAAATCTACGAATATATAGCAAAAAGTTTCCGTTTCCTATGTCTAATATGTGAATGAATAAGAGAGCTCAAAGTGTGTACCTACATTTTCGATACAACCTCGGCCAGGCCTAAAACCTGCCTGACATTCTGGCAAAATTTTGCAGTCGTCTGCCCACAAAGAGAGCCTATCCAGAAGAATATGTGTTAATATTTTTGCACAACAATTGATTAGAGCTATACCTCTGAAATTCGCTAGCTCTACTGCTGGCCCGCCCTTGTGGAGCATAGTTGACAAAATATCAGACCATGCATCGGGAGTGGAACCACTTTCAAATATTTTATTGGAAAGGAGTTAGGTAGAGTATCCAATTCTGATGAAGATTCTTGAGAAATTCATGAGTTATATGCTTTTGGGTGTATGATAAATTGACATTCATCATACAGGGCGTGGAAAGAAATTCTGAATTGAGACTCTATATCACGAATCTGCGATTAGAGGTCTATAAAAATCACAAATTTTCATCGTTCAAGTTTGAACCCTCTGATTGGGTATGAAAGTTTTGAAAAGGAATATTCTCAGATAAATTATGGACAAAAGTTATATGATCATTTCCTGGTCACTTGTTATTTTTACAATTATTTAGAACACCGTCAATTTCTTCAGGTGTATTAGGTTCATCAAGGTATGGGTGACTGACATAAAAATAAAGTGCATCTTGATTCACCTATTCTTGGTGGATAGATGTTTACATGATAAACTTCCCATACTTGAAAGGGAAGAGTTTTTCGCCTGGAGAAACCTCGTAATTGTTTGACGGTCAACCAGAAATCCTTAGGGTTCGATAAGTTACTCAATTTATTGGTAATATCTGCATTATGATTCTGTTTTTTATTTGCTATGAGTTGTTTGTATTCTTCTTTAGTTTCAATGTAACGCTGTTTGGAGGTTTCAGAGAAAGCATCTTGTCTAGCAGTTTTTAGAGTAATCCCAAGTTGTTTTTTAGAGTCAGTGCAAGTTTTATCAAACCAAAGTTTGTTTCTGCTTATTTTATTATTTCCTGGTTCATCATTCATTATCTCCTTCAATCCTAGATCATTAGCAATATCATATACAACTTCGCAAAAGTTGATATATAACTCGGTAGCATCAGATATAAAACCAACTCTGTTCGAATTGCGCATAGCCATTTTATAATCTATTGCGATTTCAGGTTCCCAAGTGAGCATTCTAGAGTCAAAAACATTTTTTACATAATGAGTTTTAGGCAAGGTATCTGTATCAATGTTAAGAGATATGTTTATAGGAAAATGGTCAGATAAGAAGTCATCTTCACCTACAAAAAAATTGCTCACTTCGGATAAATGAATGTTACTTACCCAAACAAGATCCACTACACTCTCACCCTGTTTACTTACATACGTGAATTTAGCTGGCCTGTCAAGTGAAGTTCGTCCATTGAAAAGTGAAAACAAATTATTACACATGAAATCAATGAGGGCTCGACAACAAGAATTTGATATTAGGTCCAAGCTGAGCCTGTCTTCAAATAAATTAGAATTTTCGACAACTTCACTAGGCAGAGTGCCCAAATTGGAGACACGACAGTTGAGGTCTCCACCAATTATGATAATCGCATCTGAATACTCTTCTGTTATTTCTGTTAGAGTCATGTGAAAAAATTAGGAAAATACAATCAAAATCTGTGACAAGTGAACTTAAACGTTCTCAATTTATCCATGTTTTTTTTATAGACACGTATATTCTGGTGAAACAGTCTGAAGGTATTTTTTCTCAAGATTCCTACCTGATTATTCAGATCATCGATATCCTCCATTTCCCCTGTAGCCAGGGGTGTATGGTCACGTACTTATGGTTCCATTTTCATCTTTATTGATTATAGTTCAAATAATCATTGATTCCCAAACAAGTTCAAAATATCGAAACAAAATATCAATTTTAGATTTATTTCAATTTAAATCACCCTATAAGTATTATTTACCTGATTTGAAGTGACAAAAACAAGGTGTCTGATGTATTCCTTCATATAATGAATATATATAAAAAATAAATCTTTTTCACATCGATAATACCACTACTATTTCATTTTACTATCCAACTGATTGATTGATATTACCTCAATCATTTTCAATGTTAACCGAATATTTCGTTAATCAATGGAAGAGATTTTGTGATTCAACTTTATAATCAACAGGAATATATTTTCTCTAATGAACCATACTCTGACAAGAAAACAAAATACTATTTCATTAACAACCATATAATGCAATGTTGTCATTACTAACGTCGTTGAAGTTTGGGAAGTGTCATATTACACACCTCAACTTCCCGCCCCCACTTCCCGCCCTCTCTATTTCCTGTCCTCACTTCCCGCCCTCAATTATGTAATATTTCAGATATGTTCAGAACGAAACAGAGATTTATTAATTCTGATCGAAATATGATGGTTGTAAATAAAATAGTATACAAACCTCGGTAGGGAGTTTCATTCCTGTTTCGAGATTAGTAGGGTGTATACTGATGTGTTATAGCTAACCTCGTCTCGGTTAACTAACTACTCTCACGCAAGGAATGAATCACTTCCCACCTCGGTGTGTAATATACTATTGTTGTACAATTTTGCAATGTATATAATAACACTGACATGTTATACTCCATAATGAAGCAAAAATGAAATGACGAAAACATAAAAGGATAATAATCCTTCAACAATGAAGAGAATGAAGAGTAGATAAACAAGATTGAATCAGTCTTCTGACTCGATGATTATTATGGTTTGGCCTTTCTTCGAAGATTTTAGTTTTTTTAAAATGCATCATATATATACTGCGCAGGAATACGGAAAGAGACTGGTCAAGCTTTCCTTGTTCTTGAATGATATCGTTGGTTTTTTTGTGTATGATTTCGACAGTTCTGGATACTCTTTTTCACACTTCAACAATATTTCCTCATACTCATGACCGGGACTTTTCTTATGAAATATTATATGGGGTCGTCTCAACCCGAATGATTTCAATATTGTTCCATAACACTTTGCCTCCTTCTGAATTCTCATCAATTTGGCCGTTATATTCTCGAGACAGTTTTCGATCTATAATATCTGAGAATTTTATATTATTTACTAGATTGGGATTTCCAGTATTTTTTGCAATTTCAATATCAATTCTATCTAAATTGATAAATTTTTTGTAAAAACAATCTGTCCTTATCCTATGTCTCAATCGTTATGACTCACCCTGTAGATATTAAGTGAAAATGGGAGAAGCAGTACACCTGTTTCATAAAAACAGGCTCATTCATTCCGAAGAATGTTTTATCTTTGTAGGTAGGTGGATATTCCGAGAAATCACCCACAGATATATTTTTTGTCGTACCCCGTCGACAGTGTCGGAATTTAAGGGATGATTTCTGCGTTAATGTGACTCTTTGAAGGTAGGGGGTATAGTCAGAAATGTCATTATTTCACAACGATATAGGCAAGTTCTCTCTCTCTCTGAGAATCGAGACTCTGATTTAAAAAGCAATAACTTATGTCAGGACTCATGATATGTCCATTTATATCACAATGAAACAGTAGTGATTTGAAGATTTATAATGTTGTTTTCTTTATTTATCACTGACTTTTCCTGGGGATTGTGACAAATGAACAAGTTAATTAATCTGGTACGCGTGTTTTTATTTTCCTAGAAGATGCTTGTCTTATCATGTTATGCCATGCCATGCATTTTTGAATTGAATACATCGGTATGCAACTCAAAAATGAATACAAAGATTAGCTATTCATGTATCCATGAAATTATGAAGACGGGCCTTGATTATTTCCGATAGCAAAGTTCACCTGAGGGTAATAGTCCAAGAGCCGGCTGCGAATTTCAACCGTCATCTGCAGATAACGAAATGATATAAGTCCCAAAGGCATGTGAAGCCATCGGCAACGGCACCTGGCCCAATCACTATCCTGACCAGAATGATTGAAAAATTGTACTTTCCTGTGCGGAAATTCGCATTCGATTTCGCGATTTCATAACAAGATGAGAATTATGCTATTCGATACCAATTGAATAATATATTTCAGAAACCTACCTGTTCCACCCCTCAGTCTGAGCCGAATTCACGGCACAGCGATTTGATTTTTGCTATTATTCCGGACATACGTAAGTCATGTGATAACAAGTTGAAACAGGAAGCAAATGAAAGGGGATGATGTTGCATTTGCGAATTTTCAAACGTGCCACGATTCAAGCTGATCTAAGTTGGTGTCAATACTTTCTAGAATATTTTGCTCCTCTCCGAAGATAATATCCGATGGAGCAGTGTAAAACTCAACATGGAAAGATTGATTCTCTGCGACTAACTAAGATCGGGTAGAATCACGACACGTTTGGATATTTGCAGAAGGGACATTTCTTTCCTTTTATTTGCTTCTTGTTTCAACTCGTTAACACATGATGGAAGTATGTCCGGAATAATAGCAGCAAATAAATCACTGTGCCGTGTATTCGACTCAGACTTAAGAGTGGCACATCAGGTAGGTTTTTGGAATCTGCGATTCAATTGGTATCGGATGGCATAATTCTGATCTCGTTATCAAATCCTATGCCAATTTCAGCACATTAAAGTGCAATTTTTTCATCATTATGCTCACAGGATAGTGATTGGCACAAGTGCCGTTCGATGAACGTTTCAACACTTTATAATAGGGCGCATACCAAGGAAATATTCCCGAATATACAGAATGTCAGATCTGTAACTTTTGAAATATTCGAGATATAGGGTTTTGGAGATTGATGAGCAGCTAGTATACCAAATTGCTAATCAATTGACCAAACAATGATTGTTCTATCACTTCCGGTTTTTACTGGAAACGATCCCAACTTTTGATTTTCAAATGGGACACCGTGTACTGCATTCCATAATCGGCTAGGGATTTTCATAACAAATTCATCGATACCAGGTTCGATAGGGTTATTTCAAACGAGTACGCAGATATTTGCTTTCGAAATTTTCATAAGCTCAATGAGTGTGACAGAGAAAGAAGTTCACCCATTGAGCACATGGAAACTTCGAATGCAAATATCTTTGTTATCGTTTGAAATAACCCTAACAATTCGGGTATCGTTGAATTCGTCATGATAATCCCTAACCGATCATGCGGAATACAATATGGGGTGTCCCTTTTTGAAATCAAAAATTGGGGGTTCGTTTCCGGTGAATCTGGAAGTGATAGATGGAAAGATGTCTCATCAATAATGAGCAATTTGGAATACTCGCTACCCATCAATTTTCAGAACCGTATCTTGAATAATTCAAAAGTTACAATCCTGGACGTTTTTTGTGCACTTCTCTGTATATATAGATAATTTCATTTCTAACAGATAACAATGACATTTTGATCATTTTTGAAACGAAATGGATGTATCAATTCATCAGCTTCTCGCTATGTTTGAAAAAAGTACCATTGATCATTGGAGTTTTGTTATATATACAGTGTGTTTCAGCCAAATGAAACAAATTTGATGATTTCGATTGCAACACCCTGTATTTTATTGCAATTTCAAATTTTCCTTGAAGAGATTATTTCATAAATGATTCACACTTGGAGTCTAGGGGGAATAATCACAGAGATAAAGGATGTTCAAAATTGAGAATTTTCAACTTTAGGATTTTCATATGTCGATACTATCCATAATCGGTAAAACGGATTTGTCGGATGTCCCTATCTCGACTCTTGATTTACTTTCTACTGAGATCTGATTGAAACAGACATAGGGTGATCAGAATTCTAAATCATGAATCACTCTAAGGTTTACTTACAGCAATAGTAGTCTTCAATTATTGAAGAACGTAGATGTACAGTCTGTTCAGTTTTCGATGCTTTTGCGTGATATCTCAGTTATTTCCGGGTAGAACCTTGCGGTTTTTGGGTTTTTGCGGTGAAACAGTATAGTGTGAAAATATAGTATCTTGAATTGATTTCTGAGACAAATGGTCCTCACTGTATTATAATCTGATGGACATTTTTAAACATTGAAATTTAATATATTCATATAACCACATTCAATTATGCTATTCAAATCATTCTTCAAGAAAACAAAGTGATTCAGAACCTTCCATTATTCACTTATTTCCAAGGCCTACAGTTGTTTTTTATCTATCAAGATAGTTTTTAGTTTTAGGTAATAGCTTAACAAACATGGAGTCAATGGAGACATAGTCACCTCTGTTATAATTGAATCGAGTTCACTGTTCTGATGCGAGATAAGCAGTATGATGGCACTCGAATCTGGAATAGGTATTTATCAATAATGACTTGTCATCATGCTGCCATGGTCATGACTGCCAGATTTCAATTGGTATCGAAACGGAGGACTTTCATAGTGACTAGAGTGTTGAAATATTGTGCCTATATCTAAAAGTATTGAGAATCTATACATGCAGCACCATCTATTGGTATTTCTCAGATTTACCCTTTCAAGTATGTGAACTTATCTCTTTCTAGAGAAATAAAGGCAGTATTTTACTGTGTTTCACAGTAGAGCTATTGTGTCTCATTATCCCCGGTTTTTTCCCGAAAATCAACAGGTTATGTGCCCTGAATGATTGTCGGCGGAAATATTGTTGTTACGAGTTATAGTTCCGTTGTTACAGTAAAGAAAAGACTGATTTATACTCCGTTAATTGCAAGTCCATTTTCGTAATTCGCGTCGTGGGTGGACAGTGCCAAGATGGCGTCCAACAATTATCTCGCCAGTGTTTCAAAGTTGCAAGACCGCGATAATTATGAGGAATGGTCGTTCGCCATAGAATATTTCCTCATATCAGAAGGCTCGAGTGGTTGCATATATGCGCAACGGAAACTGATAGTGTTCAAGTAGCGGAAGCGAAGGCCAAGATTGTGTTGTCTCTCTACTCATGTGCATGTGAAAGAGGCTACAACAGCCAAGGACGTTTGGGATACAATGAAGGATCTGTATAAAAACTAAAGGATTCACGAGGAAAATATCTTCTCCATAACCAGATCTCATGAAGGTTAGAGAGCTTCTCGTCGATGACAAAATATATCAACCAAGTAATCGAGACTTCTCAGAAACTTGGTCGAACAGGGCTCATACTTGATACGTCATTAGTTGGAAACTTGCTTTTGGCGGGATTACCAGGTAGTTTTGCCCCGATGGTAATGGCGCTTGAGCATAGCGGAATCGACATAACTACCGACTCCATTAAGTCAAAGTTGCTAGACAAGCAACTAGATGGCGGCACTAGTTCAGCAGGTGGTGCTTTCGCTGGAAAAATAGGCAACCAGAAATGTCAAAGTCAGAATAGAAATAAAAATGACAGCCGCAGTAACAACAAAGACCATACCATAATTTGGTTTGAAATGCACACGGCCAGGCCATTTGATGTCCGAATGTCCCCAACCCAATCAAAACAGAGGTATTGATGAGCAAACAAAGAGTGCTTTCAATGTTGTTCTCCTCAGTGCGAATTCAGACTCAGGCGCGAGTGTACCTACACTTAACTTGCAGGCAGGATTGGCTATTGAACCAGAGAGAACCCACTGTAAAGGACATCATGGTTGCAAATAATAGTGAAATCGCTGTGCAATTGAGTGGTGAAGTTGACATTCTTACGAAAGTTGGTGAAGAAAATCATTCAGTAAAAGTCATGAATGCTCGGTATGTTCCTGAACTAGCTGACAATGAGACCTGTGAAAGCTTCAATTCTGATGAAGTTGCAGTAGCTAAAGCCTTCTTGGGTGATGGTGTGTATGAGATTGATACTTCCAAAAGGTGCTTATTGGCTGGACAGGCTGTTGCTACTAGCGAAACATGGCATAGGAGGCTGGCATATGAACTCTAGTTATTTGAACAAAATGCGAGATGGTCTTGTGGATGGCATCAACTATGATGATCAGGTGAAAATCAAACTGAAGAATTTGCTGTGAAGGGAAGCAAACACGTCAACCTTTCGGACAGTCGAGTACAAGAGCTGCTGGTTTACTTGATGTAGTACACACAGATCTAGCAGGACCAATAGAGGTAACTTCCATAGGAGGTTCAAAAAATTATGCAGAGTTACAAGATGACTGTAGTCGAATGTCATTTTTATATTTTTTAAAATCAAGAGCTGATACTTTTGAGAAATTCAAAGAATCGCAAACCTTAGTTGAGCACCGGATTGGAAGGGAAATCAAAGTGCTAAGATCTGAAAATGAGGGTGAGTACATTGGTGCAGAATTTGTGACTAATTTAAGAGAACAGGGTGTAATTCATCAGACCTCTAACCCTTATACCCCAGAACAAAATGGGCGTTCGGAGAGGTTAAATAAATCTTTGGAAGAGAAAGCTAGGTGTTTACTTTATGAAGCAGATTCAGAAAGACGCTTCTGGGCTAAAACCATTAAGCCAGCCTGCTACCTCAGAAACAGGTCTGCAGTCTCTAATATCTCAAAAACACCCTATGAAATGTTTTATGACAAAAAACGAGATTTGAGTCATACACGAATTTTTGGTAGCACAGCCATGACTCACATTCCTAAAGGAAAGCGCAGAAAGTGGAACAAAAAATCTGAAAAGTTAATTTTAATTTTCTGAAACTACAAAGGGCTGTAGGCTCTACAATACGAAGACAAACCAGATATCTACAAGTAGATATGTGCATAATACAGAAACGGAAACAAACATAAATAATGTACACTCCTATGTAGAAGAAAATCAAACTCAGGCTAATCCAGATGAAACAAACCATGATTCAAGCTCAGAATAATGCTCAGTGCACCTGGAGCCGAGTTCAGATGAGCTAGTATTCTCTGAAGATGAGTTCAGTGACGAAACTTATGTTCCTGAAGATACAGGAAGTCTCAGTTGTACTGGAAATGTGAGAAAATCTCAAAAACAGAGAAAAACTGAGAACTTTGAAGACTTTGTCACTTATTATACTCCAGTAGAGGGAGAAAAATCTGAGAAAAATCTAGCTTCAGTGGCAAAAGCTCTTGCAGGACCAAACAGAAATAAGTGGATGAGTGCCATGACAGTTGAAAATCATGCATGGGACCCAGTGGACCTTCTCGAAAGTCAGTCACCAGTGAAGTGCAAGTGGGTTTAAAAAAAACTGTAGTTATGGCATTGTAACTTATAGGGCTAGGTTGGTTACTAAGAGTTTCAGCCAGAGACCAGGTATCCATTTCGATTAAACATTTTCCAGTCGTCAAACATCCAACTTCGAGATTACTTTCGGCAATATCTGTCCAACTTGAATTGAATATTTACCATTTGGAAGTTGCCACAGCATTCTTGGATGAAAAACTGGAGGAAAGTGTGTTCATTGGAATACCAGATGGTTCTGACACTAGAACCCTTAGCAACCAAAATAAAGTTTTGAAACTGAACAGGGCTGTTTATGGTTCAGAATAGTCTTCTCGTGTTTGGTATAAGGAGGTTGAGAATGTGTTGATCAATTTGAACTATAAAAGGAGTGATCATGAGCCTTGTATTTCCATTAAACATGTAGATTGTAGACAGTCTTGTAACCTCAATTGTCCTATATGTAGATGATTTCTTTATCTGTTTTAACCATGAGCAAGAATCAGTTTCTTTAAAGCACCAGCAAATCAAAGATTTGGGTCAACTCAACCAATGCTTAGTCATAAGAGTGAGAATAGATGATGGTGAAAATAAGATTAATTTAGATCCAGAACAGTACATAAATGATGTATTATAAAGGTTCAACATGAGCGAGTGTAAGCCTGTTGGCACGCCCATGGACAAAAATGTTTGTTTTGATGAGACAGATACCAATGTCTGTAGAAAAGATCTAGCATATCAACAGTTATTAGGTAGTTTGAAGTACTTATTGTCTGTATCAACAAGGCCTTTGTTGTGAATTTTCTTAGCCAGCTAGTAACTGTTATAATGAATCACATTGGAAAGGAGCTAAGAAAATTCTAAGGTATCTGAAAGGTACAAAATCATTATCCTTAAAAAATGAGAAGGATGATTCAGAATTATTAATGGGTTTCGTAGATTCTGATTTGGCAGGTAATGTGTATGTCAGAAGGTCATTTCCTGGTTTTGCTTTTAAATAAGCAGAAGGTGTTGTTCCATGAGAATGTAAATAACAAACCACTGTGGCTTCGAGCGGTAGGTACCGACGCCGAGTATATGGCTGTAACAGATAAGCTTCAAAAGAAGCTATTCATTTCAGGAATTTGCGTTGTCAGGTTTGTTAGAAATTCATAGGTGTATAACTATTTTTACAATGACAACCAAAGTGCTCAAAAATTGGCTATGAGCCCTGTAAGTCATAAGAGGTCTAACCACATAGACGTAATAAGCTACCACTTTATCAGGGAAGCAATTTCAAATAAACTGATTAATCTCGAGTATTTATCCACAGATGAAATGTTAGCAGATGTGTCGACCAAAGCACTTTGTTTGCCATAACATTCAGAATTCGGTAGTGAATTAGGCTTTGGAATTATATTATTTAGATAAGTGAGAGTGATAAAATATTGTGCCTATATCTAAAAATATTGAGAATCCATACAAGCAGCACCATCTGTTGGTATTTCACAGATTCACTCTTTCAAGTATGTGTATCTCTTTCTAGAGAAATAAAGGCAGTCTTTTAAACTGAGTTCCACAGGTGAGCTACTGTGTCTCATTATTCCCGGTTTCTTCCCTAAAATCGACATATAGGTCCATATTTATTTTCGTTATTTGGCTACTGGTGGAAAAGCCTAATATACACCTTGGTAGAATAGAGAATCATCACCCCGGGATCTTACACTCTTCGGATGAAGCCTCGGGATATAATCTTGGTCACTAGGTCATAATGGTTTTTTTTCTGTGACGGGAAAAAAATTTGGCATTTCATCTCTGTTGGCAGGTTATGAAATGTCACTTTTCATGAATAACTTTTTTCCTGTGGGAAAAGAGTGGGTATTTTTTTCCCGGATATATATCACATATATATATACCTACACTGTTGATGGCTCTTGTTGTGACATAATTGTAGCTTTACCGAAAGAGTGTACAAGTGAGATTATTGATACTCTCAACAGTTTTGATCCCTACATTCAGTTCACAATAGAAAATGAAGACAACCGTATACCATTTCTTCACACAAAGTTCATTAGAACTGCAGACAACAGTATCTTGATTGATGAGTCAATAATACTGTTTCCGAGAAAGAACTGCAAGTCCTTTTGTTGTCCATTCGACTTCGCGGTTACGTATATTACTAAACAACCACTAAATTCGCAATTTTTTGCAATCAAATAACAGAATTAGACTGACAGAAGTGACATCAGATATTTGATTACTTCAAAAGAATGATGAAGATGCCTGCAAGGCAGGTGTCCCTACTGTTAAAAACTTAAAATTTCACGTCGATAATTTTCAGATTTCAAAATAATGTAATATCTTCTCAATATCGATTTGTCCTCCCTGCTGTCACAGAAAAAAAATGTGTACCATGAACGGAAAAAATATTAGATTTCAGCTCACGGTTTTTTGTCTCCCTCCGCTACACGTCGGGAGACAACACGACCTGGAGCTAAAATCCTAAAATCTACTACTTTTTTCCCTTGTATAATGAATAACTATTTTACTACCTTAGTGTATGAATTACTATATATTATTCATTTCTCATGAATTTTTCACAAATCGCTAACTAAGAAGAAGACAGTCAGAATTTGAGATTTCGCAAAATTCGGTTTTTATTATAATTAGACATGAAATACTGCATATAGATTCACTTAACAAGCCGTCACAACTGAAATGCATGAGACCCGTACTGGAGGGCGGTACTATCGAACGGCAAAATTATAAGAGCTTGGAATGCTCTCTGCAACAAGGTCACATTTTGAGAAATGCTTATAAATATTCGTGTTTATCTAAATGAGATAGTCATAATAATTCAACTCAGGACCGGCTTCTAGGGAAGTCGTTGCTGACCAGTAGGAATGAATCCAGTGTATATTGGGGGAAGCAGCACTGCTGCTACCCCCAATATACACTGGTTTATATATATGGATGAGATATTGGATACAGTTATCCCAGTTTTATCCTTTACACCTTTTTTTATCAAAAAATATGTCGATGACATAATTGTAGCTTTACCGAAAGAGTGTACAAGTGAGATTATTGATACTCTCAACAGTTTTGATCCCTACATTCAGTTCACAATAGAAAATGAAGACAACCGTATACCATTTCTTCACACAAAGTTCATTAGAACTGCAGACAACAGTATCTTGATTGATTGGTACAGGAAACCATGCAACTCAGGAAGATATATAGGTATTAATTATCTATCCTATCATAAAACGTCGATGAAAGTCAACCTGATCAACAACTCATTCCACAATAAAAACCTCAATATTCTCCTTCAACTGTTCAAAGATAATTCATATCCACCTAGTTTAATAAAAAATATTTTATTCAATAACTCTGTCACGCTTGAAGCTGAACCCCCTAACATTCAACACAATCTCACTGACATCCAATTGCCTGTTACTCCCCCACAACAAATACTATACACATCAATGTCCTACATAAAAGATATCACACCCAAACTTGCTAGAATTTTTGTGAACATACGAAACATCAAAGTAGCCAACAAAACAGTTCTCACTATTAAATCCATATACACAAAAGTGAATTAAAGATGAAATTCCATTGACATCCCGAATGGATGTAGTATACCGGGTGGCTACGGAAGTATTGCCTACGGAATATCTCAGTTATTGTATGAAGTAGGTTTGTGAAATTTGAAGCGTCGAGATAATGACATAAGAGCTAGAATTTGAGCATATTGACATGTCGAAGTCAACTTCCGGTCTGACCGGAAGTAACATCAACTTTCTTATTTTAAATGGAAACCCTATTTTTTTTTCTTTTCGCTCTATTCAGCATTCAATTCCCTTTTTAATGACATATCTCAAGTTGGTATCTAACCAGAAACTAGATCGGAAAAAAATTATTATTGAAATTCACCGAGTAGGCCATGGAAGCAAAATGAAAGCCAAAAATTGAAAAGTTGGCTATGGAAACCATACGTCACTTGATAACAGTTGCTACTACTGTGATATTTCAGTTTCATTCGTCGGCGTTATAAAAAGCCGCCAAAAAAAATATTGGAAAAATTGGGAAAAAAACAATACTCTGTAGGTCCATAACTTAAATAGGAACATACAACTTTTTCTTTTCTGTACTATTCAGCATAACCATTCCTTTCTAACGATGTAATAGAAAGTAATTTTTCGAAATGAAATACCAAAAAACCCAATTATTATTCTTCAAATAACAAAAAAACAGATTTATCGAAAAAAAATTCAAATTGATAGAGTAATAATTTTTTTCTGATCTAGTTTCTGGTTAGATACCAACTTGTGATATGTCATTAGAAAGGGAATTGAATGCTGAATAAAGCGAAAAGAGAAAAAAATAGGGTTTCCATTTAAAATAAGAAAGTTGATGTTACTTCCGGCCAGACCGGAAGTTAACTTCGACATGTCAATATGTTCAAATTCTAGCTCTTATGTCATTATATCGACGCTTCAAATTTCACAAACCTACTTCATACAATAACTGAGATATTCCTTAGGCAATACTTCCGTAGCCACCCGGTATATTATTCCTTGCAAACATTTTGATAGAACATATGTAGGTCAGACATCAAGAGCCCTTAAGGCAAGAAATACTTCACACAAAAGTGACAGCTGATTACATTCAGAAAGATGTGCTCTAGTTGATCATGTTAACCAATTTGACCATCATATGGATTATGACAATGTAAAAATCTTAACAACTAAAAATATATAACTTGACCAAGAGGTCCTTTCCAGAAATGTCGTTTATTTATCAAGAGGTTAAAAACATGAATAAATAAACTGACATCAGTTGACTGAGTGGAATTTATTCCTACTTATTGACATTAGACAACAGCTCCCTTAGGGTTGATTCCAATGATAATTCTGAACTATAACATTTCAATCTATTAAATTCAAAATTACCACAATTTTTACAGTTGGTACGATAGTTGGTACCACTGGATAGTACTTGTCATGTCAACACTGTCAACCAACATTCTAAACCTAATTTCAATGTCATTCATCCATTTTTTCATATCCGGCCACATGGTGTCCATGAATAGCTATAGCTAGAAGTTCAAGTTTTTAACATGTTTGATTGTAACTTTAGTACTTTTGTATTTTTTGAGTGTTTTATATAATAATTCTACACGACTTTGTTCCTGGATGATGTATCACATTTCAATTCTCATAATTATTGTTAACATCATAGTAATCATCCTCACGTAGATGTATATAAGTACAAATATTTTTCGACTTTTATATTTATTACAGACAATAATTATTGTAGTATGCCCTGATGATGGAATCAATTAAATTCCGAAAGCTTGGATAATCTTCAAAGAGTTCTCTTATACTTGCTGCAAAACCTCACTATTTACTAGTCGATATATTTATAGATATATATGAACATATTATCATTCTGAACATTCGACAGAAAACAACTACTTTCTTAGCTATCTGCCACTTTGAACATTGAATCGTATCTTTTGAACGTCCAAAAAGAAAGCATTCAATCAAATTCCGAAAGCTTGGATAATCTTCAAAGAGTTCTCTTATACCTGCTGCAAAACCTCACTGTCCACTAGTCGGTATATTTATATATATATATGAGCATATCATTCTGAACATTCAACAAAAAACAACTACTTTCTTAGCTTTCTGCCACTTTGAACGTTGAATTGTATCTGTTGAACGTCCAAAAAGAAAGCATGAAAAATAAAAAGCATCTGAAATTGAGAAGTCCGTAGAATGAGTGATTTTATCTGATTCGGTTTATTTGAATGATTTTGCCTAAAATAAAACACTTTGAGTTATGGAATTGAAAAAAATTATCGGATAAAATTTGAGGAACGTGTTGTATCTGGGAATATTATTCTTTGACCAATTTGATGAAAAGACACTAAGCTTATTTCACCAGTCGATATTGATACTTCGTTTTTTTATTATTGTTCGGATGATTCTAAAGGTGATGTGTGTGGCATACCCTTGCGGTGACTATATACAAGCGTATATAATATTATATTCGAAAGTAATGAAAACATCATTTGTGTTAATAAATTGAAGGACGATTGAAAAAATTTACGTTCTGTTTCCTCGTAAAAATGATAATTGATATTGTTGTTATACTTACACATAAGATAGGTCGAAATAAACAAGATGGCGGATACTGGTGAGTCAGAATGATTCTGACAGGTCAATGTAAACAAGGATTCATTAAGGACCATGCAATTGTATCAGTATATAATACCGAATGATTGTACGGAGAGAACTTGGCCAATTAAATCGTTTTCTTGAAAAAGATAGTTCGCTTATTATGAGTGAACCCTAAACTAGTGCTAGGTTAACGAATACTCATCATTGTTGAATTATTTTTCTGTGGGACAAATTCAGTTGCTCTTAGCGAACTAATCGATGAAGACAATTTACCGATTTGATTGGTGCAGGTGACAGCTCACCTGTGGTTGAACATCTTTTATCCGTTCGGTATTTCGATTCATTAGGATAGAATGACATGTCATTGCTTGAAAGTATCAACTTTTTGTTGCAATGATCAATAGTGCTCATAAATCAATACAAAGTAATGAAACGTTCAAACATTGTCGTTCTTGATGATAACCTAGTTGATTAGTTAGTAGGCGAGAGCTTATTTTACCTCCTCGCACAAGGTCGCCTGCCAGATTACCATTTAGATCGACAATGGTCTAAATAATTTGTTGATTTGTGGATTTTCTACACAAATAGCTCTCATAAAGCGTAATCATTGATCCCATTCAGAATAGTGGTTCCTTCATACCTAAACCATGGAGGCCGTATGCAAAATCAACAAGTATGGAGACATAAAGAAAATGTGATAAAAATCTGAACAATCGACGTGTATAGAGGTACCTCACACATGAAAATATCTGAAAAATATACATCAGCAGAGTCCATTGAGAAGAAAGACAAAAGGATGCCGCGCGAGTTCAAATGGAAACATCAGATGATAAGGAAAATGAGGAGAACATATTTTGTCCAGCCCATTCCGAAAAATATACGAATTTCCGGAAATGAGACTTGAATCAATGTATGTATTGCCAAAAATGGTGGCCTCAAGATTGAGCAACAAAATATGTTGAAGGCCATTTAGAATGCAACCTTTATAGACCAAGAAATATTTTTTTTATTGTGGTTGGTTTCAGATTAATGTATTATCCTCCATTTTGTAGGTTTTTTTTAACTCTCATCATGATTCATCAGGTATAATGTCTTTCAAGTCATTTAATGAAATCGACTAGGTATGCGTACTCTTGTGTACTCTCACCCTATGCATGAAAGTAACAGAACATATACCTTAAATTTCAAATGAATAGTTATCTCCATCCGAAACACAAAACCGGGATTACCACCAGCCAATATTCTCTTCATTGGTAGTCTTACAATCGTCTTAACGTTTGCGGTTAGAGATATAATACCATTTAAGTAATCCCTTCTTATCTGGGCGTTTCCAAAGCGGCAATATTATTAGCAAAAATGACAAGTGTAATTCATTTAACTCCTACTGACTTCTGTGTGCTCTTACTTTTCGGCGAATTGACGAGGATTTAATCTGGTTGGGTTGGAGCAGATTATGATATCTCAAGGTGTTTAGCTGATTAGGAGAATTACTATAACCGCTCTGGGATTTACCTACCCTCCTCCTATTTAGTATGATAGTTCACCATCAGTTATCGAATTTTCCATCCGAATATAGAGAATAAGATGAATGACGGCTTTTGGCATATAGTAGAAATATTCAACCTTCATGATCATACCAAAATTCATATCAAAACTTGATTGGCATAACTTCAAAACAATCTCGAAGATGTGGAGATTGGACGTATAATCAATATCATTTATATGATAGAGAATTATTTGACGCTTCTGTTTTTTTTATATCCAGGATCAGTTCAAGAACCTACAATAAGTAGGTATATATCTCATGAACACCAGAAATGTGTTCGTCGCGCGAATGGGCTTATATCACGAAAAAATTGTATTTCATAATTCGAGAGTACTCACCCAAACTCGAGTCCAAACTAGCTCACCACCGCAAACCGTTTCTTGTTGTGAGCTCCCTACGTTTTATATAAAAATATTGAAATCCCCGATTTCTCGGACCTCTGAAAACGAGGCGATGATGTGACGTCAAAACCCTAGCTAATACTGAAACAAGACTATTCCAGACAGAAATGGATGATATACGATTTCTGACGGAGTGAATTAGCGCGAGGTCAAAGTTGAAAGAATTAATATATCAGTTGCCTCAGTCTCCGTCGGGCGTTTGGTATTTTCTTTCAACTATGAATGAGGTTTCCACGTCATAAGAGGGTCCGTTTTCAGAAAGTACTATTATTTATGTCCAAAAATAGAACATTCCAGTTAATTTTTCGATCGAATTATGACGTCAATCATTATTTATGTATAACAGGATCATGGTTTGAGTTAAAAGTTCTACTAAGGTGTACACGCCCATTACTATGACTATTTCACGCAGTTATTAAATGGACTAATCAGGACCCCAAGTCGAGTTGGGATTATCGATAACACCGAACTCGACTCTTGACTCTGATTGGCCTGTGAAGTTCGGTGGTTTCGATGTGTTTGTCACAGTTGAACTTCGAATAAACAATTACATCCAACCTGATACATCGCATCACGAAATATAAAATATTGTTTAACGAGCACGGAATGATAACCATTTTGCACAAGAATAAAGTCGGCAGCATGAACCGCGAATGCTGCAAATCATATAAGTGAGAAATCAGCATTTAATGCGAGTTATACACTATACTATTTGCGCGGTTGTAACAGATAACATCGAAGTTCTTGATTTGGCTTGTAGCCATCTGATTGTCCCTTGAGCAATGCTCATCTATTAGACATAGAGCTGTCATTGCTTGAGATTTGTTAGTTCACGGAAGTTGAAACTTTGTGAGATGATAACACAATAATGAATGAAGTCATTGTGATATCAGATACGGAAATGGTATTGGGGACATACAAAGTATCTCATTGATTCATCGAACAATGTAAAACAACAGCAAATTTGTGTTATGACGGTAAAAAAAACTAAATACTATTGCGAGTACAAGAGGATGTTCGAATACTCAAGCACAAACCATTATTGTGTACTATGATACCTCTACCATTTATGGTTATAATTGAAAAATATTCAAGTACGGCGTTATGGTTGAATCCAATATAATGTATTGCCGAGTGTACCTAATACGGTTGATGTCGTTGTTTATTGTTTGAAGAACTTTATTCAGATTTCTTATACCATCCACTTTGTGAAATATTTTGAATAAACACGTCTTGTGATTGAATTCATCTTATTAGTCTGTTTTTCATTCCTGAGCTCAACTGAATTGCTTCCAGAAAACACCACGAATCCGCAGGATCAATTCAGTTTCGTTCAGAAGTGAATCGACAGACTTATCGTAAAAATTCAATCACTTGTAGTATTACTACTGATTGTTTTTTTCATATGTCAAAATTTGATGTTTTCGTTGTTTCAACCAATAGCAATGTGTAATTCTAGCCACACGAAAAAGAATCAATAATCCTAAGTAGATATATGAAAAACTTGTATACTAATCGAGACCAGGAAACAAGTTTATGACCACAAAAATATTCGTGCTCTTGAAAATGTGTACCTATCACTATTAACTTGCTCCAGTGAATTTCAGATTGATTACCATCAGTGAACACAGCACGTAAGTTAACTCAACTTGTCATTAGTGACTTATTTATTTGCTTTTAGTAACTTAATCACTTGTCATTAGTGACTCGTTCACTTTTCATCAGTGACCTTATCACATGTCATTAGTAACTTATTTACTTGTCATCGGAGGAACACTTTTCAATACTTATCTGAAATCGGTATTAATAAAATATCGCACCATCGAGACAAAAGTGTCACAGCTCATAAATCTCCTAATTTATTATTCTTGAATTTGTTGTCGACCTTAGATTATGTCTAGCGAAATTTTACCAAAACTCGTTCGTCTAATATAGGACGGCAAAGCTTTGGAATCATTTGCCGATGGAAGTATTCTCGAGACCTTATATATTATTTAACCTCCGAAAGTTCAGATAAATTTCAATACCTACCCAGGTAGAACATCATATTGGCTAGAACTTGGTTTCATATTAGCCCAATATTCGAATATTGAATATGGAATTACCAGATCGCACCAATATCAAACCAATTTTTCATTTCAATATTCGATCATCAATCCATTGCCAATATTTTAATAACATTGAAATTTTGTGACCAGCCGATATCAATTTGTCAATATTTATTTGATATTGGAGGAATATTAACGATCACAATATGTCAATTTTCATGATGGGCTGATATTGCATTTCCAATATCAAATAGATCTTGGAAAAAAATATTGACTCAATATCCAATTTATGATGGTTAGTGAATATTGCATTTCATTGTCCAGCAATGTTGTAATAACATTGAAATTTTGTTTCCAGCCGATATTTATTTACCAATATCTATTCGATATTGGTGAAATATTGACGATCACAATGTCAATTTCCATGATTGGGCTAATATTGTATTTCCAATATTGAATCAATCATGGAAAAAAATATTGCATCAATATCAGATTTATGATGGTTGGTGAATATTGCTCTTCGTTGTCCAGCAATATTGCACTGATATTGGTGATTCAATATCATTTCGATATTCAATAATCAATCCAGTGCCAATGTTGTAATAACATTGAAATTTTGTGACCAGCCGATATCAGTTTGCCAATATTTATTTGATATTGGCGAAATATTAACGAATACAATATGTCAATTTTCATGATGGGCTGATATTGTATTGCCAATATCGAATCAATCTTGGAAAACATATTGTATCAATATTTTGTATTTTTATTCAGCCAACATTAGTTCATCAATATGCGACCCATTTCAGATAGATATAACTAATGAAATATGCCAGAACCAATATTGCACTGACATTGGATTTCTAATATCGAATCGATATTCGTGATATTTCTCTTAGTATTTGAGCTACGTTATAACAGCTGGCGCCACTAGCACGCCTCCAACAAACGACTGCTGAGAGACATCAAATACCGCATTCGTTCAACTTGCAAACTAAGTATTCTGGGATACAGGAAACGAAAATGGATTTGATATTGTACAAATATCGCAATTTTTTAATGAGGCTAATATGGCTTCGAATTTTGATTTCGAGTTTTGTGTGGTTTTGTTGAAAAACGAAATTCAATATTGGTTGAATATTATAATTCAACATGAAGATTATATTGCAAAATAATCACATCCTCATTTTAGCCAATATAGTAGGGGAATATGAATTCAATATCAATTTCACATATGAAAATTATAAGAAACCAGTTTTCTATAAGTTGGCATCATATATTTGTCCAATCTTGTATACGAATATTAACTTGATATTGGATAGAGCATATCGAAACAAGATTGAAATTCAACATAGCACCAAGATTCCAAAATGTTCACATTGATTTATTGACCCAATAATTAAAATTAATATTTTCCCAACATTCACATTTATTGACTCAATATTGAACCAATATTAGTGTTCTACCTTACCATTCCTATTCCTTTTGTCCGTAATGTTTCTCGAACATAATACGTACTTCCTTTTGTGCGTTCCAAGAGATAAAACGAAATTATTCCAACAAAAATCTGGTGAAACTTTTGTTATGATGGGTACATAAATTTAAGAAATTATTCTCCCAGAATATGGAGTTTTGAGATATTAATTTTATATTTTTATAATCAAGTTTCAATCTTTTAACTGGTATTAGTTTTCAAGACAATTTTTGAGAAGGCAATGGTTATCAGTAGAAATCCCTGTAATATAATGAATATCAGAATTATTTTTTCTACTAGCGTGCGGAAAAGTCTACTTTTTCGCACTCATTCTAGTGTTGACAGAGTGACATTTCCGCACTAGTGCGGAAAAATCTTCCATCACTTAAATGAGTGGAAGTGACACTACACATATAAACTATCATGAAAAATTATATAAATTGAGATATTCTCATTTCGCATACTCTCATTAGATTGCATGGGTGACGCAACTGAAAAAACATGATATTTAACTAATTTGAACTAGATTATTGATACCTTCTTGAGGCAAATTACTCTGCCTTTGATAAGGTTCAGACAATGAAGGTTTTTAGTGTTTCCTGAAAAACTAACAATTCTAACTTGTGTTACTTTTGTCGCAAGGGTGCGAATATATTCTGATTGATCATTACGTCATCAATTTCAAGCTCGATACTGGTAGTCAGGTCAATTCAATAAAATGAAGTATCTTCAGAGAACTAAAACAAGGCTATTTCGAACTAAAGCTAGGTTCAACTAAGACAATTTTGGTGAGGTTCGGAAATTCCAGAACTCAAGTATCAGGTGAATAATAATATTGATTTAGAATTTTTGGTGACATTTTCAGGTTCATCTGGTTGTATGACATTGAATATTCTCAAGAAAATCGATTGTATAAAGGTTGAAACTGAATAACAGATAATTTTTTATGATGAGTCTGTTTTCACTGGTGGAGGCAAAATAGATGTTGAGTATCACATAAAGATAGATGATGGAGTTGAACCTGTTATTCATGCTTGCAGAAGAGTTCCATTGTCACTCTGCAGCTTGACTCGAAACAGACACTGAATGAGATCGAGTTTCGAATTTAAAATTAAGGTTGACCATGCTACTAATTGGGTGGAAAGTTTAGTTATTGTTTAGGAAAACTGTCTCGCTCAGACTTGTTTAGATTCAAACAAAGATCCAAAAGACCTCGAAAGGACTATCTAAGGGCAGCAGTATTTTTTTATACCTGTTATGATAATATATTATATGATAATCATTCTATATCTAGTAATCTTGATGAATCTAGAAAGTTTCAATAGTCTGGCTGGGTCGAGTCGATGCTATGTCAGCACATAATTGGATTGGCTCCAATTATTGAAGATATACCTCCGTGCATTTGGCTATGTCAGAGAAACCAATGAACGAAAGGTAGTTATGTTATTACATTCCATCGGAGATCCTGGTTTGATCATTTTCAACTCCTTCAATGTTGACATCGATTCGATAGCTTTAGACGACCTCGTCAAGAAATTCAATGACTATTTCGTTCCAATGAAGAATATAACCATGGAAAGACATATTCTCTTCAGCAGAACATAGCACCAAAATAGATCAAAAGATGACTTCGTGACCGATTTGACGACTGAAAGTTTCTCCTGTGAATTTAGTATTTCATGAGAAGATTTAGTTAAGGATGCTTCTTAAAGTTCAGGCTGATTATTATCTTGAAGTTTTATATAAACCAGGTCATTTGATGTACGTAGCTGATTCATCATCTCGTGCAGCTTTGCAGATTTATAATCATGATAATAATGTTTATTCATACTCATAAATCATATCAAATAAATTTGAAAATAGTGTTCTATGAATTAACGAAGGTGGATCACAGAAGTAGTTCCGACTACTTGTGTATGTGATTTCCATAGTAGAATTCAAATTAAAAATTGGGGAAAATCGTTATTACATTGTAAGTAAAAGGGGTGAATAGTCTCATCTTTGAAATAACACAATCGGGTAATTTTTTTAAAATATACACTAAAATATATAATCATTCGCACTACTACCTAGGTGAGTTGATCTCTGGTTACCGATATTAGTGAATATAAGCCTATCTTTGAGAATGATTTTTTTTTTTTCGTTTTTTTTTTCAACATTTGGTAGTATTGTACATTTTTAAAGTCGTGTGGTAACAAAGCATGAATTCTGGGTGCTAAATAATTCGTATTACGTTAGCCAATAGTTTTTCCGCAACGTGGGAATGAAACTTCATCAGTCTCTCGAATGTTATAAGTGTGTTTATGTGGAGTGAGTTCAATTTTTCCTAGTTTTATGAATAACATTATTTTTTGACAGAAAATCTGTCTTACATCTTTCATTTGGGATTCTTTGTATGAGACATCTGTGGGAAAAGATGCTTTTTCACCGCATTATATTTTCAAAATCCATTTTTGTAACACGTACATCATTCAAGAAACAGTCATTTTCGCCTCCCCAACCTAATATTCCATATGACAGTATAGACTCTATTAGAGAGAAATAAAGTGTTTTTAAATATTTTATGTCTAGGAAATCTCTCAGGTATTTGAATTTCGATAAATATCCCCCCATAAGTTATCTGATAATTGCTTTGGTCTGAAGGTCCCACCTCATATGGCGATCTATCATAATACCAACATATTTAGTTTTTTCAGCTTCGGGAATTTGGGAGTTTAATCCGACATTCAAAGGTCCTAAATTGGGCAGACCATTTATATACGACGTAAAAGGTAAGTAGTTTGTTTTCCTATAATTCAGTGTTGATTTATTCATTTGTAGCCAGTTTGATATATTTGGAAAGTCAATTAAAATTTTTTCTTTCAGTTTCTGCCAAGTTGATGCAGTGTATAATATGGTTGTATGGTCGGCAAAGCTGATGATTTCGCCAGTGGTATTGAGAAAAAGCATACTACTCATATATATGATAAATAGGAGGGAGCCAAGCACAGTTCCTTGGGGTACTCCAAATGAAACTGTTCTTGGTGTACTGTAAGTTCCTTCAAACTCCACTCTCTGTTCTCTATCAGACAAGTAGCTTTGTGGAGAATTGTGAGTATTACCTCTTATTCCATATTTTTGGAGTTTCCCAAGAAGTATTTTATGACACACCGTGTCAAAGGCTTCAGAGTGGTCTAAAAATATGCTGATTATGTGTATTTTTCCATCCATGATAGATAATAGATGTCATTTTGTATATAGCGTCTTCTGTAGATGAACCCTCTCTAAAGCCATATGGACGATCCGAGTAGAGGGGCTACAAGGATTCTGGGGCAAGCCAATCAGAGACCAGCATTTGGTTGGAGGCCACACCTACTAAAAACCGGCGCTTAATTCAAATTATTCATACGTCGTCACGTCGCCATCGTGAATAAATAAATTGAAAGAAGCTGTCACCGCTGGGGAATTGAACCAGGGACCTTTGCATTATGAGGCAGCGTATAATCGCACTGTGGTATTCCGACCTCCGTAATATTCCAATTATTTTAATGCTATTCAAACGGGATATCCATCGCTGGCGCGCGCTTATCTTTGAAACGTATCTATCGAGGCAAGCAAAGCGAGAAATGCATTCCAGAGATAAGAAACTTCGAGTCGAGAATAATATCCATCGCTGGCGCGCGCTTATCTTTGAAACGGATCTGTAGAGGTAGAGAGAGCAAAGCGAGAGGGGCGTTCCAGAGATAAGAAACTTCGAGTCGAATATAATATCCATCGCTGGCGCGCGCTTATCTCTGCAACAAATCTGTAGAGGTAAAGCAAAGCCAGAGATTCGTTCCATAGATAAAAAAACTTCGAGTCGAAGATAATATCCACCGCTGACGCGCGCTTATCTTTGAAACGGATCTGTCGAGGTAGAGCAAAGCGAGAGATCCGTTCTAGAGATAAGACGGTATTACATCAAAATAAATTTATGGTGAAATATTTCTATGTTAGTTTTATCGACAATATAAACACAACTCCAAATGAAGCTTACGTCGTCACGTCGCCATCGTGAATAAATAAATAAAAAAATTTCGACTCGAAGTTTCTTATCTCTGGAACGCATCTCTCGCTTTGCTTGCCTCGTTAGATACGTTTCAAAGATAAGCGCGCGCCAGCGATGGATATCCCGTTTGAATAACATTGAAATAATTGAAATATAACGGGGGTCGGAATACCACAGTGCGTTTATACGCTGCCTCGTAATGCAAAGGTCCCTGGTTCAATTCCCCAGCGGTGACAGCTTTTTTTAATTTATTTATTCACGATGGCGACGTGACGACGTATGAATAATTTGAATTTCGCGCCGGTTTCTAGAAGGCGTGGCCTCCAACCAAATGATGGTCTCTGATTGGCTTGCCCCAGAATCCCTGTAGCCCCTCTACTGATCTGATAAAATATTGAATTTTTTTAGGAAATCACGTAGCCTTATTTTCATTAGTCTCTCAATCATCTTGGATATATTTGATATAAGAGTGATTGGTCTGTGATTATCTATATTTGATTTGCTTCCGCCTTCATGATGCGGCTTTATGATACCACTTTTTAGGATTTTTGAAAAACATCTAGTATCAAAGCATTTGTTAACTAGAAACGTTATTGGCTCTGCTATTTCCTGGGCTATTTCTGTCAACGTTTCTGCCCTGATGTTATCTAATTCGGGCGATTCCTTTGGTTTCAATTTTTTTATGACAGAGATCACTTCACTTTCGTTTATTGGATGTAGATACATGGTGTTCTCCAGAAATTCTATATCATTACAATTTCTAATATTTGAAATTTTATCCGCATATGTTTTCCCAATATTGCTGAAATATTCATTGAATTCATTAGCGATGTTTTCTTTTTTTGTTATTTTGGTACCATCTGATTTCCCAATAAACTCTATTTTCGTTGCAGGTTTTCTTTTTCCACATAAGCTATTTGCTGTCTCCAACAAGGCTTTTGAAAAGCATCCATTTTCTTGAATTTGATTCCAGCAGTATTTCCTCTTTGCTTGTTTGGTTAGTTTATCAAGTTTCTTTTTGCAGTATTTGTATCGCTCTTCAATTTCTTTATTTCTCGGATATTTCAAGGAAATTCTGTATAATTCATTCTTTTCGTTGATTGACTTACGTAATCCAGATGTCATCTATTTCTGTTTATATGTCAATCCATTGTCGTTCTAGATGACAACCTAGTTAGGTAGTTAGTAAGCAGGAGCTATAATATTGTCTGTTCATTATTGAAAAGACAAATGAAGAAAATATGTAGTTCAGAGACATCTACGTGAACTAAGTTAACTAAGTTATTCATTTTTTATTCCTAACCCAAACATTTTTCATGGTCCTGTCAAGTTTGTAAATAAAAATCTGTCATGTTGAAACCCGAAAATGAAACATTATCACGGAAGATATTATCAAGTATGAAAACCATCTTCCTATACTTGAATGGAAGCAGGGAGATGTTTAGGCAATGCTGTATTAGGTTGACTTATGATGCAACTTGAATTTAAGTTGGAACTATGGGAACTTCGGAAACTCATCAGTGCTTTTACACTTCTTCGACATGCAAGCCAAGCAGAAAGGTAGGGGCTGCTTATTTCCTTCTATAACATGTCTTTAGGGATGTAAACTATGTACACATCGGAATCACTATACTCGAAAATTTCAGGTACCTACCTACAGCGAAGAATACCTACATGAATAGCTTTTCAGTTGAAAAACTATGAGTGATGCAAACAAATTGATGTGGAAGAATCACATTAGGAATCATTATGTGAGTAATGTTCAGAAGAAATGTACCGGAAGGATATGATTATATTCGAGAATATAATGAAAAATTTTCCATCTGAAATGCATATATAGAAGCAATAAAGTTACACTCAATCTGGTTATTTCATCAATGACTCATGGATATTCTGCTCCAAACACAAAATATCATTCATTATATGTTTCATAGGTAGGTACCTCCTTGAGAGTAGAGCTTCAGTAGTAGGCAGTTAATAGTGTCTGCATAATACTCGGTGCCTATCCTAGCCCTCATTGTTGTTCTAAAATTGTTCTATCCGTCATTCGGTTGCCCCCTTACGAGCAACCCTCAGAAGTCTTCGAAAGTCTTGTGCGAGCAAGGAATGACGGGGGCCTTACCTTTTAACGTGGGATCCCAAACACTTAGTATCAAGCTGCAATATCAGAGACCTGAGAAGAATTTGATGCATATTAATTGATGTAAGTTTTTTACCTATACATAATAATGTGCCTATATCTAGATTTTTTGCATGATATCAGCTGATGAATTGTTCAAACCCCCTGCTTATATTACCTACATTTTGCATGCATAGTAGAAACATTAAATCAGCCATGAGATTAATCGATTTTTGATAAAATTTGGATGATTTGACTTGCTGAAATATCCATTTCACAAGATTTTATGAAAAAGTACACAAGGAAAGGGTGCAGTGAATAAAATCAGAAACTTTTTATCCTGTTATTCGATGAGCTGAATCCAGATATGCAGTAAAAACAACGATGTTTTTGCTGGAAATAGCTAGTCCCCAGCATTTCATTCTAGTCCGCAAATTATACACACCCCAATGTATATTCAATTCATTCATTTTTCAAGCAATCAATTAGATGATGACGAACATGTGATATTCCACTCAAGCACCATTTTCGTATTGAGCAAATCAGAATTTCACTAGAGTAAAGTGATTTCAAGATTGTATATAGGATTAGCTTCAGATATATGGTTTCCTATTGTTCAGGGTTCTTGGTCGAGATGCTGGGATATTTAGAATTTTCGTATTGGAAAATAACTTGACAATACAATTATATTTTTTCAATAAATTGAATATAATTATGAAGAATTATTGCAATTTTACTAATTTGTTCTCCTCTGATACCCTGTTTATTGTTGTACAGATGTATTGGCAGGTAAGTTTGAGAACATTATATATATTGTACCAAAGGTATATAGGTTAAATTCATTTTTTGCTGAACAATGATTATTTTTTATAGAATCATCTTATTGAAGCCACTAACTTCACTAAATATGAGAAGATTTGTCTATAATTGCCACAAATTGAACCATAGGAATATTCAATACCAATATGTATAACTTTTTAATTCATATTTCGTCAACATTTTGAATAAACTTCATTATTATTTATTATCATTCTATATCTGTTCAAATGCCCGTTTTCTCCTCAGATGCTTCTTCATCTTCAGGTCGTGTTCCTTAAGGAAGGAGTTCCTCTTCAGCATCATATTCCAAACTACATTGATGAGTCTGAAACTATAAAAATATTTGATATCCATTTTGTCTCCAGTTTCAATGTTCTAACTGTACCATTCTGAAATGAATTTAATGACTTTTGACTATGGAACTATTTTTAGAGGTACCAAAGTCAAATTCTTAGTAATTTTTATACTGAAACTAATAGTTCTAGTCAACTAGAAACTAATAAGCTGATTGCTACAAAAAGTTTGTATATAGGTACGAACTTGTTGTATATCATTTTATTTATATATACCTTCCTTAAACAAACTTGGAACCGAACCCTCCTTCCAAAACAGTTTCCAATTCTTCATTAGCAAGAAACAGTTCCCTTAAAATGTTGGAAACATACAGTATCATGTTCGCTCACTTTAAGAACTCCCATTCCTGAAATATCAATGCATTAAATTTCAAATATTATGCGATTCAAGAAAAAAATTTCACCTTGCAATCCAATGAATATGGCATGGACTCATTGATGCCTCAGGATTTGAGGCTCAAATTCACAACAGTGGGGATAGGGGAAACCAGGTCTTGATAATTTTACACCTCCACCTCCTGGAGTGCGAAGTTTTCAGATAACATTGCAAAATAACACAATCGCACTCACAAACCAATCAACAAACTTCAATAGGAAACCAATACTAGAAGAAGTAATTAGGAATAATTGTAATTTTCAAGGATACGAATTCAAAGTTCAACATATTCACAAAGACGAAGTTATAAGTTGACGACAACTGTCAGAAAATAATTTTTTGATTATGACATCTCAATCTCATGAAAGAATCTTCTTCATGGCCTTCATATCAAATATCACGTCAATGATGGAAAGCACGTCTGTGGTTGAGTACATATTGGAGAAAAATAAAAGAAGAGAATATCAACCTAATATGGTCTATTTTGACATAAACAAATGAGCTTTTTCCAATTTCTCTTCCTCAGCGCCACTTGACAGACAGACATATTTTGATTGAATGAACAGACAATATTATACCTCCTCGCACTAGGTCGCCTACTAGGTTTTCATTTAGATCGACAATGGTCAATCTATTTTTCATTTTAACTTTTTTGTATTTTTTTCTGTATAGAATCTAATTTAATTTACGATTTCTGTTGCCATGTCATCAACATCTATTCCTTGATAAATGTCACACCACGTTTCTGTTATCAAGTCAGATCTTATTGAATGATAATTTGTGTATAATTTGAATTTACCATGTTGTTGTTTGTGTGCATTGTAACGATTATTCCGTTCCATTGAGATGTTTTCAATTAATCAATCATTTAATTATCTGACGTCCATTCGTTCTTCTATCTACTTCCGCTTATCAGCCCTTCACCGGTTCAATAACCATATCGAATTTATCAAGTCTTGCGCGCTCGTCCTTCCCGCGAGACAGCGTCACAGAAGATCGAAGAAGGGAGACTGAATAACCAATCAGGAGAAGGGATTGATAGGACAGGATCTTTCGCGAAGAACGAATAGGAAAATCAAAGTCCTTCTGATTTGAACTACCGACTTGAAAGGTTGAAGTGATAGGTTGTGTGAATTGAAGATATCTGGTAGGTCTGGATCTATCTTTATTTTTCAAATGAAATAACTGGTCATCGCAGACATTTGGTTTGTTCAAGTTGATTCTTACCTATTGAATTAAATATTAATTGATATATTTTTGATCAAATTTCATTTTTGAGAGAGATAATTGCGTTCGAGTAAATGGAGGTTATAATTCATATCGGATTGTTTCTTATGTAAAAATTGGTCATCGATATCAATTGATTCGATATTTGACTTCTTCCTATATTTTATTAGCACTTGTTGATAATATTTTTGTAAAATTGACAAATTTATAAGTCATATACATTTATTTCAGCTTAAGGTTAAGTACTATACCTGGATTTCTCTGCCTTATTGTCGCTTAAATTTTGCTTTGTATAAATTGTTGCTATCAACATCAGCTTCGTTGCTAATTTTTTTTCTCATTCAATAAGTCGAAAACAGTGTCTACTCTTTTAAACATTTTTCTAGGTAACCTATTGGAAATTCGGTACGCCATCGCACTTTACTCAGAAGTTCATCCAGGAAACCTGAACTGAAGTTTCCTCTGTGTCCCGTCCAGGAACCTTGAGCCTACAGGACCTAGAGCCTTGAAGTTGAACCTTGACGTCCAGGCTGTACCTTTCCAGGATTCTTTCTCAGGTGAGCATTTAATTTCTATTATAAACTTGTGAATTTCTTTTCCAAGTTATTTTTCATTCTCTCTGAGAAATAAATGCAACCTGAGGAAGGTCTCCTTCTCTCTATAGCCTGTTCAGTCAACATATTTCTGGTTCCTGTATAGGTTTTGCCTTCTTGTGACGAAGGCACAATCTATAGTTCAAGTTTTCTGGAAGTGAGATTTTTCTCTATATCTTATTGTCAGTATCTTCTTGATCAACTCAACAAACCACATGTCAATGCATGTCTATTTCCTCATCTCCAGATATACCAGATCTTAATTCCAGACCTGTCAACTTCACACCTGAAGTACTTACCTATTTTCTGGCATTTAACTTTTGAACCAGGACTTGCCACCCTGTATATATATCTTTATACATACCTTTTTCTTTTACTTTCACGGACAAGTAAATTACCTGTTAACTTCAAACTTGAAAGAGTACCTATTATCAGGCATTTTACTTTTGAACAGGACTTGCCACCCTGTATTTTTTTTATTGAATTTCAGTATCGACAAGTTATCAAAGTTAAATTTGGTTTTTTCATTAGATACATGATATTTTTTCCTTGATTTTTTTTCCTGTAATAATATATCAATACCAGGATATCTCATTATATATATTATTCAAATCATCTTTCTCTGCGTTAATGATTTGATTCTCAGTTATTTCTGGTTTCAATTTGAGTCAATTTTCTATAGTTTTTTAAAAAAGACTGAATTTTCAAGTGTCAAGTTTTTTTCTTTGAATTAAATATATACATATCTTTCTAATTTTTCTAAGTTCCTAAAATTTCACATTTCAATTTGTTACTTTCCAAAGTATTATAATTCAGAACATAAAACTCAGTGAGCGGTTCAAAGGATATCCTTTCGTCCCTTTAATCACATTGTCGACAACTTTCTGATTCCTCGTATATTTCCGCATGCACTCTACGTCTATACCTGCATCGAGGATCCTGGTTAACCAAAGAGGGTTGTAAAGAACGGTAACACCTGGAGATTCCCTACTGAGCAGTCAGAACTGAAGGAGAGGCTATACCCTACTACTTCCATCCCCAGAAGTGCCCACCACAGTACTTGGTAACTCTGGAAGCAGAACCGAGAGCTGGAAGCTGAACTGACTCTGAAGGTTGAACTCCCATTTACTTTAAGGAAACCCTCTTGGACAATTCATCCGGCCAACCAGGTATAATCCACCCAAGTGCCAAGACCTTCGATTGGAATCAGATCGGATCAATAGCTCTATGTAAAGTTGAATGTTCTGAATCTATTTTGCTCCATTTCTCTTGTTTTTTAAATTTTTCGGTATTTTCAAATAATCCTCAATATTATTTTTGGGCCTTCAGCCACCTCACACATACATAATTCTCAATCTTATTTTAGGGCCTTCAGCCACTTTCCATTATTGTTATCTTAAATTCTTCTGGCCTTCAGCCCATTGTAATTTTATCAAGGAAATAAATTGTTGAATTGATTCTCTGTATATTTGTTTTGTCTTCTCATCCAAGCAAGGTTTTTAGGAAGTATCTGATTGGCTTTTGTCTTTTGCAAGCCTGGCGCCCAAATATATCTAACAGTCAAATTAATCACCTTAAAATCATCTTTAGAATTCATATTACTTGATTACCATCTTAACAGTAAAATTTTAACTTTTGAACTCACACCCTACCGTATCAATCTGAGCAGCCCAAAGGCATAAGTATAAACTTCATTTTTTTTTGTTTCAAAATTTTTCAAATTCTGAACTCAGAGTGTGGAGTGTTACACAATTGGCGCCCAACGTGGGGCCCGATTTGACTGTTTTTTCTCATCTCATCCTTGCTTGACGGAAGACCAAATAAATTATAATTTGGAATTTTTCGATAACAAATTTTGACATATCTGCGTATCTGATTCTGAAGAACTTGGTATTTTATCTTTTTTAACTTATCTCAACTATCTATTTTTCATTATCTTTTTGACTTTGATAATTGTTTTCTTTCGTCTCTTTTCTGCACTATAAGACATAATTCTGAAGCATCCCAAAAGTACAAGCCTTTCGATAATTCATATCTTTGATTAGTTGTGCTTTGAATTTTATCTTCCAAGTCCAACATGGATCCGAATCATTTGAAAATAAATGAATTGACTTATGAGCTCAAGCTTCGTAGTGTAGAACCTACTGGAAACATTGATTCCAAACGTAAAATTTTGAGAGGACTTTTAAGTCAACAAAATGCTAATCGTAGTTTTCATGGTACCTTCGAGAATCCCTATACACATACTGAAGATGTGACTGAAATGAAAGAAAGTATTGAAGATTTGAAATTAGCTATAGCTTCATTCAGTGGTTCTAAGTTGGATCCTGCCTTCAGAAGAATTTCTAGTCGATTAGCTCATTTGTCAACTCGTTTTAATTATCTTAAAGCTGATGATGAGGATGAAGAAGCAGCCAGGAAAGAAATTCAATATCTTGTGTTGGAATTGGAAGCTAATTTTGATTTGAAAGTATCTCCTCCTCCCAGTACCTCTACCCCCACACTCCCAAATAATAACTGCAATATCTTTTCTCCAAATAAGTCAGTTGCTCCATACAAATGGAATATCTTTTTTACTGGCTCAAATCAGAAAGAATCAGTTAACTCTTTCTTAGAAAAAGTTGAATTGCTACGAGAAGCACGAGGTGTTTCGAAACAGGAACTTTTTCAGTCTGCCTGTGATTTATTCAAAGGTTCTGCTTGGACATGGTTTGTCAATAATAAAAGTAAATTTCAAACTTGGGATGAACTGGTCAAAGAATTAAAGAAAGATTTCCTTCCCTATTTCTATGAGGAAGATCTAGAACGAGAAATAAATTCTAGAACTCAAGCTAACAATGAAAGAGTAGCTTTATTTATTTCTTCTATGGAAGGTCTCTTCAACAGGTTAACAACCAAACCTGATGAAGAAACTAGAGTTCGAAAAATTCGTCGAAATCTTTTACCTTTTTTCATTTCTAATTTAGCTTTACATGATCCAAGAACTGTTTCTGAACTTTCTGAATTGTGCAAAAAATTAGAAGAATCTCGTTTATGGGCTGATCGCTATAAAGCACCACCCCATCGTAATACTGGTTTGTTAGAGCCTGATTTGAGTAGTCCTTTTAGTGGAGGCAGTACTTCCTTTTCAACTTCCGAACCTTCAGTTCGTAGAAATTTTCCTTCCAGTAATATATCTACCTTATCGAACTATCGATGTTGGAATTGTGACTTGGCTGGTCATGCTTATAATGAGTGTCGAAAACCAAAAACAATATTTTGTTATGGTTGTGGTCTCAAAAATACCTTGAAAACCAAATGTCGTAAATGCAATCCAAAAAACGCGATTCCTGGTGGCGAAAAACTGGACGTTGTCACCAGTCAACCTACCGACAGTCCAGGCACCAGCACAGCCAACTCACAGTCCCAAAATGTGAAAAAATCGAAAAGAAAGCAACACAAACAGGACAACTAAAAACATCTCTTTGTGAATGGCAAAAATGGTTATCTTATGTTAAGAATTTCTTATCTCCTCCCGTGAATATAAATCCCCTTTTTGTCATGAAATCCAATGATAATCGCCCTTATCTTAATGTTGAACTTTTTGGACAGAAAATTCTTGCCCTTGCTGATACTGGTAGTACCTCTTCTATCCTTGGTTCTACAGGTTTTAGTCTATTACAGTCACATAATATTCCTATTAAATATGAATCTATCGTTCATGTCACTACTGCTGATGGCAAACCTCAGGATTTTTTAGGATATATCTTAGTTCCAATTTCCTTGAATGGTGTTTCAAAAGAGTTGAAAATTTTGATCATACCTTCTGTTGCTCATTCTCTAATTCTTGGCATGGATTTTTTCAAACTTTTTCGAATTGAAGCAAATTTCAGTAATTTATCGTATTCCTCTATCTGTGCTGTGAACACAATCAAACCATTTTCTGAATTGACTCCCTTTCAGAAATCTGAGCTTGAGGAAGTCATTGACTGTTTTAAATCTATAGCTCCTAAAGACAGACTTGGTCGAACTCATTTGTTGACACATCATATCGATACTGGTGATGCCAAGCCTATTGTTCAACGTCAATATCCTTTATCTCCAGCTATGCAAAAACATTTGAATAAAGAAGTTGATGAGATGTTGAAACTCAATGTAATTCAACCTTCTCAATCTCCCTGGTGTAGCCCATTGTGGTTAGTTCCCAAGCGTTCAGGAGAATATCGTGTATGCTTTGACGGCAGAAAACTTAATGAAGTCACAGTCAATGATAGTTATCCCATGCCTCTTATAGACAGTATTTTGAACAAGTTGAGGGACGCCAGATACCTTACGTCTATTGATTTGACGAAGGCATTTTTCCAGATTCCTTTGGACGAGTCATCTCGACCTAAGACCGCATTTGCAGTCTATGGAAGAGGTCTTTTTGAATTTCTTGTATCTCCTTTTGGGCTTAGTAACAGTCCAAAATTAATGGCTCGTTTAATGGATATCGTTATAGGACCTTCATTGGCTCCTTTTTGCTTTGTTTACCTTGACGACATCATTGTGGCTACTCCTACTTTTGAACTTCATATCAAAATCTTGAAAGAAGTATTTCAGCGACTTAAAAATGCCAATCTCACGGTAAACTTAGACAAATGTGAGTTTTGTCGTCCTTCTCTTGTCTATCTTGGTTTTGTTGTGGACCAACAAGGTTTGAGAACAGATCCTGAGAAAGTTTCTGCGATTATTAATTATCCAACTCCAAAAAATACCACCGAAATCAAACGTTTGATAGGTCTTGTCAGTTGGTATCGTCGGTTTATCAAAGATTTTTCTTCTATTTGCTCCCCTATATCTGATCTTCTTCATGGTCGCAAAAAGGGCCAACCAATCACTTGGACCCCTGAGGCAGAAATGGCTTTTAGTGAAATTAAATCTCGTCTTACTTCTGCTCCCGTTTTAGCAAGCCCTGACTTCACAAAACCTTTTGTGATTCAGTGTGATGCTTCAGACACAGGCGTAGGTGCTATTTTATACCAAGAGTGTGATGGCGTAGAACATCCTGTGGCTTATGCCAGTAAAACACTCACTGCTTGTCAAAGAAAATATACGGTAACTGAAAAAGAGTTATTAGCTGTCATTTTTGGTATAGAAAAGTTCCGAAGCTATGTTGAAGGCACGAAATTCACAATTGAAACTGACCATGCCTCCCTTATATACCTTCATAATCTCTCAAATCCCTCTGGACGTTTGACTAGGTGGGCAGTAAAGTTATCTCAGTTTGATTTCACCATTAAACATCGAAAGGGTTCTTTAAATGTGGTTGCAGATGCCTTATCTCGATCAGTTGCTGATGTATCTGTTATCGATGTATCTACCTTCCAGCCTGATAAATGGTATACCTCTATGGTGAAGAAAGTTCAAGAAAATCCTGAAAATTATTCCTCTTTTCGTGTTGAGAATGGCATTCTCTATAAACATATATTATCTCATCATAATATTGTCAGTAATCTCACTGACTGGAAAATTATAGTGCCTTCTGCAAATAGACCGGAAATTTTTGACTTTTATCATGACAGAGAGACTTCTGCACATTCAGGAATATCTAAAACTCTTTCTCGTATCTTGGAACTGTACTACTGGCCTAAAATTCGCAAGGATGTCTATAAGTATGTGAGGAAATGTCCTGTTTGTGCTGCCTGTAAAAGTTCGAATTTACCTCAAGCTGGTCACATGGGATCTTACAAGAATATTAACTTCCCTTTTCAATGTATCTCTGCAGATTTGTTAGGTCCCTATCCCCGATCCAAAAATGGTAATCAGTATGTCTTGGTTGTCACTGACTGGTTCACGAAATATGTCTTAGTCCATCCAATGTCTAAAGCTACCTCTAAAGGTATAATTAAATTTCTGGAAAATAACGTTTTTCTTATCTATGGTGTACCTCAGATCATCATGGTAGATAATGGAAGCCAATTTGTCAGTAAAGAGTTTAAAAAACTAATGGAAGAGTATCGAGTACAGAAGATTTGGTATAATGCCAAATATCATCCTCAAATTAATTTTACCGAGAGAGTTAATAAAGTCATTGTAACGTCAATTCGCTGTTATATTCATGAAAATCATAAAACATGGGATACTTCTATCTACAAGGTTGCTCAAGCCATAAGGCTAGCAAAACATGATGTAACTGGCTATTCTCCAGCTTTCTTGAATTTTGCTAGGAATATTCCGGTGACAGGAGATTTCTATGGCAAAGTTTCAGAAAATGAAAATAACACACCTATTATCTCTGAAAAATCACAGCGAATTGATGATGTTCAGGAACTTCCAAAATTATTTGTTGATGTTCGTAACCAGTTACATCAAGCTTATCTTCGAAATTCTCGTCAATATAACTTGAGGAAACGAGAAGTTAAATTCCATGTAGGTGACAGACTTTGGAAAAAAAATATCACTCTATCTTCAGCTCCTAATCAATATTCCTCTAAATTGGCTCCCAAATTCATACCTTGCATTGTTTCTAAAGTAATATCAAACCTAGTATATGAGCTCAAAGACATGGATGGCAAAGACTTAGGACGTTGGCACGTCAAAGACTTAAAATCCTCTTTTATCGACAATGAGGCAAACCCAACCGAAGATGAATATTTTAGCGCTGATTCCGAAGATTCGGATAGTTAAATATCTCCTATTATCTTTTTGTATCGTGAATTGACATATTAGCCGTTTCCTTTCCTTTATCGTTTACTTTTTCTATCTTTTGGGCTCTGTGAGAGGGGCCTAAGAATTCTCTCACCATGGCATTTTACCAGATGATAAGTAAAAGTCTTATAACTGGCCACTTCTAGGAATCTTTCCATCATTCAACTGTAAAACTGTACCTAAATTACCTTCACTTTATTGCATTGCAGTAACTTATCTGCAATTATCTTGAAAGTATCTCATGTATCTTGCGTCAAGAAAGAGTCATTCGAGTGAAAAAGTAGTGCACATGCTGATGTTCCAATAATATATACTTGTTGATTTTAGTTGTACTTTTTGGAAGTATTTATCTTTTGATAATGCCTTAATGGTATCTCTGAACTTTCAGAACATATAACTCTTCAACAAATTTGAAAGACAGATTCTATATTTCCTCTGTGATTTTTTTTTTTCTTCAAGTGATTGATTCAGATTTGAAAAAAAAATCTATTCATCTTTCAGTAAATTTGGTTAGTGGAATCCAGCATTTGCCTACTATCTTATCTTATCTTATTCTATCGTTTGGACAATATAGTATCTTATTTCGAGATAATGGACTTTTCATTATCTATTTATTGTCAAACGATATTTTTCTCTCAGTTTGAGGTGGTAGAATTCTTCGAATGTTATCTATTACCTTTATGTCAGTGACTTACTGCTTTCACTGATATTATCTTCTCATTCGAAAGTTTTCTAATTACCTTTATGTCAGTGATTTACTGATATTATCTTTTCATTCAAAAATTTTCGATGACTTTTGTTCTTGTCAGATACTTTACGAATCAATAACGGTAAATTAATGAGCTAATATGTCAAAACTTGTTTCGGTTGAGTTTGAATTATTTCCGGGTTCATTCGGTCTGCCTTCATACCTTGTACTTTTCTTCTCTTTTATCTTTTCTATCTTTTCCTTAGTCTCTAGAGCGGTGGCACAACTTGAACTCTGTCAAGCTTCATTGGTCTGTTGCTGAATAACTCCAACTCCCTTTGTTTTTTTTAAGAGGGTAGTTTCACTAAACTGTTTTATAGAATATCGAATATTCCCTGCACCTCTCAGTTCGGTCTACGGGTACGTTGGTTGTGTAGAGAGCACTTTGGAAAAACTATTCTTTTTTTCCTCAAACGTTATTCACCGACCGACTTTTGATAGTGTCTGCTGAGTTCATTTTGATGAACTACTGGCTAGAGACGGGTGGCAAATGAATCCTCCTGAGCCATCTTGATTCCCAATCAGGTTTAACGCTATTCTTCCTTCGTTTTCCCTTCTATCTCTTATCTTTCCTATCCTTCGATTTTTCATCTATGAGTAGATGAAACACGACATTCAGCCTCTTCTAGGACTGTTTGTAGCACTTTTGAAATTTCAGCGTGACAGTGGCTATACTACTGTTGGGATAGCAGCTTCTCCCTAAGGCTGGACAATTGAGTTGGGTGTGTCTCTGGAGTTTCCGTCTGCATCCCTGGGGCTTGTCGGCAGGATGTCCGGGGACAGTGTGCTCTTTGAGGAAACCAAAAAGTGGGGCTTCTCTCTCATTCTCGAGATGCGCAATTTTGGTTTTGTGGGGTCAACTTCCATCCCTGATTCCACCACATTTGGTTTCGGACATGCTGTTGATGGGTTCTGGTGGTGGGGATGGTTTGCTCTTGGGCCATATGCATCCCAGTTATATTTGGTGAAGATTTTTGAGTTTACATAACGATGTAATTTTTTATAGGTAACTTTCGACGGTTTGAAGTTTTCTGGTATAGATCTTTTCGAAATTTTCATGTCTATTTGATGAGAAGTTATTTCATTCGGAATACCTTGTCTTAGCCTTCATCTTACCTACCTGTCTTTTGATGTTTAACTTATGGATTACAAATACAAAAATTTTGGAAATGAAATAATGTATTTCCTACTGAATCATTGAAATTCCATATCGAGATAATTCCTTAGAGGAATAACAATTATGAGGTGAAATTTATAATTCATTGAATGTTCACTCAATTTCGAATACAATCTGAAATTCTTATATCTTATTGAATTAATAACTTTTTCCTTTTTCACATAGTCCCTCCACATGTGATGAAAAAGAATCTTGAAGATCTTGTAAATTTTGTACATTCTGTAAATACCTTTTGTAGATATTGTATATCTCCTACTCAATGAAGCTATTACTTCGTGAATATTACTGACTTTATTGATTACTAAAACAATGATTCTTACTTGATTTTCTTCTTCGTTTTCATGAATACCTACATAAAGGTGAAGAAATATTTGAATTCATAAGGTACAGTGCAATTTTCTTATCTACTAGGATCACTAGGATGAAGGTTGGGATAATGTTTTTTGCAATAAAAAAATTTGTAATCTCCTAGAGTTTCCAAATTTTTTTCACCGAGTTAGGGTGGTGTGTAACGATTATTCCGTTCCATTGAGATGTTTTCAATTAATCAATCATTTAATTATCTGACGTCCATTCGTTCTTCTATCTACTTCCGCTTATCAGCCCTTCACCGGTTCAATAACCATATCGAATTTATCAAGTCTTGCGCGCTCGTCCTTCCCGCGAGACAGCGTCACAGAAGATCGAAGAAGGGAGACTGAATAACCAATCAGGAGAAGGGATTGATAGGACAGGATCTTTCGCGAAGAACGAATAGGAAAATCAAAGTCCTTCTGATTTGAACTACCGACTTGAAAGGTTGAAGTGATAGGTTGTGTGAATTGAAGATATCTGGTAGGTCTGGATCTATCTTTATTTTTCAAATGAAATAACTGGTCATCGCAGACATTTGGTTTGTTCAAGTTGATTCTTACCTATTGAATTAAATATTAATTGATATATTTTTGATCAAATTTCATTTTTGAGAGAGATAATTGCGTTCGAGTAAATGGAGGTTATAATTCATATCGGATTGTTTCTTATGTAAAAATTGGTCATCGATATCAATTGATTCGATATTTGACTTCTTCCTATATTTTATTAGCACTTGTTGATAATATTTTTGTAAAATTGACAAATTTATAAGTCATATACATTTATTTCAGCTTAAGGTTAAGTACTATACCTGGATTTCTCTGCCTTATTGTCGCTTAAATTTTGCTTTGTATAAATTGTTGCTATCAACATCAGCTTCGTTGCTAATTTTTTTTCTCATTCAATAAGTCGAAAACAGTGTCTACTCTTTTAAACATTTTTCTAGGTAACCTATTGGAAATTCGGTACGCCATCGCACTTTACTCAGAAGTTCATCCAGGAAACCTGAACTGAAGTTTCCTCTGTGTCCCGTCCAGGAACCTTGAGCCTACAGGACCTAGAGCCTTGAAGTTGAACCTTGACGTCCAGGCTGTACCTTTCCAGGATTCTTTCTCAGGTGAGCATTTAATTTCTATTATAAACTTGTGAATTTCTTTTCCAAGTTATTTTTCATTCTCTCTGAGAAATAAATGCAACCTGAGGAAGGTCTCCTTCTCTCTATAGCCTGTTCAGTCAACATATTTCTGGTTCCTGTATAGGTTTTGCCTTCTTGTGACGAAGGCACAATCTATAGTTCAAGTTTTCTGGAAGTGAGATTTTTCTCTATATCTTATTGTCAGTATCTTCTTGATCAACTCAACAAACCACATGTCAATGCATGTCTATTTCCTCATCTCCAGATATACCAGATCTTAATTCCAGACCTGTCAACTTCACACCTGAAGTACTTACCTATTTTCTGGCATTTAACTTTTGAACCAGGACTTGCCACCCTGTATATATATCTTTATACATACCTTTTTCTTTTACTTTCACGGACAAGTAAATTACCTGTTAACTTCAAACTTGAAAGAGTACCTATTATCAGGCATTTTACTTTTGAACAGGACTTGCCACCCTGTATTTTTTTTATTGAATTTCAGTATCGACAAGTTATCAAAGTTAAATTTGGTTTTTTCATTAGATACATGATATTTTTTCCTTGATTTTTTTTCCTGTAATAATATATCCATACCAGGATATCTCATTATATATATTATTCAAATCATCTTTCTCTGCGCTAATGATTTGATTCTCAGTTATTTCTGGTTTCAATTTGAGTCAATTTTCTATAGTTTTTTAAAAAAGACTGAATTTTCAAGTGTCAAGTTTTTTCTTTGAATTAAATATATACATATCTTTCTAATTTTTCTAAGTTCCTAAAATTTCACATTTCAATTTGTTACTTTCCAAAGTATTATAATTCAGAACATAAAACTCAGTGAGCGGTTCAAAGGATATCCTTTCGTCCCTTTAATCACATTGTCGACAACTTTCTGATTCCTCGTATATTTCCGCATGCACTCTACGTCTATACCTGCATCGAGGATCCTGGTTAACCAAAGAGGGTTGTAAAGAACGGTAACACCTGGAGATTCCCTACTGAGCAGTCAGAACTGAAGGAGAGGCTATACCCTACTACTTCCATCCCCAGAAGTGCCCACCACAGTACTTGGTAACTCTGGAAGCAGAACCGAGAGCTGGAAGCTGAACTGACTCTGAAGGTTGAACTCCCATTTACTTTAAGGAAACCCTCTTGGACAATTCATCCGGCCAACCAGGTATAATCCACCCAAGTGCCAAGACCTTCGATTGGAATCAGATCGGATCAATAGCTCTATGTAAAGTTGAATGTTCTGAATCTATTTTGCTCCATTTCTCTTGTTTTTTAAATTTTTCGGTATTTTCAAATAATCCTCAATATTATTTTTGGGCCTTCAGCCACCTCACACATACATAATTCTCAATCTTATTTTAGGGCCTTCAGCCACTTTCCATTATTGTTATCTTAAATTCTTCTGGCCTTCAGCCCATTGTAATTTTATCAAGGAAATAAATTGTTGAATTGATTCTCTGTATATTTGTTTTGTCTTCTCATCCAAGCAAGGTTTTTAGGAAGTATCTGATTGGCTTTTGTCTTTTGCAAGCCTGGCGCCCAAATATATCTAACAGTCAAATTAATCACCTTAAAATCATCTTTAGAATTCATATTACTTGATTACCATCTTAACAGTAAAATTTTAACTTTTGAACTCACACCCTACCGTATCAATCTGAGCAGCCCAAAGGCATAAGTATAAACTTCATTTTTTTTTGTTTCAAAATTTTTCAAATTCTGAACTCAGAGTGTGGAGTGTTACAGCATTTGTATCGTATTTTTGGAACGTGAGTGCAATGGGATTATGGTCTGTGATGTTATATCGAAAAATATATGATTTGAAATTTAATTTTTTATACTCTCTCTTATCGTTCACAAAAAAGTGATCTAAGCACGTTTGGCTCGGTAGCCTCGTATAATCATTCACATAAGAAATATATCCAAAATAACTCATAATATTTTTGAATTCCTCAACATAGTCAGCATCTTCTAAGAGGTTCATATTGATATCTCCTGTGATTATATTAACATCTGCTTGTCGAAATGTAGAAGATAATTTGAAAGTTCTCTGTTGAATACCCTTGGACAGATACTTGGGGAACGATAAATATGGCTATTATGTTAATTTTCTGGCCTTCTGTTGAAATTGAAATATTTATAATGCATTAACATCGTCTAGTGATAAATTTTTTGAAGTATATTTCAGATTTGGTTCGACAAATATGAATATTTCATCATTTTAGATGATGAAATCAAAGTTCATGTTAATCTCTCATTCGAGCATTGCTGTATCACCAGAAATGAAACAGAAATTGAGTCAAGAAAGTTCGAAGGATGAAAGTTTGCGAATACTTCAAACATATTGTTCAAACGGTTGGCCGAATAGCAAAAGCCAGGTTCACCGTTCTACTAAATTCTATTTCGATGTTGAAGATGAAAGTCATATTTTTGATTGTGATTATTTCCAAAGGTACTTGCATAATTGTTCCTGTATCTCTTAAAAAACAATGTATCTTCGATGAATGAAGGACATTTTGGAATCTAGAGATAAGAGAAATCTAGTGAAAGGTATTCTTTATTGGCCATACATTTCAGAAGACATAAAAAACATCGTTTCAAATTGTGCCATTTGCTTGAAATATAGATCATCTCAAAGCAGTGAACCATTGATATCAAGCCATATAGTCGCTTTTCCATGGAAAAGAAGTAGCTTTCAAATTTTTGAGATTTTCATTATAAAAAAAATTCTTCTAGTCGTACACAATTTTTCAAAATACATTGAGATAGCTGTGCTTTCATCCACAACAGCACAGGTAGTTTTGAATTGACTCGGCCGTTACTTGATGGGAATCCATGGCAAATGTAAAAACTTCACAAACGATAAGATTTCCACAAAATTTTGATTTTGATATCAATTTTTGCTCGACATGGCATACCAATAGAAATGGTATCAGACAATGAACCATAATTCAGTTCTGCTCACTTCAGGAACTTATATTACTTATACGTATATGAACAGGATATCAAACATATCACATCTAGTCCTCATTATCTCAAATCTAACGGTCTGGCTAAAAGTTCCGTCAAATTAATGAAAAATCTGTTGAAAAAATGTTATGACTCGAACTCGGATCCACATATTGCCTTACTGCAATTTAAAAGCACCCCTAAAGGTTATTTGTTTCCTCCTTCTCAATTACTGATGTCTAGACAAACCAGATCGAAACTTCCTGTGAAAGTAGTACATTTTGAAGAACATATCAAAAATGTGAAAAAACATCAATGAACGATTAAATTTTGTCACGATAAGATACAGTTACCTGATTCATCGATTGGAGAAAGAGTAATGTTCAAGTTAACTCCAACTAGTACATGGAGTACTGCAATTCTTAGAAAATCTTTGAATGATACAGGTCATCCCAGATCATATATTGTTGAATCAGGAAATGGTACGACTTATCGGAGGAATAAAATACATTTACAGCAGTATGAAAATAATGCCTTGAGATACCCAATATCAGACTCCTCAAAGATATCAGATCGAAATGTACCAATTATTGATTCTGCATATTCAGATATTGGTTATGATAAAACTGAACCATCGACTTCGACCTCGCATAAGAGAAATATAATAAAGTCTGAAAACAAAGTCATATACTTTTGGCCTAAAATGCGAGCGGATGTTGCTGCTTATGTAAAGATATGCCAGAATTGTATACGTCATAAGCCAGAATTGAAACGTCCAGCTGGTTTGCTTGGTAAACACCCCGAGCCAACTGTTCCGTGGCAAATGATCTCTGTAGATCTTGTTGGTCCGTTGCCTCGCACGAAAGAAGGTTACAAGTTCATCTACGAAGTTACTGATGCTTTTAGTAAATTTTCCTTATTTTTCCCTCTGAGATTGGCTATATACAGCTGCAGCAGTGACTCGAATAACTGAGGAACATATCTTTTTGATGATTGGTTGCCCACAAATTCTGATCTGTGATAATGGGGTACAATTTCAATCTAATCTCTTCAAAAAGATGTGTCACGATTATCATGTCCACATCCGATTCACACCATTGTACCATCCACAAGCAAATCCAGTTGAGAGAGTGAATCAAGTTTTGAAGTTTATGTGGAGGAAAATCACAGAACATGGGCTGAGTTATCACCAAAGGTTGGCTGTGCTATCAGAACTTCCGTTCATAAGGCTACTGGGTTAACACCTTTCTTTATCAATTTTGGACGTGAGCATAAACCTAGTGGCAATGATTTTGATCATCCTCTTGTTGAAGCAGATAGCGTGCCTACCTCGAGAAGAGCTGTGGAGGAATTTGAGAATATTTATGATAATGTACGAAAACGTCTGGACGCTGCACACTCAAAGTCTAAAATTCGATACAATCTCAGGCGTAAGCCCGTTAGTTTTGCAGTTGGTGAATCAGTGCATGTGAAAAATCATGCACTGTCGGATGCCATGAACCAATTCACGGCAAAGTTGGCACCAAACTTCAATGGACCTTTTGTGATCAAAAGGAAGCTTTCTCCAGTCACCTATGGAATCGTAGACAGCACTAGCAAATCGAAAGGCACTTGGCACGTTCAGGACATCAAGTCTCATCCACCTGATCAGCCATCTGATGATGAGGACGATCATTCCTGAATTCAATATGAACCTATATCATAGTAGACAGTATTTTCGTCTTATTTGAGATTTACAGGTAAATCTTTTCGGGGTAGAGGGGGAGTGTTACACTTCGTTCATGACGTTACGAAAATACTGCAGGAAACAGAGCTATGCATTATTGTTTACCTACTTTTCACTCTCTTTTTCATTGGTTTATAATTGAATTCATCTGTGATGTTTACTACTGGCTATCGATTGGTATATCTCTGTTCGTTGTTATCGATTCTAATTCTATTTTTGCTGCAAATAAGCGATAATATTGTGATATTTAGCCTACTAGTTATCGTTATTGCATTCCTCTTCGTCAAAATGTTTTGTTTACAAATTTTGGTAGGTAGTTGGTTCCTGAAATTGTCGCACATGACTGATTCAGTCCACAGGTATTCGCCAATTTTCATCTTGAATTTCGAGTATCATTATTGTTATTATTGTTGCCGTTATATTCCGGCTAGGCTCTGGAATTCATTGCCTGTGGAAGTATTCCCAAGAACATATAATCTCCAAAAATTCAAAAAAAGTTCCAATACCTACCTCCTGTCCCTATCCTCCCTAAGAACGCACGATGTTCTTTGAACATTATAGGGATTCCCTTTCGTGCGCTCCAATCGATTAAAAAAAAAATGAATATCATTATTATGTTATTATCGAAAAAGTCACTGTCAGTTTGATGACGTTAATTCTCTATTGACGGTAATGACACTTATGACGGATGACCACTATCTGCGAACCTTTGCATGCATCTTCTCGAATTTTCATCATTGTCATCATGGAACATTGACCAATAGTTCGTTTGCTATCATCACGAATACGGGCTCTAACGACCCACAATCAGCACCATATTCCGTTATGATGATTTTGCACTCTGTATCTTCGCCATTATGTACCTGTTCGTTGATGTGGCACTTTTTCCTTGTAAGTATGGGCGTTATAGGTTATGTTACATTGTGATAATGGGTCATCGCACAGAAAGAAGATGATGACGTATTTCGCCCCACTTTCCAAGTCTACAATGGTCCTCAGTTGCGCATAACCGCGTTTGAATATTTGAAGTTTCAAATCCAAAACAATAATAACAGGCAATAATGTATTCTGACTTGAAATAGATGGTGATTCAATGATATTCCTTCTTTTCGGATGGTCTAGATACCTCTCTTCATATTATCGACATATTTCCACTACACTGGTGAGGTAGAAAAACCATGTACAGGGTGTTCGCGGAAATATTTCCTGCCTATAATTTTATATCGTCCGTGTGATTGATGTGTGTGGGAGTATAGGGGAATATACACAAAAAAAAAGGTGATCTTCCGGTGAGATGTGGCAAGGACAGCCCCTTCGATCTTGATAGGCACCATTTTGTCTGCAGCGGTCTACCAGCTTGGTCACGAAACTTAGCCATGAGATCTGTTTCTTGAATAATTTCGAATTTGTCTAACATTCGATTTTCCATTACTTAGTGTTGGGATTAATTAAGAAAAGATCTCAAATTTGAGATATCCATTATCGCTGGAATAGGATTCCTGTTGCCTCTATAGGGGGATTATTCGTGGCTGAAATCCACGTGGCCGATAAGACCTGTACCCACTCCTGGAACCCACACAACATCCAAGGTACTATATGTTCTTGAAATCATCAGCTGCTATTTTCTATTTATTCCTTGTGTTGTTAAAATAACGCATGATTGTCGTCATTCCATGAAGGGTTCCTTTTTCGGGCTATAGCCTTCTCGCCTACTGATTGTCGCCTTCGAGATTTGGGCATCCTCAGCTCAGACCTGGGACTGTCTTGTAGTCGTCTGCAGTCAACGCTACGCTGCTCCAATTCGCGTTTTTCGTCACTACTTGTTCGTGGCTGAAGGGCGACTTCATTGGAGGCACCACTTGACGCTGTCTGACTTCACCTGATCCCCCTGTACATCAGAACCAGTTGATACACATCCATATGTTGTATTACTCACTTACTTACAACTTGGTGAGTTCGTTCCATGTATCAGGGATAATAATTCAATTTGGAATAAAGTACCACCAACCATAATTCATCATTTCAAAGTTTCATTTAACATAATAATTGCAACATGTTTCTGATTTGATATACACTCAGTATAGGTATAAAATATACTTGTCATCGCAGAATTTATTTGTGAATGAAAGCATATTCATTCCTATCAAACTTAGTATTTTTATAAGCCTAACGAACCCACTCATTTGTCTCGCTGAACTACTAGTGTCTAGTTTCTACGGTATCAATCTGGGCACTGAAAACACTTTTTCTGTTGTCAATACAATTGGGATTTGAAACACCTAGTAAATCTCAGGTAACCCATCAACAAAACTCAGGGGTGAATAAAATTCCATTCCATGTTTTTTTTTACTTCTAACCCCCCCCCCCTGAGATTTAAAGGCATAACAGAGGATCTGTCCGTACCCTGTTAGACTTTAACGTCAATTTTCATCAAAGTACCCTAGGCCGGACAGCTGCTGTCAGTCTGTCAAGCAGTGAGTGTCAGAAAGACAGTCATATACCGCGTGATAAAAATCTTTTCACATAATAGTAGTTATGAGTTCGATATAAATTAGTGTTCCTTCAGTTGAATCAGATCAGTTCGAAAATGAAAAGTGTCATGTTCGCTTCTGCATCTGAATAATCGAATAACATGATAGTATAGTTTCGTTAGATTTCTCAATATCCAGGTAGTAGTGCACCAAAATAAACTGTGAGACGCTCACTAGAGAGCTAGATCTTGTTTTAGTGTGTTACGTTTCCAATATACTTTCTGTATGATTATTAATGAAATCACAGTGTTGATTTATTACTCTTTAATAGCATCGAATTCGGCATTACATTGCGCTTGATTCTTCAACCCTGTCCAAAAACGATCGAGCCATACCCGCGCTCATCGCGCACAAAATCCTCCTGCCATCTCTCGAATGTCAGTTGTTATAAACATCATGACATTTGAATATGACATAGAAAATTGTTAATTGAACCTCAGAGTATATAGCATATAGCAATGATACAACATCTCTTTTTTATATTCAAAAGTACAAGAACTCCGTACCATTTAAAATAACTCATAAAACTAATACAATTTTTACTATCTGACATGATCTGCCATCAAGGAAGGTTTACATACATTTCTTGTTGGCCTTCTTGAAGTTTTTTTTTTAACTATATCAGTATTTTCTGAAACCACATCACTCTCTTGTATTGGAGGGAATTCATTCACTTCACTTTTCAAAGAATTCCTACTTACAGGAGTTACAGTCTTAGTAAAATCACATCCATTTTCCTCATGTCTCAACAGTAATTCCGTTTGGGAATTATCAAGTAGAGGACTCTATGTTTCAGATGGATTCACAAAGCACTTTCTATTATTCATTTCATCAAAACTTTCATATGGTGCATAAATTAGGAACCACCAATTTCTTCTGAGAAGTCCTCTTGCTGCCTTGACTGTATATGACCTAGGTTCTTTTAACTTTTCGGAAATAATTCCATATATTTCAAGATCTGTCACCCATACTGTATCACCTATATTTGAATCTGAATTTTTTTTTTTGTATTATGACGTTTGTCAAAATTCATTCTCTGGTAATTTTTGTTACTTTGATCAATATCAATAGATGGTTTTGTATTCACTACTTCATGTGATTCACTTGGTGAAATGGGCGAAAGAAGTCGCAGTTTCCTTGCAATTAACAACTCAGCAGGACTGAACCCATTCTCAAGTGGTGTTGTTCTATAAGACAACACAGCCATGAATATATCTCCATCATTTGTTTTAAGCAATTATTTAGCTATTTTCACTGCAGCCTCTACCCCTCCATTTGATTGAGCAAAGTATGGACTGGATTTTTAAACTGAGGACCATTATTAGTTCTAACCACCTCAGGAATGTCATATCTAGAGAACACCTCTTTTATTTTTTCTATCACGGTATCTTGAGACATCTCACTTGAGACTAAGAATTCGATAAAACGTGAAAAATAATCTGATAGTGATAATAATCAGATAACATTGCCCTTCGCACTAGAATAAGTCCATAGCAACCTTTTGCCATGCTCTTATAGGCAATTGGTCTTCACAGAATAATTCCTTAATATTCAACCTTTCCTCTAAACAGTTGGGACAATTTCTAATTGAATTTTCCAATTGCTTGGACAGTCCAATTCACCAGACAGCAATTTGAGCCCTTTCCCTATATTTAGAAATTTCTTGGTGTCCCGAATGTACCTGATGCAATACCTTGAGTAGCAAAACAGGTGGAATAATTATTCTTGACCCTTTTGATAGAAATCCTTCATCAAAATAAATTTTGTGTCTTTATTGGTAATATGGGATCAAATCCAAAAGAAGTTGATTTTTTGTGGGCCAAAATGATGTTACATAATCCATCATCTTGCTACATATTTTATCTCTGTGTTGTTCATGAATAATTTCTTGTGGAAATTAATCTTTAATAGATAAGCCTACTCTGATTAAGGAAACATGTTCTTCAATCTCAACATCCAGTTCTTCTGAGTCTATATAATAATAATAATAATAATAATAATACTTTTATGGTTCACCAAGATGAAAACAAAAATAACATTCATTGCCACGTGCCTTCTTTGAGAATTTCCTGGAAAACAGATGCTACATGCACGAGCAGGATCGCTCCGAAGCTCAGTCGGGTATAGGGTGGGTTGAACCGAAACACACCGTATATTAAAAATTATGAAAATAATGGGCGCCACCAACTTACAAAATTGCGAGTTTAAGTTGGAAAACTCCCCAAGTTCTTTTAGGTTCTGTTTTCAGCAAAATAAGGGAACCTCAATGATTTAAATGATAGCAAAAAAAATAGTATACTCAAGTGCTGACTCACCAAACCTTCCACTTTTTTATGATAGGGATTACCTATCATGAATAAAAATAATCAAATCTCCAAGTTTCGCTATATAAACCTTGAGAAGAATGAACAAAATAAATAGTTCCCAGAATAACGATTTATTCAAGACTGGACAAAAAATTAAAGTGCAACGGCTGATATTCTAAGGTTCACAAGATGCATAACCTGCATATCATCTTATATATGTATGTATAGGTACCATCTGCATGAAAAGCAAGATAAAGCTCTCGAATAGCAGGAATAACTTAGTGTTTGGTAGTTCAAAATTACATAGTCCTGTTAACCCCTACGTGATCACGTTGAGTGTACACTGTGTAACTTTTATCAATGTTATATAGCAATACTAGATGATTATTATTATATCAGCACACGGAAAGCATTGATGATTATTCGTAAACGCCAGTCTTAAACAAAACAATAGTTGTCTATGACTTATAGACTCAATCGAACAAATTGAACTTATAAACTAATAGAGACTGAAATAAAAATAAAGAAAAGCATGCATCTTATCTGGTTCGAGCTTGGCAGGTCAGCATTCAGCATAATTATGTAACATCACCAAGTTCGCAGTCCTTCTATCCAGCATTACATAACTCGGAAATTGAAGTAACTTGGCACAGCAGGATATCATAGAGAGATCAGAGAAATAAGCAGAGCAGCAGATTTGAAACAGCATGCAGAAAATGTGGCGTCATGCATCAAAGCTTGATGACGTCAGGGTTACGATGCTGGTTATACAGGCGGTTGATTAAGAGCTGGTACAAGTACCCTAAAATGATTATTTGCTATAGAAAGTTATTTGACTCACCAATTTTGAAAATTATCACCTCCTTAGTTGGTTGAGGGTGATTTTGAAGTTTCGAACTGAAATTGAAGGTTCGATTCGAGCCTCATGCCGGTTTGCAAAGATCCTTCATAATGAAGATAATTCCATCACTTAAATCACTCCAGAGTGATAACAAACGATATGTGATGAAATGATTGGCAAGATAGTGCTAATATATCCACACTAGGGTGAACATTTCCGAATACCACGAAAATAATATCACACAAGCACTACCCTTCAGCAATCCGACATGTTCTTGTCCTCTCTCATCACGTGGACGAGTCACCAAGGAAACTATATCGCTATCCTTCAAAAATCTCTCTCGCACCCATGAACAAGTATCTGTACACATGTCTTTTCGACAAACCTGGAAGGTGTTGAGATTCCGGACACGGCGGACCTTCCTCGAGCCTAAACGAAGTCCTACGACCCTAGTCGACTCTTAACCTGTTCCTCATACTCGGAGTCGATGATCAGCAGTGATCTTCCTCAGATAAATATATCAAACGAAGATACGTATATTAAATTTTACATGCCAACATTAGCTAGGGACCTGCTACGGGCAAAATAATCGAGAAGTTGAAGAGACTAAGTCAGGTGACTTCGCGTCTCAGTTTATCAGCCAAGTGACGCTACCAGATTTGTTTATAAACAAAACAAAACAATCAAGCAATCGTGGAAACTAACTAATTGGTAAGTGAACTATTATTACTACATTATGATATTCACTGAACATCAACCGTGTCTTATTATACTAAACTATCATTTCACTATTATTCCTCTATATTAATAAACATATCTTCATTTCAGGTACGATCTCTCCTGCAGACGAGCAACAGGTTCACCAGCACTTCGGACTAGGAAGGAATCAATGAATTGTGTTAAGTGCAGTGAAATAAAATGAGTGTTGTGTTATCCAGTGCGAATTTGGAATAAATGCATCGAGAACGTACCCTGTTCTTTATTACATATGTAAGTAATATTTCACAAATACTAGAATAAAACGGTGTTATCAATTATCCAAAACAAGAATGACCAGGTAGTGCTAAATATTATGATAAAAATACAATTGAAAAATGAAATGTTACAAATTCTCCCCCCACTTTAAAAGATTTTCCCAAAATCTTTTGGGTACTTAGTCCTTAGGTGGACTGTCGGTCAGATCCTGACAGTGCCAGGTACCTCGATAATTACCACGTTCATCTTTCAGTTCATATGTCCACGGTGATACTTTTTTCGAAACAATATAAGGGCCAACAAATTCCGGGGCTAACTTTGCAGCAAAATATCTCGACTTATCAGAGAGTATGGGATTTCGTCGCCAGACCGGTTGATTGACAATGTATTGGACATCTCGTCTACGGAGGTCATAAACCTTTTTATTCTGTTCATAAGCCCTCAACATGCGTTTTTGAACATCCTCAAAAATATTAACAAACGCCTGTCGACGTTCGGCTGTGAGACCTGAGCGGTCAAATTGAATGGGATCATCAGGAGTTACTTTCGAACCTTTAGCCGGAAGTTCGCGGCCATAAACGATATAGTTAGGTGAATATCCTGTTACCTCGTGTCTAGATGATCGAATAGCGAAACCAATCTGTGCCAAATTTTCATCCCATACTCTATGATTGTCCGACACATATGCTCGAATCATTGTTTTGATTACGCGATTTATTCTCTCACAAGGATTCGCTTGTGGATGATAAAGAGCAGTAAATTTTATCTTGACTTGATAAGTATTCATGAGCTTCTGAAACTCCCGAGACCTAAATTGTACGCCATTATCAACGATAATCGTATCTGGACAACCGAAAACTGCAAATACCTGATCTTCTAAAATACGCGTAACAGCTGAAGCAGTTGCCTTACGCAACGGAAAAATTAGCGGAAATTCACTGAAACAACACGCAACAACAAAAAGGTATTGATATCCTGATTTGGAACGCGGTAAAGGACCGATTAAGTCAGCACACAACAATTCAAATGGGCGCGACACACCAAACTGTGGACTTAGCATCAACCCCGCGGGTGATTTTTGCTTCGGTTTAACGGCATGACAGGTGAGACAACGACGAATAACTGAGGCTACATCCGACCGCATCTTTGGCCAATAATAGGACTCAGACAGTTTGTTGAAAGTTTTGTAAACTCCCATATCTTGATGAGTCTGGTTTATCAAAGCGCGACGTTGATTTTTAGGAACTACTTCTCTCCAAAAATCTTTTTCGTTAGCCAATGCTGGATGAACTGGATTAACATGTTTGAATAATTTGTTTTGACTAATGCGCCAGGTAGGAAATTTTTGAGGAGATTTCGTAACCCTGGTTATGAGATTCACATACCATGAGTCCAAATCTTGGTCAGGCACTGGATTGACGTTAGGATCAGCGATATTGGTCTCGACTGAATCAAGAACGGGAACGGAACGAGATAAGGTGTCTGGTACGATACTTTCTTTTCCCTTCCTATGAATAATATCATAATCATATTGTTGGAGTTTAATCGCCCAACGAGCGAGTCTACCAGAGGGTGTCTGAAGTCGATTGAGCCAAACCAGACTGGCATGGTCTGTTAAAAAAAGTGAATTTTGTACCTTCGACATAGGGTCTTAATTTCTCGATGGCCCACAGGACTGCCAAGCATTCACGTTCGGTCGTTGAATAATTTCTTTCGAGACGCGTTAAGGATCGTGACAGATAACACACAACTTTTTCACCTTCTGGGTGTTCTTGGGTCAAAACGGCTCCAATTCCAAATCCTGAAGCATCAGTCTGAATTGTGAACGGTAGGGAAAAATCTGGGCACGATAAAACGGGAGCGGAAATTAAATGTTCTTTCAACGCTTGAAATGCTACATCACAATCAGGTGACCATACAAAAGACCTATTCTTTTTCAATAATTCGCAAATAGGTGCAACAAGCGTCGAAAAGTTTGGTACAAAGCGTCGGTACCACGAAGCTAAACCGAGTACACGACGGACTTCAGAAACGCTTTTTGGAACAGGAAGATTGATAATGGCTCTAACTTTCTCAGGATCCACACGTAAACCGTTTGCATCAATGATATACCCGAGATATAGAAGTTCAGGTCGGCAAAAATGACACTTTTCTTTAGCAACTGTTAAATTTGCTGCTTTCAAGCGAGAAAATACTTCTTTCAGGACTTCAATGTGCTTGTCAAAGGTTTGGGTGACAATGATGATATCGTCTAGATAGACGAAACAGTGTGGCTCAAGATCAGGACCTAAAACTCGATCTATCAGCCTTTGAAAAGTGGCGGGTGAGTTTGCTAAACCCATCGGAAGTCTCCTAAACTGAAAAAGTCCTCGATTCGGTACTGTGAAAGCAGTCAACAGTTTGGATTCATCAGAGAGAGGAACTTGGAAATAAGCTGACTTAATATCCATGGATGACAGATATCGAGCATCCCGCAATTCATCAAGAGTGGCCGAAACGTACGGAATAGGGTAGGCATCCTTTTCTGTTACTTGATTGAGTTTACGAAAATCAACGCAAAAACGGTAGCTATCATCTTTTTTTTCGACGAGGAGAATAGGAGCGGCCCACGGACTAGTTGACGGTTCAACAATATTCTCGTCCAACAATTTCTTCAACTCTTGATCAATATGTGCTTGCATAAATGGAGAAACGGGATAATATCGTTGCTTCACAGGTGGAGAAGTTGTACGAATTTCGTGTTCAACCAAGGTAGTACATCCAAGTTTGTCGCCCATCTCACAAAAAGCTTCCTCAACTACTTCATTCAAAATTTTATTTTCCTCAAACGTTAAATCATTCTGAGAATTCAAAGCAACTGAATCAACACTAACTTCAGATTTGTTATTCGTAAAAACCCATTCCCCACGACGCAAATCAGGAATCAACCCTAACTGTTTCCAAAAATCAATACCTAAAATTAACTTATGACGTAAAGACGGAATAACTAAAACTTTAATAAGCTTCACACGATTTTCTATCTTGAAGGGTAGTTCTACAGTTCCTAAAATAGAACATTCGTTGCCATTAGCAACAGTACAAGATACAACATTACTAGAATCTAACGGTAAATTGAGTTTATTTAAAATGTCCCAGCCTGGACCTCCTACAATGGTATTAGATGCACCTGAATCTAACAGACCTAACATATTAATACCCAAAATCGACACATTAAGATAAGGTCGTTCATCATCTTGGACATGAGATAAAATGAAATCAAGGACAGCGCGCTGCTCTGATGGTAACGAGTTGTTGGTGACACTGGTGACCGCCTGTGCAGAAGAGATCGTAACACGGTCATTTAACGACCCCCCTGCGCGTTTCCCGAATGCCTACTACACTTAGGGCACGTACGCACAGTATGATTAGGAGTACCACACCGAAAACAATATTTACTTTTCTCAGTCGAGGTACAATCCCTAGCCCTATGTCCCGAAACCTTGCAGTTCCAGCAAACTGAAACAGCATCGACAACATGTGAAACTTGAGAGGTAGACGGTACATCTGAACTGGTATAAACATACGCGAGGTCCGGTTCCATAAGATTATGTCGATTTCGAGGAGGAGGGGCGAAAGATTCTATCGATTCTTTTCGAGCTTCTAGTTGCCTACCAATTTCCAAAAGATGATTAACCGAATTAACTTTAATCAACCCTAACTGGCTTTGGTAGAACGGTGAAATATTGTGCAATAAAATTTTCAACTGAACAGAGTCACTAACCGACACGGTAAGTCTATTAAACATATTGGTCATAATAGCGATATATAAACCAATATTTTCTTGAGGACCCTGAGTCCTTTGTTTAATTTCATGCAACAATTTTTCGTTGAAATTCGGAGGTTGAAATTGAGATCGAAGTTCAGAAACTAAATCCGACCAAGAAAAAACTCTATTTCGAATAGACCTAAACCAAATCTGGGCTTTACCCGTGAACAAATCGCTTGCAGACTGAAACAACTGAGTTTTAGAGACATTTCTCGACAAACACATTTCCTCAATATTTTCCAAAAATGCGCTCAAAGATATTTTGGAATTATCGCCATCAAATTTGGTGAAATTCCACTTGGCGACGGGCACCGAAAGCGAAACAGGCGTGAAAGTGGGTGGCTGAATAGTCGAATTATGAGCTGGTAGTCGTATTGGCTCAGCTTCATCTTCAGAACACTCACTTTCCGAACCACTACTCGCCGAAGACAACACCAAAGCGCTCAATTCTATTGGAGTATTCGCATTTTGGAAAGCTCTCTTGTATTTACGTGCCCGAGATTTTAATTTAGAATGTTAAGTCAACAATTCCACTAGAAATTTTGATTTCATCACCTTTTCATCATTAGATTGCGCCTCCATACGTTCCGCGCGTTTAAAAGCATGAATGAGTTTGCTAGTGATCTTAACAAAAGAACCACTATTATTTGAATCAACAAAATCATGGATCAAAGCCTCTAACTCTATCAACTTTGCAGTGAGATATTCCGAATCTTGTTGCAATGTGAATGGATATGTAAGAAAAGTTAAAGTTGAATTAGATTTCTCCAACTTCATATATCCTCGCAAACATTTTCGCATCTCTTCGACAGTGGTTTTATCCGAAACACCTCGTATAACTAACTCATACGTTAGTTCATCTTTATCAAGTCGATTAATCTCAAATTTTCCCTCCATTCTGATACAAAAAAATCTCAGATACTGTTAGAATGACCAAGAATCGATAACAATCTCAAAAATGACAAAAAGAGAAGAACGACGTCGAGCGTCGGCATGCGTCTCGGCGCTTCAAAAACAATCGAGTCGACAACAATGATTCACCTACATCTATAGCGATAAAAACATCGAACAAAACATTAATCAGTTAACTTTATTTTTATTGCTGATATGGTGAGCAGCGCGTTAGACTAACTAAAGGGACTTCTACACCTAAGGATGAATTTAAAATTAATGAAAATTATTACCATTATTTAGATACGATACTAAACAGCAAGATTAGCGTGAATATATACATGAAACAAAATACTAGGTACCGCTTTCTCCTCTTCTACTGCTCTGCTGCAAAAAAAATGAAATCTCGTAAATTGGGCATAGACGTCGCGATGCCTCGTTGAATATGGACGATAAATAACTAACGGACTATCAAATCATCTCATGATACTATATTTCACAAAAAGGGCTCCCAAAAATACCGAAAAATCCAAAAAATAAAAAACGACGCTGGGCGTCGCGATGCTAAAACGACGCTTCGCCCCACGTTGGGCGCCAAATTTGCCACGTGCCTTCTTTGAGAATTTCCTGGAAAACAGATGCTACATGCACGAGCAGGATCGCTCCGAAGCTCAGTCGGGTATAGGGTGGGTTGAACCGAAACACACCGTATATTAAAAATTATGAAAATAATGGGCGCCACCAACTTACAAAATTGCGAGTTTAAGTTGGAAAACTCCCCAAGTTCTTTTAGGTTCTGTTTTCAGCAAAATAAGGGAACCTCAATGATTTAAATGATAGCAAAAAAAATAGTATACTCAAGTGCTGACTTACCAAAACTTCCACTTTTTTATGATAGGGATTACCTATCATGAATAAGAATAATCAAATCTCCAAGTTGCGCTATATAAACCTTGAGAAGAATGAACAAAATAAATAGTTCCCAGAATAACGATTTATTCAAGACTGGACAAAAAATTAAAGTGCAACGGCTGATATTCTAAGGTTCACAAGATGCATAACCTGCATATCATCTTATATATGTATGTATAGGTACCATCTGCATGAAAAGCAAGATAAAGCTCTCGAATAGCAGGAATAACTCAGTGTTTGGTAGTTCAAAATTACATAGTCCTGTTAACCCCTACGTGATCACGTTGAGTGTACACTGTGTAACTTTTATCAATGTTATATAGCAATACTAGATGATTATTATTATATCAGCACACGGAAAGCATTGATGATTATTCGTAAACGCCAGTCTTAAACAAAACAATAGTTGTCTATGACTTATAGACTCAATCGAACAAAATGAACTTATAAACTAATAAAGACTGAAATAAAAATAAAGAAAAGCATGCATCTTATCTGGTTCGAGCTTGGCAGGTCAGCATTCAGCATAATTATGTAACATCACCAAGTTCGCAGTCCTTCTATCCAGCATTACATAACTCGGGAATTGAAGTAACTTGGCACAGCAGGATATCATAGAGAGATCAGAGAAATAAGCAGAGCAGCAGATTTGAAACAGCATGCAGAAAATGTGGCGTCATGCATCAAAGCTTGATGACGTCAGGGTTACGATGCTGGTTATACAGGCGGTTGATTAAGAGCTGGTACAAGTACCCTAAAATGATTATTTGCTATAGAAAGTTATTTGACTCACCAATTTTGAAAATTATCACCTCCTTAGTTGGTTGAGGGTGATTTTGAAGTTTCGAACTGAAATTGAAGGTTCGATTCGAGCCTCATGCCGGTTTGCAAAGATCCTTCATAATGAAGATAATTCCATCACTTAAATCACTCCAGAGTGATAACAAACGATATGTGATGAAATGATTGGCAAGATAGTGCTAATATATCCACACTAGGGTGAAAATTTCCGAATACCACGAAAATAATATCACACAAGCACTACCCTTCAGCAATCCGACATGTTCTTGTCCTCTCTCATCACGTGGACGAGTCACCAAGGAAACTATATCGCTATCCTTCAAAAATCTCTCTCGCACCCATGAACAAGTATCTGTACACATGTCTTTTCGACAAACCTGGAAGGTGTTGAGATTCCGGACACGGCGGACCTTCCTCGAGCCTGAACGAAGTCCTACGACCCTAGTCGACTCTTAACCTGTTCCTCATACTCGGAGTCGATGATCAGCAGTGATCTTCCTCAGATAAATATATCAAACGAAGATACGTATATTAAATTTTACATGCCAACATTAGCTAGGGACCTGCTACGGGCAAAATAATCGAGAAGTTGAAGAGACTACGTCAGGTGACTTCGCGTCTCAGTTTATCAGCCAAGTGACGCTACCAGATTTGTTTATAAACAAAACAAAACAATCAAGCAATCGTGGAAACTAACTAATTGGTAAGTGAACTATTATTACTACATTATTATATTCACGGAACATCAACCGTGTCTTATTGTACTAAACTATCATTTCACTATTATTCCTCTATATTAATAAACATATCTTCATTTCAGGTACGATCTCTCCTGCAGACGAGCAACAGGTTCACCAGCACTTCGGACTAGGAAGTCATCAATGAATTGTGTTAAGTGCAGTGAAATAAAATGAGTGTTGTGTTATCCAGTGCGAATTTGGAATGAATGCATCGAGAACGTACCCTGTTCTTTATTACATATGTAAGTAATATTTCACAAATACTAGGATAAAACGGTGTTATCAATTATCCAAAACAAGAATGACCAGGTAGTGCTAAATATTATGATAAAAATACAATTGAAAAATGAAACGTTACATCATACATCGTACAAGTTGATACCTTTGTGAACAAATGGCATTCTGGTTCAGAATATGAAAGGCAGCCTTACACTTCTGTTCTACCACCAGTGCCACATATTATGGAAGTACTCTGAGTGGATGAAGAGTGAAAAAAAAAGAGAAGAGAGAAAAGATAGAGGATGAGAAGTAGACAAAGTAGAAAATTAAAATTTGCTGAAAATTGCAAAAATTTGCTATAATTCGCTAAAATTGTAGCAGATAAAGGAACTAGTTGATTTTTCTCGCAATGTTTATGTTTGTTCAGCATGGATTTATATTATCATATGTACATAGGTATTTGTTTATGTTGGAATTCAGAAGTGATTCGAACGTTAGTCAGTTAGCTTGCTTGGTTTGTCAGTAATTTTTTTTTGTAATTTCGTTTGAAGGAATTCTGCAGAGGATTCCAACTGAGCGCATCTGAAACTACTAAGTTTTCACCTGGAGTGTAAATTATTTCATATTCATACCTCATCAACTTTATATGAAACCGCTGAAGCCTTGTAGTCAGATCATCCAGATTTTTACTTGTCCAAATTGGTATTAGAGGTTTATGATCTGTTTCCAATGTTACAGTACCTCCTAATATGTATTCCTGAAATTTTTCAGAAGCCCTAGTCAAAGCTAAGAAACTCGCTCTATCTGCGCATACCTACGACGCTTAGTTACTGACAAGGTACGTGAAGCATATGCAACTATCTCCTGATTACCCTCAGATCCTAATTGCATTAATGCTGCCCCCAGTCCGTATGAACTTGCATCTGCACTTACTGTGATTTTTTTGTACAGGACACTATACAAACAGAATGTCATTTTTCAACAATGTATTCGAAGGATTAAGAATCTCAGATTTATTAGGAATGAAACGCCCTGCGAAATCAACTATACCCAACCACTGTATCAATTCCTTCTTGTTAGTTGGCTCAGGGGAATTTTCAATAGCAGAAATTCTTTCTGGCTCAATGCAAACCCCTTTCCCGGAAATGACATGGCCCAATACACTAATCATTTTTACCCCAAATATACATTGATTTTTCTTGAGTATTATACCCTCTTTCTCAATCCTTTTCAGAACTTCTCTAGGAATTTGATCATGTTTTTCCCTAGTTTTTGCATGAACTTGAACATCATTCACATGCATTACAACACAGTTGACATCTGCTTGGATTTTTGGAATTTCACTACTGAAATATTGAAGAGCACATGATATACAGAACGACCAAATGGTGTTATGAAAGTAGTCAACTCCTCTCAATTCGCCTTAATCCGTATCTGATACAACCCAGTATTAGTATCTAATTTTGAAATAAAAAATCCTTTTAAGTTAGCCAATGTAGTCTCAATTTTAGGAATTGGAAAATGAGATCTCATAACACTTTTATTGAGTTTTGTGTAGTCACAACATATCCGCACAGTATTATAAGTTTTTCGAACTACCACTATAGGTGACACCCAAGTGGATGGTTCTTCCACAGGCATAATAATTCCTAATTCCATAAGTCTGTTTAATTCATTTTTCAATTCACCCATCGATGGTGAAGGAACTACTCTAGGAGCAGCCTGAATAAAAGGTACTGCTTCTGGTTCTCATTTAATTTCAATTTCTCCACCTTATGTCCAAATTTTCTCAAAAAGCTTGGGGAATTATTCAAAGACCTCCACTTCCCTGTGAGAACAATTGAGTTCCTTAACAGTTTGAGCAAACTTCGGAATCTTCAGTAACTACAATAGGTTTTTAAAATTTTTTTGAAACATGAACATCAAATTCGGAGGTATTTTCTAGATGTGACACTCTCAATATCATCTTCCCTACCAGATTCAATGGTTTACCATCAGGGCCTGAAATCAATTGTGTACAAGTTGTTATCTTACTTCCACAATCAAAGATGTTTCCAGGTACACAGATGACATCAGCTCCAGAATCGATTAAGAGTTCTACTGGGTCATTCAGACCATCTATTTTCACAGAACAAGTAATTCTCTAATGGCACAATTTCCTACATCTTGAGCATGTTGATTTTCTTGCTGGACACTTTTTCCTCAGTACTCTCCTTAAAACAGAATATACTTTTGGATACATTACTACTGCTGCTAGCATTAAGATTTTTTGCCCGTGCACTTGCCTTTCCTGCATTATTAATAGAGGAGCTATGAAGTTACCAGGTCAAGCCAATCAGAGACCAGCATTTGGTTGGAGGCAACGCGAAATTCAAATCAGTCATACGTCGTCACGTCGCAATCATGAATGAATAAATTGAAAAAAGCTGTCACCGCTGGGGAATTGAAACAGGGACCTTTGCATTATGAGGCAGCGTATATACGCACTGTGGTATTTCGACATCCGTAATATTTCAATCGTTTTATTGCTATTCAAACGGAATATCCATCGCTGAAGCGCGCTTATCTTTGAAACATTTTTATCGAGGCAAGCAGAGCAAGAGATGCGTTCCAGAGATAAGAAACTTTGAGTCGAAAATAATATCCATCGCTGACGCGCGCTTATCTCTTCAACGGATCTGTAGAGGTAAAGCAAAGCGAGAGATGCGTTCCAGAGGTGAGAAACTTCGAGTCGAAAATAATATCCATCGCTGGCGCGCGCTTATCTTTGGAACGTATCTATCAAGGCAAGCAAAGCGAGAGATGCGTTCCAGAGATAAGAAACTTCGAGTCGACAATAGTATCAATCGCTGGCGCGCGTTTATCTCTGCAACGGATCTGTAGAGGTAGAGCAAAGCGAGAGATGCGTTTCTGTGATAAGATACTTCGAGTCGAAAATATTATTCATCGTTGGCGCACGCTTATCTCTACACGTGTGCAGCGATAGCAAATTTCATAATCAGCAGCATAACAGAAAAGGTTGGAGGTTATTAAAACTACAAAAAACCGAACTAGCCGCATTAGCAAAATACGTTCAGTAAATCAGAATGACGCAAGAAATTATTGCTATCAGCAATCGTTTAAGATGGGTTCTTCCAGAACATCCGCGTGTACTATCAGCAAGTCAAGTAGTTTCTCCGCCAGTGTATAAAAGCGTGTGTGTGTGTGTGTGTGTGTGTGTGTGTGTGTGTGTGTGTGTGTGTGTGTGTGTGTGTGTGTGTGTTTGTCTCGCATTAACTGTGGCAACCTGTGTGTGCATTAAACTCAATTGTGGCGTACGCTTTAGTTGTGGCAACTCACATTCGGATGCCACAGCAAAATATGTCACAACTTCGCTAAATGCGTGTTACATGTGTGCCTCTATAGATATGCGGCATCATTGACGACAGTACGTCAAATTCCACTGGAAATAAAGTCGCCACTGATTGGGACATAGCGGGAATTTCATCTGTGTATAGTATGCCATAAACGCATCCATAGTTTGTATACTATCTACCAAATTGTGACTACACTTGTACCCTGATATGGTGGCTCCCTCTGGTCACACACACTATTTATTATTCGACAGTTAGGCTGAATCAGTCCAAATCACAAATCAGTTGTGTCTCGACCGCCACAGTGTTAGGAGATGTTTTCACAGGGCGACTAACAATACATTCTGTAAGTATGCATCTTATAATGTTACTCAATATCATTCATTGCAAGGGTGAAATAAACGTTTTAGATCATGGAAACTAGGAGTCAAAGGATTCTAAACATGGCTGAAGCGAGAAACAGGGAACTGGACAATCGTTTATTGAATTTGCCAAGTTATGAAACGACAAAAGGTCTTCAACGACATTATAGAGAACTGGCAATTAAAAGTGAGTACCCAATAAATTACCTAGCTATCTCAACAATTGGACTGGACCAGCTTCTATGATATTTGATTTCTTGGATTTCTCTTAGTCCGGAATAGAATAAGTAATGAAAATTTTGAATTTCAAGATGGCGGATCCAGTATGACGGATTATGTTATTACGACCCCTTTGTCAAAATTATAGAATTCAAGATGGCCAATTCAATAAATTTTGATTATAAACCAAATCTATTCGAAATTTGTATCTGAGGTTTTTGGGGTCGAATATAATGATTCTTATGTCAAAATTAGTAGATTCCAGATAACGGATCCAATATGGCGGACGAATTCTCAAATTATGATCCGATTTCATTCAGAATTGGTATGAAATGTTTTTAGTGGTTGGAGTATAATGATTATTTCCTCAAAATTCGAAAATTCAAGATGAAGGATCCAATATATAGCGGACGAGTTTTGTAAATGAGATGCGATTCTATTGAAAATTGGTATCTGAGTGTTTTCGGGGTCGGAAATTATGATAATCTCTTTCGAATTTGAAAATTCAAGGTGACGGATCCAATATGGCGATATGATCCGATTCTATTCGAATTTGCTATCTGAGAGTTTTCGGTGTTGGGTTCGAGTTTTGTAATCATGATTCAATTCTATTCAAAGTTGGTAGATGGAGGTTTTCTAGTTCGGAAATGATAATCCCTCTATCGAAATTGAAAAATTCAAGATGGCGGATTTGAAATGGCGGACGAGTCATATAATTATAATTCGAATCCTTCTGAAATTGATATCAGGGGAGGTCGAGGGGGAGGTTTTCGGGGTTAGAATTTATGATTCTGGCTTCAAAAATCAAAAATCCAAGATGGCGGATCCAATATGGCGGAAGGATTCTGTAATTATGATCAGATTCTATTCAAAATTTATATCGAGGGTTTTCTAAGATGAAGTTCATGATTAATCCTGTAAAATGTAAGAAATTCATGATAGCGAATCCAATATGGCGGGCAAGTTTCGTAATTATGATCTGATTCTATTCATTGTTGGTATTTTGGGGTTTCGGAGTCGGCGATATTGATTCTTTTGTGAAAATTTCGAGGGTTTTTGTTGTTGGAGCTTATGATTCTCTCTTCAAAATTCGAGAATTCAATATGGTGGCTCCAAGATGACAGACAAGTTCTGTGATTATGCTCCAATATGATTTGAAATTGATATGTGGATGTTTTGGGTGTCAGAGCATATAAATACTCTACCTCGGATATCAGACCACAAAATAAACTCGTGAATTTCAGAATTCTTCATTCAAAACTCACGTAAACGGAAAGAATAGTACTCGAAGAATTCAGCTTCTCAAAAATATACATGGTGTTATTAAAATATGTGGCCAAACTTCAAGAGTTGGCTTTGAGATTTATTCCAAGTCGAATAGTTGATATGAACATGGATCTTGCAATACACCATTTTCAGGATACAGGGTATCAAAGAATTAAAACAAATCGCATTTCCATAAGTAACGCAAAAATCGATATGATTCTGTTGAAATATTGAATAATTATCTGTAGTGAAAGGTACCAATTGAGTCATTACTTGATTCACGATCAACCTATCTTCTTTTAAAAAAGTTCGACTCTGTATCTTGAAAACGAAGCATTACTGCAGCTGCTCTGGTCATATGAACTTTTCATCTTGAAATTACTCAAGAACCACCTCTTAGAAGTTGGCCACTTACTAACATAACATCCTGTATATGGTGCCATCTCAGGAAAAATAATTCACTTTTGAGTTGCTCGCAACAAACAACCCAGACAGTACCAGATATTCCATGAATCTCCCTATCATATCCTTTTTTGAATATTGGAATGTTCTAGAAATAATCTGGAATATTCTGGAATATCTGTGGAATATTCTCTGAATATGCGAATGGGAATCCCTCAGATATTCATAGAATATATCCAAAAGAATATTCCATGTTGAATATTCCTGGAATATTCCAATGAACATATCCTAAAATGAAAAAAGTGACCCTAGTAGGGATCGAACTCGTGACCTCAAGACTATCAGACCAACGCCTTGACCACTAGGCTAGTAATCGAATTGAATAATGATGTACATATCAATTTCTTGTGAGAGCGTTGTTCGAAATCGGATCATGAACACTTTTTGTTTCAAAATCGCCTTACATCTAATTTTGATGTTCGATACTCACAACTCTGAAATAATGATGGGTATTTATGTGTTGAGAAACATAGGAATATTCATGGAATATTTCATGAATATACACCACAGAATATTCAGTTGAGAATATTTCATGAATATACCCCACAGAACATTCAGTTGGGAATATTTCATGAATATACAAGAGAAAATATTCATTTGGGAATATTCCTGGAAAATTCATACCTGAATATTCCCTGAACATCACTTTGGAATATTCCTTCTAGATGTTCCAGAGGCATGTATATATTCTAGGAATAATCGATGAATATTCGGAATATACTCCTCCTTTTTAGCATATTTAGAGAATATTCTAGGAATATCCAGTGCTGTCTGGGAAACGTTGAGGTCACATCTTGATGAAGTGTATAAAAAAAGTACCTATTGGTTTTAGAACCTCGACATTAAATCACGAAATCGATTTTTTCAATTTTAGATTTTCAAGATGCATCGATATCATCAACTACGGATGAATCACTGACAACAACCACTGTTAGTCCACAAATTCAAACCATACCAAGAATACGAATCAATTTAGAGCGGCTCGCGAATTCGGAAAATGCTAGAGCATTGCATTTTGAAGACGACGAACAATCATCATCAGAACCCGAACCTTTTGGTTCAGGCGGATCTGAATCTGAATACGTACCTAGTGATGAGTCCCGCAGTAGTTCGATTATACCGGAAACTCCTGAGAATGAGCTATCAACTGATTATGACAATGGTCACTTTTCACAAAGTCAACCTGTCCATAATAACGGAAACCTTTCTTCATTGGTAACTGACCAGGAAACCGATAACCTCCTCTCCGATGTAACTAGTTCTACTAATTGCAGAAAAAAAACAGAACAACATATCCAGATAATATGTGCAAAAAAAACATCTAGTGGAAAGAGAATACGGGATAAAGACCATAGTTGTTTTTTTTTGTCACAAGTTGCTTCGTAATTTAGCCAGACATTTTGAAAGGGCTCATGATAAAGAAATGGAAGTTGCCAAAATTCTGAGTATGCCAAAATGTTCCAAAAGACGAAGAGATGCTTTCAATGCTCTGACGCGTAATGGTGACTTTTATCATAATTGTGACGTACTCTCATTGCAAAAGGGAGAACTCGTCTTATCACGTAGACCAACCGAACAAGAAAAAAAGTTTCTGAAATATTCTGATTATGGTCCTTGTCCCGAATGTCTAGGTTTCATGAAGAAACGGCATCTATGGCACCATCTTAAATATTCATGTGTCTGCATGAAGGACAAAAATATTTTGAAATCGCTGAAAACATCACGGCAACCAGCTGCTGAGAGTACTTCCCTACTGAATGGAATCTATGGGCAAAACCTAACACAAGATTTTCGTTCTAATATTTTGAACAAGCTGCGAAATGATGACATATCTGAAATATGTCGCAAAGATGATCTCATTCTACGATATGGAGCATTTCTCTATGAAAAATATGGTAGCACTCAGAGAGAACTAATAAGACAATCTATGCGGCAACTTGGGAGGTTAACAATAGAGCTCACTAAGGGAAATACGAATGTAAACAAGTTAATTGACGCTCTCACTCCTGAAATGTTTGATGCTGTTGTCTCAGCGACAAAGTCTCTCTGTTCAACATCTACCGAAGAAGCGAAAAGGACTGAATTTGTAATTCCATCTTTGGCGCTGAAAATTGGGTATTCTATCAGAAAATGCATTGGGATTGAAAGAGGTTTATGTTTGCGGAAGGGTGACCTGAAAAGAAATGATATACTGTTAGGTTTTTTTGTCGATTTTGGATTTGGAGTGGAGCGTCAGAATCTCATCTAATGCATTAGCTACTCTGCAATCTAGAAAACTCAATTCCGTTGATTTACTTCCAATTACTGGTGATTTGATCAAATTGAGCAAGTTCTTAGAATTTATGATCGGAGAAACTAAGAATGACATGAAAAGAGAAAAAAGTTTTCAAAATTGGAGTAAACTAGCATCACTCACCTTGAGCCGTATCATTCTTTTCAATAAAAGAAGATCAGGAGAAGCTGCAAGAATGAGAGTTGAAAACTACACTAACAGACCGGCATGGCAAAGTCAAAGTGTAGCAGAAATGAGAGAATCTTTGACGGAATTTGAAAATCAGTTAGCTAGTGCCTTAACGGTTGTAGAAATAGTAGGAAAGCGAGGAAGAAAAGTACCAGTCTTGCTCACTAAAGAAATGAAAGAATCTATCGATTTTCTACTGGCAACTCGTATAGAAGTGGGAGTGCCCGAGGGAAATCCTTTCGTGTTTGCACGGTTAGGTGAATTACATTCCTATATGAGAGGCCACGATTGCATAAAAAAATGGTGTTCTGAAGCAAACTTAGAGTCGCCAGAAACGATAACAAGTACAAAGTTAAGAAAGTACGTAGCTACCGTTTGTCAAGTTTTCAATCTCAAAGAGAACGAGTGTGATTGGCTAGCGAGACATTTGGGTCACGATATTAGGGTCCATCGTGAATTCTACCGTCTCCATGAAAATACAGTTGAGCTAACCAAAGTCAGCAGGTTGCTTTTGGCAGTTGACCAAGGAAAAGCACATACATTTGCTGGAAAATCTCTAGAGGATATTCAAATACAAGGTGAGGCAAATTTTGATTATTTTTACCTTCAATATTGAAAGGCAGCTGATTGAGAACGAGGTGTTAAAAAACAGTTTGTTGCGTAATTCTTCGATATCTCGTAAGCTACTACACACACAAAATTTCAAGAAGGAGGGTTCACAGTTTTTGATAAGGCATAATTAGAAGTTTCTTTCAACTGTACAGGGTGTTCTACTGAAGCTGAGGCACTTGAACCCAACTCATTCTATAAGAAATAATCTACTTCCTCCAATTCATGATGCATCCTTCTTCTTGATGTTTTTTCAACCCCATATGAAGAGCTCGAATTGTTTGCAGTTTGTCAAGTTTGTCAACTGATGCTCTGATCTTTTCACTATTGCAAAGTTATGATAAGAAACTGACAATTGAAGCATTCATCATCGTTGAGAATAAATGATTCACGTGCAGTAGTATCAAGGTAATGCAGACACTATCTTTCAATTTTTATGATCTGTTAATTCAGGAAGCAATTCATTCAAGAATCTAATTCTTCACAAAGACTCTTCACAATCATGTTATATTTCTTTGATAACTCAATCGTCGCCAAATGAGGAAGTTTTTTGAAGTCTCCTTTTTCTCCAAGATGACTGATTTTCTCCCAAATATCAAATTGTCCGATATAATCGAGAATATAATATTGAATCACAAGTTCCTTTATCGATTATTGATAATGATTGATTCTTTATCTAAAATGCATGAAAGCAATTTGACAACGTCGCAATCGATGAAAAATATATTTCATGATTGTGAAGGATTTAAGTGATGCTATCAATTTGGAAAAAAAAACTGGGTGTTCTATTTGGAAAAAGCTAGCAAATTCCGTCTGACATTGCGAGACAAATTCGAGCACCTTCCAAATGAACAGATTTTGAAAATTTACGGATAGTATCTATGGAAACTTGATACTACGCAAAACTTATTCTCATTAACAATGATGAATGGTTGAACGGTTACTATTTTATTAAGACTTTGCAATATTGGAGAAATGAGAAAATGTATTATAACATGACAAGTTTTCACGGTTTCACTTTGATATGTATAAGCAGGTATATGAGAGCCAAGACAATAAGCAGAGTTATCTAAAACATTTATTCGATCGTTATACTGATTGTTTATTGATCATGCTTGAACTGTCATCTTCCTTTCGAGTGCTTCAAGGATGCTGCATACCTGAAAAATAATGAGGAAATATTAATAGAAAAATCATTTCTCAATAGTTACTTACCCATGATGCCACTCCAATCTCCTCTCGTCGGTTCGATCTATATTGGAAGCTTATTCTGGTTCAAATCTGTTGAATACATGGTGAAAATATCCAAAACATTCGCAATATAATGATAGTACCTAGTAGTGAAATTATTTAGTGGATGAACAATAACATTGAACACCCATTAACCTCACAACTAGTAGAAGGGTTTCGCTAGCGGCTGGAGTTTGTCAACTCCTTCTTCTGCTGAATCTGGAACATCCAGTTGATCTTCAACAGAAAATAAGATAACCTCACAAGTGCGTCATTTTGGCGGGATTTTGGAGATAAACTACCAAAATAGTGAGATCTGACAGGCGTTCTTTTTGAGAACATATGAGGGTATTGTAAAGTGCCATCGCAATTTTTGTGTGTGTATTGGATTAGGATAAATACTAAAAATGGTGCACGAAACTGAGTCAACATCAATGAATATTCTTCTAGATTTGCCACCTATAGAAGAAGATCCGCCTGATTTAGATGGAAATGATGAAGCAGATGATGAAAGCAATGAAGGAATTCTAAGGGTCAGTGCTGGGGATTCAGCAAACAAAATGGAAATAGAATTACCATCAGAACCATCACTTGGAAAAGCGAAACAAAAACCTAGTAGGTGTATATATTAGTCGAATTCGGGTAATGAGGGCAATGTGTGGAAACATCACTTAATTTCACTTTTGGGTAGATTCGAAAATTATCTTCACGAAGTAGTTCACTGAATAACCTATAAAAATTACAGTAACTTGCAAAGCAATATTTTGTCTACGACTTCATAATATCTATACAAATTGTTATACAGGGTGTTCCTAAATGTCATGTACATATTGAGAAATGCGATTCCATGTTTTTTTTTTTCATGAAGCTCACATAAACATGTCCTAACTTGATTGTCTTCTAGATACAAGGTGTTGAAAATGGAGATGATATTTCTTTCCTGAATAACTAAAGAACCTCTTCATAAAAATCAAATATATTTTATCGGATCACAAAGTACCTAGAGATCAATAAATTCGAAGTGTGACAGCTGATGGAAATTTCAATAGGGCAGTGAGAAGACATTTTTATATTTTTATTTTTATTCCCAGAAAAAGCCAAGAAGTTACCTCCTCCAATATGTACATAACATTCAGGAACACTCTGTACAACAGTAAGTTTATAACATAAGGAATTTCAGCTAATTTTTTTTCACTTAGAAACCACCAAACCAAAAAGGACGAAGAGGGAGGCAGCTCTAGGAAGAGTTCCGTGGAATCATTCTGAGAAGGAAGTTTTGTTGAACGAATTCAAAATTGAAATAAAAAGAGGAATCGTACCAGGAAAGGCTAAGTGTACGATGATAAAACATGATCATGACAATATACTCAGCAGTAGATCATGGACTGATATTAAATTTTTCGTTAAGAATGTAATAACAAGAAATAAGAAAAATCGAAACTGAAATTTTATAGTATATTGTGTCACAAGGGCAGAAAATGAGCTTCAGTAGCCTGTGGCTATTAGCTGAACAAAAATCCTTGATTTCATGAAATTTTTCATTTTCTTGCTTCCAAACTATGATGCACACTGACAATCAACAAAAATTTATGTGAAATGCGAAAATTCGCATCACGCAAGTTAAATACAGGTGTATAGATAGTGGAAAACTACAAAATCGTTTTGTAATGAGTTTAGCAGCCCAAAGAACGATTTTCAAGTTTTTCACTATCTGGGCACCTTTGACTGTCATAAATTCTCCATAAGAGGTCAGTGTGAATCTAAGTTTGGAATCTAGAGAACCAAACAAATCTCATGAAATCAAAGATTTATGTATAATCTCTTTTTCTGTGTATTCTTGATAGGCAAGAAACAATTAGGTCACCAAAACGTTTTGGCAGCCCTCATCTTCCAGCTAATCGAGCTCATTTTCTGCCTTTGTACCACAATACATCATTTCAGTACATGGTATAATAACTGTAACAGTTGTTCTGAGTATTTGCCTACGTTTTCTCAACATTCGAGAGTATGAATATTATGTTACTGAAAAGAGTTGAGTTTTCGAATTTTTTTTGTGAAAATTGTGAGAATTTTTGATTTTTTTGTTCAGAACAAAAGCGAGAATTGCAGGTGATATGCGTATGTCTTCTCAACCATACCCTTGTCATTTGTATTTCATGTTTGTGCGACATTTTTTTTTTCGCATCTGTAATACTAAGCAAGATTGTATGAATAAATCATCATGAGATAAGTAAAGTAGCAATGACTCACCTTGCACTCTCCAAGATACACCCATTTAATAACTTCATTTCATATAAATGGTACGAATGGAAGCAGAAACTACTTTACCACTTTAACCAGCATTTAAACTACTCATCTCACGAACAGTACCCATAAATTATTGAGTAATTGAACTAGTTCATTAGATAGTTCAAGAAATTTAAAAATCATCTCTTTCCAAAATATCTACTAATTAATTGAGAAATATATATTTCATGACATCTGGCTCCAAAATATAGTGAATTTTCAAGATCTCATAATGTCTCTTTTCAATTGAACAAACTTTCGAATGCATTAATAATTTCCAAAATCACGATTCATGACTGATCTGTATTTGAGCCCAATGGAATTTTCGACACACACCTTGATCATGTTGCATCCTTCACACACTACAAAGCAAATATATTTCATGTGGAATCCGTAACACATTCTGGGATGAATGCATTAAATGTGGCAACGGATGCCACATGCTCGCCTATTGAATGTATATCCATCTCGGAAACTACGGAGGGTAAATGTGCGCCACCTAGCGCATTCAATTCGTAATTTTAATTACCATGCGTACTCTAGCAGGCATCAAAAGCGCAAAAGCGCCACAATTGGGTGTAAAGGTCGGGGTGCCACAAAGCTACACAGACAAGTATGTGTGTGTGTGTGTGTGTGTGTGTGTGTGTGTGTGTGTGTGTGTGTGTGTGTGTGTGTGTGTGTGTGTGTGTGTGTGTGTGTGTGTGTGTGTGTGTGTGTGTGTGTGTGTGTGTGTGTGTGTGTGTGTGTGTGTGTGTGTGTGTGTGTGTGTGTGTGTGTGTGTGTGTGTGTGTGTGTGTGTGTGTGTGTGTGTGTGTGTGTGTGTGTGTGTGTGTGTGTGTGTGTGTGTGTGTGTGTGTGTGTGTGTGTGTGTGTGTGTGTGTGTGTGTGTGTGTGTGTGTGTGTGTGTGTGTGTGTGTGTGTGTGTGTGTGTGTGTGTGTGTGTGTGTGTGTGTGTGTGTGTGTGTGTGTGTGTGTGTGTGTGTGTGTGTGTGTGTGTGTGTGTGTGTGTGTGTGTGTGTGTGTGTGTGTGTGTGTGTGTGTGTGTGTGTGTGTGTGTGTGTGTGTGTGTGTGTGTGTGTGTGTGTGTGTGTGTGTGTGTGTGTGTGTGTGTGTGTGTGTGTGTGTGTGTGTGTGTGTGTGTGTGTGTGTGTGTGTGTGTGTGTGTGTGTGTGTGTGTGTGTGTGTGTGTGTGTGTGTGTGTGTGTGTGTGTGTGTGTGTGTGTGTGTGTGTGTGTGTAGATATGCGGCATCATTGACGACAGTACGACAAATTCCACTGGAAACAAAGTCGCCACTGATTGAGACATAGCGGGAATTTCATCTGTGTATAGTATGCCATAAACGCATTCATAGTTTGTATACTATCTACCAAATTGTGACTACACTTGTACCCTGATATGGTGGCTCCCTCTGGTCACACACACTATTCATTATTCGACAGTTACGCTGAATCAGTCCAAATCACAAATCAGTTGTGTCTCGCCTGCCACAGTGTTAGGACACGTTTTCATAGGGCGACTAACAATTCATTCGGTAAGTATGCATCTCATAATGTTACTCCATATCATTCATTGCAAGGGTTAAATAAACGTTTTAGATCATGGAAACTAGGAGTCAAAGGATTCTAAACATGGCTGAAGCGAGAAACAGGGAACTGGACAATCGTTTATTGAATTTGCCAAGTAATGAAACGACAAAAGGTCTTCAACGACATTATAGAGAACTGGCAATTAGAAGTGAGTACCCAATAAATTACCTAGCTATCTCAACAATTGGACTGGACCAGCTTCTAGGATATTTGATTTCTTGGATTTCTCTTAGCTCGGAATAGAATAAATAATGAAAATTTTGAATTTCACGATGGCAGATCCAGTATGACGGATTATGTAATTACGACCCCTTTGTCAAAATTATAGAATTCATGATGGCCGATCCAATAAATTTTGATTATAAACCGAATCTATTCGGAATTTGTATCTGAGGTTTTTGGGGTCGAATATAATGATTCATATGTCAAAATTAGTAGATTCCAGATAACGGATCCAATATGGCGGACGAATTCTTCAATTATGATCCGATTTCATTCAGAATTGGTATGAAGTGTTTTCAGTGGTTGGAGTATAATGATTATTTCTTCAAAATTCGAAAATTCAAGATGAAGGATCCAATATATAGCGGACGAGTTTTGTAAATGAGATGCGATTCTATTTAAAATTGGTATCTGAGTGTTTTCGGGGTTGAAAATTATGATAATCTCTTTCGAATTTGAAAATTCAAGGTGACGGATCCAATATGGCGATATGATCCGATTCTATTCGAATTTGCTATCTGAGAGTTTTCGGTGTTGGGTTCGAGTTTTGTAATTATGATCCAATTCTATTCAAAGTTGGTAGATGTAGGTTTTCTAGATCGGAAATGATAATCCCTCTATCAAAATTGAAAAATTCAAGATGGCGGATTTAAAATGGGGGACTAGTCTTATAATTATAATTCTAATCCTTTTGAAATTGATATCAGGGGAGGTCGAGGGGGAGGTTTTCGGGGTTAGAGTTTATGATTCTGGCTTCAAAAATCAGAAATTCAAGATGGCGGATCCAATATGGCGGAAGGATTCTGTAATTATGATCAGATTCTATTCAAAATCTATAGCGAGGGTTTTCTGAGATGAAGTTCATGATTAATCCTGTAAAATGTAAAAAATTCATGATGGCGAGTCCAATATGGCGAGCAAGTTTCGTAATTATGATCTGATTCTATTCATTGTTGGTATTCCGGGGTTTTGGAGTGGGCGATATTGATTCTTTTGTAAAAATTTGGAGGGCTTCTGTTGTTGGAGCTCATGATTCTCTCTTCAAAATTCGTGAATTCAATATGGTGGCTCCAAGATGACAGACAAGTTCTGTGATTATGCTTCAGTATGATTTGAAATTGATATGTGGATGTTTTGGGTGTCAGGGCATATAAATACTCCATCTAGGATATCAGACCACAAAATAAACTCGTGCATTTCAGAATTCTTCATTCAAAACTCACGTAAACGGAAAAAATAGTACTCGAAGAATTCAGCTTCTCAAAAATATACATGGTGTTATTAAAATATGTGGCCAAACTTCAAGAGTTGGCTTTGAGATTTATTCCAATTCGAATAGTTAATATGAACATGGATCTGGCAATACACCATTTTTAGGATACAGGCGGTATCAGAGAATTAAAACAAATCACATTTCCATAAGTAACGCAAAAATCGATGATATGATTCTGTTGAAATATTGAATTATTATCTGTAGTAGAAAGGTACCAATTGAGCCATTACTTGATTCACGAGCAACCTATCTTCTTTTAGAAGAGTTCGACACTGTATCTTGAAAACGAAGCATTACCGCAGCTGCCATGGTCATATGAACTTTTCATCTTAAAATTACTCAAGAATCACCTCTTAGAAGTTCGCCACTTACTAACATAACATCCTGTATATGGTGTCATCTCAGGAAAAAGAATTCACTTTTGAGTTGCTCGCAATAAACAAACGTTGAGATCACATCTTGATGAAGTGTATAAAAAAAGTACCTATCGGTTTTAGAAACTCGACATTGAATCACAAATCGATTTTTTCAATTTTAGATTTCCAAGATGCATCGATATCATCATCTACGGATGAATCACCGACAACAACCACTGTTAGTCCACAAATTCAAACCATACCGAGAATACGAATCAATTTAGAGCGGCTCGCGAATTCGGAAAATGCTAGAGCATTGAATTTTGAAGACGACGAACGATCATCATCAGAACCCGAACCTTTCGGTTCAGGCGGATCTGAATCTGAATACGTACCTAGTGATGAGTCGCGCAGTAGTTCGATTATACCGGAAACTTCTGAGAATGTGCTATCAACTGATTATGACAATGGTCACTTTTCACAAAGTCAACCTGTCCATAATAACGGAAACCTTTCTTCATTGGTAACTGTTTCGTCCTAAAACAAATATGTATGCGCTGAGAGATATTCTTGATTTATGCCTAACCATTTTTATTAACTATTTGAATTACGCGCGAAAAACAATGGCATATTTTCTACCTGCTAGCGACTCAGCGAATGAAGCCCTTTTTTGCCCCCACTACGAACGATCAGCAGCAGTACAAAATATGTATTCAGCTCGATCAGGTGTATTATAAAAATCGGAAAAGTTTTCGTTGGTGTTTCCAAAACTTCGCCCTATTTCTATTGACTCTAATAAACACAGTATTCTGCTTGTGAAAACTCCGTGAGTGTCTCATCCAGTAAAATCCAGTAAAATCAGCAGCAGGACGGCCGTCCACCAGTAGCAGAAGAAAAATTGAGTTCAGCATGCCGGCGTTCAACACATGGTGAGTCGTTGTTGAAAAAGTGCCATTGTCGTATATATTCCTATATTCACTTCGAAAAATCAAACTACAAAAAATAATATTTACAGTCCATTGCATTTCTCTCGCCCATAAAATGGTCCATCGAAAACCGGATGTGTGATTAGGTCAAATTGTGCATAAATTAGAATATTCCTTCAGCGGGATATTTGCCGCTCAATTCGTTTCAGTTTTCAGTCAAGGTCGATTGGTACCTACATACGACCGGTGTATGTAGATAAAAACCTGCGACAAATACATTCATTCACGCTGCTGTTTGTTTTGATTTTGCTTTGCTATTGTATACGAAAGTTTCGCTCGCTCACGGTGTCTGCATTGAATTTGTTGAATAACAATAATAATTATCGTTTTATTCTTTTTCTCTCGCGCTCTGTATATTCAATCTAATACTAAAACGAAACTTAATCATAAAAATTGAATAGTTTCGCTGCCTTTACAATTTTCGAGTTTTCAAAACAAAACCTCTCTCTCACTCTACACTGGAATAATACATCATCACCTCTCTTACTACTTGGAAAACAATCGCTCATTATTTATATTACCCTTTTTTCTTACTCGTGAAGTTTACCTTTTGAAAAGCTGGGGAAATGGCAGAAATTTCGAAAAAGTTGAAACAGAATAATGCCCAAAGGCAAACTGAAATTATTAAATTAGCGGAGTTACGTAAAGTTGCTGACTTAGCTCTAGCTGATAGAGAATATCATAACAATTTCAAATGTCGATATCGATATATTGATTCAATCTATGAAACTTTTGAAGGATTGCATAATGTAATTATTAGTATGGTTTCAACTCAAGAAAATCCTGATTTGCTGACACAGAATGATATTTTGAGAGAGTTTCAGGATAACTATTTTCATTGTCAAGCTGTTTTTTCTCAACTTTTTGATGATGATAAAGAGCCGCCGTTAAACATCCCCTTCAGTAGCACTATGCATAATAGTAATCGCCAACAAACGGTTAGGTTACCCAAGTTAGAATTACCAAAATTTCGTGGTGAATTGAACACTTGGCAAACTTATCATGATATGTATATATCTTTGATACATACCAATGACAATTTTTCCGATATTGACAAATTCAATTACCTCTTGAGCTCTCTGGAAGGGGCAGCCTTAGCTCTTGTGAAGAGAACTCCACTTACGAGTCAGAACTATAAAGTTGCTTATGAAAACTTGGTCAAAAGGTACAATCATGAACGTTTAATAGCTACGTCACATTTTCATGCTATACAGAATTCTAAAAAGTTGACATCTTCCGATAATCCAGAAGCTTTACGATTACTTTTGGATACCTTCAATGAGAACACTTCCATTCTGAAAAATCTTGGTTTTGATGTGGATGCCTGGGATTTTATTCTGTTCAATATGCTAATGGACCGTTTAGACATTCAAACAGCTACTAGGTTTGAAATTGAAAAAGGGTCTAGCCTCATTAAGAATGAATATTATACCACATTGGTTGAATTTGTTCAAAAACAGTGTGAAGCCTTAGACACTGTTGAATTCTCTACCACACAGAATAAAAGGCTGCTTCCTGTAAAACCAAAATTTTCCCCCAACCCGGTTCAAAGATTTCGCACTAGTCTTTTCAGTCAAACTGGGAACAATTCATCGAATAACACTAGTTCTCCTCATTGTAATAAACTAACGTGTCAGCTTTGTCAAAATGAGCATTTGATTTACAACTGCCCCACTTTCGTAACTAAAAGCCCCAGCGAAAGATTCACATTGGTTAAGAATAATAAATGGTGCACAAACTGCCTCGGCACGAGACATTTTTCCTCACGATGTCCTTCTAACACACTATGTAAAAAATGTTCTAAAAAACACCACACTATGTTACACACAGAACGACCCTGTTCTCAAAATACTCGATCATCTTCAATCACAATAGCCCCCTCTCGTGAGCAACCCACAAACTCTTCATCCCTCTTGGTAGAAAATCCATCCCAAATGTCTGTCAATTTACTTGCCAACGCCACCAATACAATTTTATTATCCACGGCTCTGATAAAGGTTCTAGACAGGGGTGGCCAATTTCAAATCATAAGAGCACTTCTCGATAGTGCAAGTCAGTCAAATTTCATCTCGAGCAAATGTGTAAATCGTCTAGGTCTATCGTATTCTGGTTTGAATATATCTATCTCTGGTATAGGCCAGTCAAGTACACAATCGTCTCGTGTAGTCTCCTGCAGTATAAGACCTGTAGAACAAGACAATCCTGTATTTAATATTGATTGTATTGTGTTGCCAAAGATATGTTCCAATATGCCATGTGCAGATATATCAAAAAAACATTTCAATCACCTATCAAATTTGAAATTGGCCGATCCTGATTTTAACATTTCTCTTCCTGTAGACATTCTTCTCGGAGCTGAAATGTTTGGTTTCCTAATGAAAGGAAACACTATCTCTACTACAGTGAGAGAGCCCGTAGCTATAGAGACAATTCTAGGTTGGGTTGTCATGGGTAGGGTTGAATCTTCAAATGAAACTTTACCCAGTAGTAATCCCATTACGCATAGTTTTTTCGTATCTACAGAATTTTCTCTCGAAAATCAAGTGAAAAAATTCTGGGAATTGGAAAATGTTCCAGAAGTCGTTGTTCACTCTCCAGATGATATGTTAGCTGAAAAACATTTTCTAGAAACGTTCACACGGAATGAATCAGGTCGTTTCAAGCTTCTCTTACCTTTCAAGGTCGACCCATGTTTCGAGGGTTCTAGAGATATCGCTCTAAGACGTTTTTTCACCTTGGAGCGTAGATTGGTGGCAAACCCTGATCTCTATATTCAATATAAGAATTTCATGAAGGAATATCTGGAATCCGATCATATGGAACCTGTACCAAGATCTCAAATAGATCGCCCTTCCTATTATATTCCCCATTTATGTGTCATCAGACCAGAAAGCAAGACCACCAAGATACGTGTGGTCTTTGATGCATCGAGCCGTTGTATGAATAACATTTCTCTCAATCAGACCCTATTAACTGGACCTAAACTGCAACAAGATATTGTTGCCGTCCTAATGAGATTCCGCATTAATCAAATTGCTTTCACTGCCGACATTAAGCAAATGTACCGGCAGATTTTAATCTCTGAGGAGCACCAAGATTTCCAAAGAATCCTATGGCGTTTCACTAAAGATGAACCTATTCAAGATTATAGGCTTAAAACAGTTAGTTTTGGTGTCAGCTGTGCCCCCTTCCAGGCTCTCCGCGTTCTTCGTCAGCTTGCTGTCGAATATAAGTCTCAGTATCCATTGGCATCAAAAATCTTGGAAACAGAAACGTTCGTCGACGATATTGTCTCAAGTTGTCAGACCTTGTCAGAAGCTCTCAACGTACAAACTGAATTAATTGCCCTACTAGGTAAAGCAGGATTTGAGTTGAGGAAGTGGGCATCAACTGATCTTGGCCTCATCTCTCATTTACCCCCATCTTGTCTGCAATACGACCCCCTCTCTCTAGACTTTGACCACGAATCCACAATCAAGATATTGGGATTACAATGGAATCCCAATATTGACGGTTTCTCATATAAAGTCGTCCCACTGCATGAACCCTGTACAAAACGAGTCGTTTTGTCTCAATTAGCCCGCATTTACGATCCATTAGGGTTTCTCACCCCTATCACCCTATATCTGAAGGTCTTGATACAGGAGCTTTGGGCTCAAGGTATCGAGTGGGATTCCTCACCCCCTGATCATATTATTTCGACATGGAATCAGTTTAAGCTTGAATTAACCTCCCTCACCCACTTGAACATTCCTAGGCTCATGTTCCCAGAAAAGCCTAGTTTTTGCGAGTTACATGGCTTTTCTGATGCCTCGGAGCGTGGATATGCAAGTGTAATTTTTTTGAGAGCAATCAGCTCAAGTGATCATATACAGGTGAGCCTGATTTGCGCCAAATCCAAAGTTTGCCCCCTGCAAAAAATATCAATACCAAAATTGGAATTATGTGGCGCTCTTTTGTTGTCAAAGTTAATGGCCTTCATACTTGACACATTTTCCGATAAAATCAAAATATCTAGAGTATTTGCTTGGACAGACTCGACCACCGTCCTATCATGGATTCGTTCTTCTCCACATAAATGGCCGACTTTTGTATCGAATAGGGTTACACAAATTCATGAAAGAATATGCCCATCAAATTGGTTCCACGTGAGGTCCGAATTTAATCCTGCTGATCCTGCGTCGCGAGGCCTATTGCCCTCTGAATTACTCAATAGTGAGTTATGGTGGGCGGGACCATACTGGCTACGCTTGCCATCAGAAAAATGGCCCTCAAATGTGTCTTTAGAAAATTTTCCCGAAATTGATCAGGAAAATCAACAATCAGCTCTCATAGTCTCTATGAAACAAGGTGATCCAATCATTCATCTATTAGAAAAATTTAGTTCATTTTCCAAAGTTCAAAGAATTGTGGCATACGTTCTTCGATTTCTCAAGTACATACAACTGAGAGAGATACCTCCTCAAGGTCATCCATCTCCATCAGAAATGGAAGAAGCTTCAACTCATCTCTTAAAATATGTCCAGATGCAAGCATTTGCCAAAGAAATCACACTTTTGAAAACGAATAAAGTTCTCCCCAAAAGATTTCGAAAACTCACCCCCTTTTTAGACTCCCTGGGTATTCTTAGGGTGGGCGGACGCTTGATACATTCATCACTATCTTTTGATAGGAAACATCCTGCACTTTTGCCATCTTCGCACCGCCTTACGCAGCTCATAATTGAATACACCCATAACAAATACCTTCATCCAGGTTTGCAAACTTTGCAGAACCTACTTGTCCAAAGATATTGGATTCTTTCCCCTAAACGGACTATCAGCAAGTTTATCTCAAAGTGTTTCAGATGCTTCCGCGTGAATCCCGTTTCTCATCAACCTCTTATGGGCGATTTGCCGGCTGTAAGGGTTTCTCAAATAAAGCCATTTTCCCACACAGGCATTGACATGGCTGGTCCTTTTGCGACAGTGGCTCGTCGTGTTCGCGGAGCGAAGCAATACAAATCTTACCTCTGCATTTTTGTATGTATGTCAACTAAGGCCATACATACCGAATTAGTCTCCGACCTCTCTACGGATGCATTTCTTGCATCATTTCGTCGTTTTATCGCTCGTAGAGGTAGATGTACCCATCTCTATTCTGATTCGGGAACTAATTTCATCGGAGCATCTCGATATATATCATCTATTATGGAATCAGCGGCCAAAGAGGAACAAATTGTCTTTCACATAAATTGTCCAAAGGCTCCGAACTTTGGCGGCCTTTGGGAATCCGGAATAAAGAGTATCAAATCTCATCTGTATAGAGTCGTAGGCAGTCAAATATTGTCTTACGAGGAGCTCGAGACTGTCTTTGTACAGATAGAAGCCGTTCTGAACTCACGACCACTGTGTCAATTGAGTTCGGACCCGAACGACCTGCAAGCCCTTACACCAGGGCACTTCCTCACCCTTGAACCACTCAACTCATTACCGGATCCGAATTTAACGGAAATCAAGATAAATCGGTTATCACGTTGGCAACTCTTGCAACACATGCATCAATCTTTCTGGGATAGATGGCATAAAGAGTATCTTCATACTCTATTACAAAGGAGTAAATGGACAGATTCAATCAGTCCAATTCAGGTTAATGATATGGTTTTGTTGAAAGACGATTTGGCACCTCCTTTAAAATGGCACCTAGGGAGAATTGAAGCTGTTCACCCGGGCTTGGACGGTGTTATCCGAGTCGTACAAGTTAGAACCTCGAAAGGTTCATATAAGAGGCCTACCAGTAAAGTATGTCCTCTCCCCAAGGAATAATAGGTACATATTCCTGGGTACCTACTCTATTTGTTGTGAATGTCTATACCACTTAAATTTAGTCGAGATATGATAATAATTACCTTCCGCTATTTCTGAAAATTTGATTCACCAATACTAGATTCAATGCAAACTCCGGGGTGGCCTAACAAGAGACTTCTTATCTAATAATAGTCATTTGTAAAATTCACATTTTAGGTGGACGGTATGTTTCGTCCTAAAACAAATATGTATGCGCTGAGAGATATTCTTGATTTATGCCTAACCATTTTTATTAACTATTTGAATTACGCGCGAAAAACAATGGCATATTTTCTACCTGCTAGCGACTCAGCGAATGAAGCCCTTTTTTGCCCCCACTACGAACGATCAGCAGCAGTACAAAATATGTATTCAGCTCGATCAGGTGTATTATAAAAATCGGAAAAGTTTTCGTTGGTGTTTCCAAAACTTCGCCCTATTTCTATTGACTCTAATAAACACAGTATTCTGCTTGTGAAAACTCCGTGAGTGTCTCATCCAGTAAAATCAGCAGCAGGACGGCCGTCCACCAGTAGCAGAAGAAAAATTGAGTTCAGCATGCCGGCGTTCAACACATGGTGAGTCGTTGTTGAAAAAGTGCCATTGTCGTATATATTCCTATATTCACTTCGAAAAATCAAACTACAAAAAATAATATTTACAGTCCATTGCATTTCTCTCGCCCAGTAACTGACCAGGAAACCGATAACCTTCTCTCCGATGTAACTAGTTCTACTAATTGTAGAAAAAAAAACAGAACAACATATCCAGATAATATGTGCAAAAAAAACATCTAGTGGAAAGAGAATACGGGATAAAGACCATAGTTGTTTTTTTTGTCACAAGTTGCTTCGTAATTCAGCCAGACATTTTGAAAGGGCTCATGATAAAGAAATGGAAGTTGCCAGAATTCTGAGTATGCCAAAATGTTCCAAAAGACGAAGAGATGCTTTCAATGCTCTGATGCGTAATGGTGACTCTTATCATAATTGTGACGTACTCTTATTGCAAAAGGGAGAACTCGTCTTATCACGTAGACCAACCGAACAAGAAAAAAAGTTTCTGAAATATTCTGATTATGGTCCTTGTCCCAAATGTCTAGGTTTCATGAAGAAACGGCATCTATGGCACCATCTTAAATATTCATGTGTCTGCATGAAGGACAAAAATATTTTGAAATCGTTGAAAACATCACGGCAACCAGCTGCTGAGAGTACTTCCCTACTGAATGGAATCTATGGGCAAAACCTAACACAAGATTTTCGTTCTAATATTTTGAACAAGTTGCGAAATGATGACATATCTGAAATATGTCGCAAAGATGATCTTATTCTACGATATGGAGCATTTCTCTATGAAAAATATGGTAGCACCCAGAGAGAACTAATAAGACAATCTATGCGGCAACTTGGGAGGTTAACAATAGAGCTCACTAAGGGAAATACGAATGTAAACAAGTTAATTGACGCTCTCACTCCTGAAATGTTTGATGCTGTTGTCTCAGCGACAAAGTCTCTCTGTTCAACATCTACCGAAGTAGCGAAAAGGACTGAATTTGGAATTCCATCTTTGGCGCTGAAAATTGGGTATTCTATCAGAAAATGCATTGGGATTGAAAGAGGTTTATGTTTGCGGAAGGGTGACCTGAAAAGAAATGATATACTGTTAGGTTTTTTGTCGATTTTGGATCTGGAGTGGAGCGTCAGAATCTCATCTAATGCATTAGATACTCTGCAATCTAGAAAACTCAATTCCGTTGATTTACTTCCAATTACTGGTGATTTGATCAAATTGAGCAAGTTCTTAGAATTTATGATCGAAGAAACTAAGAATGACATGAAAAGAGAAAAGAGTTTTCAAAATTGGAGTAAACTAGCATCACTCACCTTAAGCCGTATCATTCTTTTCAATAAAAGGAGATTAGGAGAAGCTGCAAGAATGAGAGTTGAAAACTACACTAACAGACCGGCATGGCAAAGTCAAAGTGTAGCAGAAATGAGAGAATCTTTGACGGAATTTGAAAATCAGTTAGCTATTGCCTTAACGGTTGTAGAAATAGTAGGAAAGCGAGGAAGAAAAGTACTAGTCTTGCTCACTAAAGAAATGAAAGAATCTATCGATTTTCTACTGGCAACTCGTATAGAAGTGGGAGTAACCGAGGGAAATCCTTTCGTGTTTACACGGTTAGGTGAATTACATTCCTATATGAGAGGCCACGATTGCATAAAAAAATGGTGTTCTGAAGCAAACTTAGAGTCGCCAGAAACAATAACAAGTACAAAGTTAAGAAAGTACGTAGCTACCGTTTGTCAAGTTTTCAATCTCAAAGAGAACGAGTGTGATTGGCTAGCGAGACATTTGGGTCACGATATAAGGGTCCATCGTGAATTCTACCGTCTCCATCAAAATACAGTTGAGCTAACCAAAGTCAGCAGGTTGCTTTTGGCAGTTGACCAAGGGAAAGCACATACATTTGCTGGAAAATCTCTAGAGGATATTCAAGTACAAGGTGAGGCAAATTTTGATTATTTTTACCTTCAATATTGAAAGGCAGCTGATTGAGAACGAGGTGTTAAAAAACAGTTTGTTGCGCAATTCTTCGATATCTCGTAAGCTACTACACACACAAAATTTCAAGAAGGAGGGTTCACAGTTTTCGATGATGAAGTTACTTTCAACTGTACAGGGTGTTCTACTGAAGCTGAGGCACTTGAACTCAACTTATTCTATAAGAAATAATCTACTGCCTCCAATTCATGATGCATCCTTCTTCTTGATGTTTTTTCAACCCCATATGAAGAGCTCGAATTGTTTGCAGTTTGTCAAGTTTGTCAACTGATGCTCTGATCTTTCCACTATTGCAAAGTTATGATAAGAAACTGACAATTGAAGCATTCATCATCGTTGAGAATAAATGATTCACGTGCAGTAGTATCAAGGTAATGCAGACACTATCTATCAATTTTTATGATCTGTTAATTCAGGAAGCAATCCATTCAAAAATCTAATTCTCCACAAAGACTCTTCACAATCATGTTATATTTCTTTGATAATTCAATCGTCGCCAAATGAAGAAGTTTTTCGACGTCTCCTTTTTCTCCAAGATGACTGATTTTCTCCCAAATATCAAATTGTCCTGATACGATATAATCGAGAATATAATATAGAATCACAAGTTCCTTTATCGATTATTCATAATGATTGATTCTCTATATAAAATGCATGAAAGCAATTTGACAACGTCGCAATCGATGAAAAATATATTTCATGATTGTGAAGGATTTAAGTGATGCTATCAATTTGGAAAAAAAACTGGGTGTTCTATTTGAAAAAAGCTAGCAAATTCCGTCTGACATTACGAGACAAATTCGAGCACCTTTCAAATGAACAGATTTTGAAAATTTACGGATAGTATCTATGGAAACTCGATACTACGCGAAACTTATTCTCATTAACAATGATGAATGGTTGAACAGTTACTATTTTAGTAAGACTTTGCAATATTGAAGAAATGAGAAAATCTATTATAACATGACAAGTTTTCACGGTTTCACTCTGATATGTATAAGCAGGTATATGAGAGCCAAGACAATAAGCAGAGTTATCTGAAACATTTATTCGATCGTTATACTGATTTTTTATTGATCATGCTTGAACTGTCATCTTCCTTTCGAGTGCTTCAAGGATGCTGCATACCTGAAAAATAATGAGGAAATATTAATGGAGAAATCATTTCTCAATAGTTACTTACCCATGATGCCACTCCAATCTCCTCTCGTCGGTTCGATCTATATTGGAAGCTTATTCTGATCCAAATCTGTTGAAAACATGGTGAATATATCCAAAACATTCGCAATATAATGAAAGTACCTAGTAGTGAGATTATTTAGTGAAAGAACAATAACATTGAACACCCATTAACCTCACAACTAGTAGAAGGGTTTCGCTAGCGGCTGGAGTTTGTCATCTCCTTCTTCTGCTGAATCTGGAACATCCAGTTGATCTTCAACCGAAAATAGGATAACCTCACAAGGGCGTCATTTTGGCAGCATTTTGGAGATGAACTACCAAAATAGTGAGATCTGACAGGCGTTCTTTTTGAGAACATATGAGGGTATTGTAAAGTGCCATCGCAATTTTTGTGTGTGTATTGGATTAGGATGAATACTAAAAATGGTGCACGAAACTGAGTCAACATCAATGAATAATCTTCTAGATTTGCCACCTATAGAAGAAGATCCGCCTGATTTAGATGGAAATGATGAAGCTGATGATGAAAGCAATGAAGGAATTCTAAGGGTCAGTGCTGGGGATTCAACAAACAAAATGGAAATAGAATTACCATCAGAACCATCACTTGAAAAAGCGAAACAAAAACCCAGTAGGTGTATATATTAGTCGAATTTGAGTAATGAGGGCAATGTGTGGAAACGTCACTTAATTTCACTTTTGGGTAGATTCAAAAATTATCTTCACGAAGTAGTTCACTGAATAACCTATAAAATTTACAGTAACTTGCAAAGCAATATTTTGTCCACGACTTCATAATATCTATACAAATTGTTATACAGGGTGTTCCTAAATGTCATGTACATATTGAGAAATACGATTCCATGTTTTTTTTCATGAAGCTCATATAAACATGTCCTAACTTGATTGGCTTCTAGATACAAGGTGTTGAAAATGGAGATGATATTTCTTCCCTGAATAACTAGAGAACCACTCCATAAAAATTAAATATATTCCATCGGATCACAAAGTACCTAGAGATCAATAAATTCGAAGTGTGACAGCTGATGAAAATTTCAATAGGGCAGTGAGAAGACATTTTTATATTTTTATTTTTATTCCCAGAAAAAGCCAAGTAGTAACCTCCTCCAATATGAACAGAACATTCAGGAACACTCTGTTCAACAGTAAGTTGATAACATAAGGAATTTCAGCTAATTTTTTTTTTCCTTAGAAACCACCAAACCAAAAAGGACGAAGAGGGAGGCAGCTCTAGGAAGAGTTCCGTGGAATCATTCTGAGAAGGAAGTTCTGTTAAACGAATTCAAAATTGAAATAAAAAGAGGAATCGTACCAGGAAAGGCTAAGTGTACGATGATTAAACATGATCATGACAATATACTCAGCAGTAGATCATGGACTGATATTAAATTTTTCGTTAAGAATGTAATTACAAGAAATGAGAAAAATCGAAACTGAAATTTCATAATATATCCTGTCACAAGGGCAGAAAATGAGCTTCAGTAGCCTGTGGCTATTAGCTGAACAAAAATCCTTGATTTCATGAAATTTTTCATTCTCTTGCTTCCAAACTATGATTCACACTGACAATCAACAAAAATTTATGTGAAACGCGAAAATTCGCATCACGCAAGTTATATACAGGTGTATAGATAGTGGAAATCTACACAATCGTTTTGTAATGAGTTTAGCAGCCCGAAGAACGATTTCCAAGTTTTTCACTATCTGGGCACCGTTGACTGTCATTTGCGTGGCGCGTTTCCTGCCGTTACACATAAATTTTCGATTATAGGTCAGTGTGAATCTAAGTTTGGAATCCAGAGAACCAAACAAATCTTATGAAATCAAAGTGTGTGTGTGTGTGTGTGTGTGTGTGTGTAGGTGTGTGTGTGTGTGTGTGTGTAGGTGTGTGTGTGTGTGTGTGTGTGTGTGTGTGTGTGTGTGTGTGTGTGTGTGTGTGTGTCATTTCGGTAGCGGGAAATATTCCTTAGTATTCAGAGGGAAGGTGCAGACTGGGAAGGCCAATCCAGCAGCTTTGTTTGAAATTTAGGAGAATTGAAGTGAGCCACATTTTTTTCATTCGGGTGGAATATCATCATTACGACAATGGAGAGCATCAATGAAACCTTGACCAAAGTTGACGAAACTCTTTTATTAATTAAGAAAAATTATTACAAACCATTGGCCCTTTTTGTATTGAAATCAATCTGCTCACACATACGGGAATGTGTTTCAGCAATGAAAAGAAATACTTTTTCGATTAGTTTGAAGCGTAAAATTCAGACTGAGATCGGGGAACTGAAACGGATGAGATTTTTCATCAAACCGATGAATAGAGGACATGTTGGCTCTGGCCTGAAGCCCCATATTCATTGGATTGATGTGAATTCAATCTTCACGTCAAGAGTGCAGACCAGTCTCATTTTGAATTTGAGACATATGGAAATTATCGACTTTTTGGAGGATTCATTTAGATTAGTAAATGAGAGAATTTCAGGTTGTTATGACAATGCATATTGAAAAAAAATATATGGAAGGCAAAAAGGTTGAACTCAGTTCACCACAGCACTGCACAACTGCAGGCTGCGGCGTCTGCTCTACCGTTCAACCTACTTGATGATTATTCAGTTCATTCAGTTTTTATTTATAAATATATATATATGGAAAACCTATACCTATACAGCACACATGCAGACCACCCCTGGGATAAACAACCTGTAATTGCATATCATTCGTATAGGGAAGTATCACGTTTTTTGTTTATAAATAGTTGAAATTGTTTTTCATCAAAAATTCTTTGAACTTATATCTGAATATGCTCAGAGAAATGTTTTTTAGGCTATTATCCAAATGATTATACATTTTAACTATAGAATAAGAGAAACATCTTTCAAAAAAAGCACTTGAGTGTCTAGGCATGGAGAGTAATCCTCTATGTCGAATGTTTGAATTGTGGATGTCCGTACGGTAAGTTATTTTATTATATAAGTAGGCAGGAGACTTGATGCATATCAACTTATGATATAAACAGATTGCATGGTGGATTCTTTTTTTTTTTCATATTTAACCAACCAATTTCAGAGAGTTTGTGAGAAATATGTTCATATTTTCTAATTCCATAGATGAAACGCAAGCAGGCATTTTGTATTTTTTGAATTCGAGCAGAGTCACTGTGATCAATACAAGTGTTATATAATACATCCGCATAATTGAATTGGGAAAGGACTAGGCTATCACATAGGAGAGTTTTCAACTGTCGATTCAAGATGTGTCTATTACTATAAAGGATCTTGAGGTTGGTGTATGCTTTTTTCAACATATTAGTTACTTGCGATTTGAATCTCATTTTGCTATCTATTATGACTCCCAGATTTTTTGCTTCCATAGAACACTCCAAAGGATGTGTACACACCATAACATTGAGTCTATCTTTTACCATATCAGCCTTGTTTCCAGAGATGATCAATGATGATTAATTTGCGTTTAAAAGCAGTGAATGATTTTCGGCTTTGGTTACGAGTCTATCTAAATCCTCGTTCAGCATCCTATTGGCTTGCTGCACATTCTCCGGTTGAAATGAAATATAAAGTTGCGTATCGTCAGCATAAAAGTGATGTTGACAGTACTGGAGTAATGATTCGAAGTCAGACGTATATATTGTATATAATAGCGGACCAAGGACTGAGCCTTGAGGAACTCCCCGACTCATGCTCCTAAGGTCACTTGCATTGTCTCCAATAACTTTCTGTAGCTTACCAGATAAATAATTGGTCACCAGTTGCCTGGCACTACTTGAAAAACCTATATAATGTAAATAGGCTATCAAAATATCATGGTCTAGCGTGTCAAATGCTTTACTGAAATCTAACAATACGACAGCAGTCACTTTACCCTGATCTGAGGCCGAGATGATGTCATCAGTTATATTGAGTAATGCAGATGTACAACTGTAGTTTTTGCGAAAGCCAGATTGGTAGTTTGAAATTAAGTTAGTAGAGCATAAGTATTCTCTTATTTGAAAATCCAGAGTTTTCTCTAGGACTTTAGAAAGCGTGGGTAAAATGCAGATAGGTCTCAAGTCCTTGAACTGCTGAGCGTTCGATACTTTTGGTGAACCACATGATTTTCAATGCAAAAATTAACTAGATGCGTTATAAGAGGATTAATATATGAAGAACATAGTTTTATCAATGTTATATTGATATTATCGATGCCAGTACTTTTCCAAGTTATACTTGAGATTATTTGAGAGATTTTTTCATCATTAATGCGTTTGAAGTTGAATTCTGTAGGGATATGCGTTTTGGTATTATTTAAATAAAATTGAGTTAGATCATTTTTAGAATTATTTGTTGTGTTGGAAATTGAGTCAATGAAGTAGTTATTGATTTCATTTGGGTTTTGGAGATCGATAGGTATTTCTTTTTTACTTTTGTTAGTAATATTGAAGCGTTTTAGTTCATTCCATGACTCTTTGACACTAGCATTACTAAATTTCGTTTGCAAATACGACTTTCTTTCACTATTTATTGCTCTATTTGTGAAGTTACGGATATACATATATTTATCCCAGTTTTGTAGCAATAGTCCAATAGCATTCTTTCTTGTGGATAATAGTCACTATTCAGAGCCAATCGTATGTATTTGATGTTCGCATTATCGAACAAGGTTACGTCTTCATGCAAATTATCGGGTTTTTTTGTTTGGAAAAATACTATAACATATCTAGGACTCTCTTGGCACTAGCATTACTGAATTTCGTTTGCAAATACGACTTTTTTTCACTATTTATTGCTCTATTTGTGAAGTTACGGATATACTTATATTTATCCCAGTTTTGTACTGTTTTATTGTTTCTATACTTCTTCAAGGCTTTTTCTCTCTCAGACATGAGGATTTTAATATCATCAGTGATCCACGGAGTGTATGTTTTTCTCAATTTACATTGTTTCAAGGGGATATATTTTTGAAAGAGGTACAATAATGAGTTATCGAAAAACTCAATTTTCTCATTAATATCATCAAGTTCCACGATATAAAAAAGGGGCAGAAGAGTCAGCTCTTGATAGAATGCATCATAATTCATATTTTTGAAATCTCTATATGTGCAAAACCTGTTAATAGGGGAGGTGGACAGCTTCAATTCACAAAATACTAAATCATGGTCAGAAAAACCATGCATACCAATTACACCTTTGTCATTAATTATTGATGGGTCCGAGATAATAATCAGATCAATAAGAGACTGTGATAAACCATTGATTCTAGTTGGATGTGAAATTATTTTTTCATAATAACATAGACAGTGATCTAGCAGAGGGGCTATTGGATTGTAATTGATCAATATTGAAGTCACCAAGTGCAACTGAATAATCAAATTGCAGTAAATCATTTTGTATGGTCAGTTCGACGCTTGTTAAAAATTCAGTATAGTTGAAATTCGGAGGCTCATAAAGAACTCCCACAGCAAAATGTTTTCTATTCACTGTGAAACTCACCCATAGCTGCTCTATCTGATTCGATGTTTGAATTAGTTGATATTTTATACTATTGTGAATATACATTCCTACACCTCCTCCACGTCCTGCTTGCCTATCAAGTCTTTCAAAGTTATATCCTTCTATGTAAACTGCTTCATCAGATATATCAGGAGTCAGCCAGGTCTCTGAAATAGTGAAGATAAAGTATTTTTTCGTATTTACCAATTCTTTGAAAGCTCCTAGTTTTGCAACAAGAAGTGATTCATGAGGGATACTCACCTATACAATAACATGATATGAGGTAATGAGAGGTGGTGTTATACCTAGGTTACCTAGGTATGGAATAGTGCAACAGGTACAAATATAAATATAAAAATATATATACAGTGTGTCCATTTGGTGCGTAATTCTTCGATATCTTGAAATCAATTATCACAAGAGAAAAACTTTGGAGAAAGAACTTCTTCAGTTACTGAAGTTGCTCATTTCAAAAATACTTCCAACAATACTGGGTGTTTTATAAAAGCGGGGCAACTCGAAGACGAGTTTTTTTAAATGGAACACCCAGAATTGTTCACTCGAAATTCATTCCGCTAAGGTTCAGCTCTACAACGCTGTGAACAGAATTGGATTTGGTTGCGGCGTTACCAAGTTATAATTGATAAACCCATTTTTACTACTATTGAAGGGTCATGTTCAATTGGGTATGGTATATTTATTTATTGAAATTTCGAAAATATTTTTGGCATACAGTAGAAGCAAGGTCTTACGTATACAAATCCAGTAATCTTGCGAGATATATCTTTACAGGGTGCTAAAATTTAGATTCTGAATATTGTAAGATTCAGACGACGATCATGAGATTTTTTCAAATGGAACACCCTGTATTTTTCTCAACAGATTTATTCCGACATCATTCGTCTTTTCATCGCTGAAGAAAAAATAAAAATCGGCTGCGGCGTTTTCAAGTTATGAGTAATTTCCTCATTTTTACTACTATTTCGGGGTAATTTGTACGTCATGATGGTTCCTTTATTTAATTTGAGTGTGGGAATATTGCTTTCCACATGACATTCGAGGTTTTACATAGATCATTCAGGTATTTTTGCAATATGTGCATCGTCCAAATTTGAAATATATCGTAATCTTGTTACTAATGATTTAAATAATATGTGAAACAAACAAACATGCCAAAAGCAACGCCTGTCTTTGAAACAACTTCTACAATACAAACAATGAAAATTCGAATTGCAAAAATAAGGACAATTTTCTGAAATTTGGACCATTTTCATTGTCGTTTTTCCCACATTCCAAATTTCCATTTAACTTGAAGGAGGTAAACATAATGATACAAACAATATGTCTCTACTACGCGGCTCTTGGGAGGGAAGTCAGCAAAATTTCGAATCAATCCAAGATATATTTGATTGTGGCGATGTTTGACAGGTCATTACACAAATATAAGTGTATTCTGAAAAAAAAATACTGGGTGTTCCATTTAAAAAAACTCTTCTTCGAGTTGCCGCACTTTTATAAAACACCCAGTAATGTTTAAGATATTTTTGAAATGAGCAACTTTAGTAGCAGAAAAAGTTTTTTCTTCAAAGTTTTTCTCTATAGGTTATGGCTTTTTGACTAATGCGAATAGTCATTTCCTTTGGAATGAATTCACCACCAACCATGAACCCTTGAATGTCAACCAGTGCGATCTCCATGACTCTTCGAAGCAAAATGAAGTCTGATATTTCGAACAATTCTGCTGAGTGGGAGGTGTTCTATAATTTGATCGTGAACAATAATACAATAGGCTTTGGTATCGGGAGGGAAACCTGTCGTCTCTTCGATGTCCAACTTTATGTCAATTGTAAACGACTTCATGCCTATGTGGCGCCTCGAGCAATCGATGACAAACATTGGTCGGGATTTGAATTCATTCAAATTCACTCGAGAGCACTTTTGTTGACAGTTTTTGGTAGCTCTTGTTAAACTCTGTATAGTTAAAGTGAGTGTCAGCATATTGGTCTTTGGAAAAGTCCAATAGCAGTCTTTCTTGTGAATAATAGTCACTATTCAGAGCCAATCGTATGTATTTGATGTTCGCATTATCGAACAAGGTTACGTCTTTATGCAAATTATCGGGTTTTTTCGTTTGGAAAAATACTATAACATATCTAGGACTCTCTAATGTAGAACACGTCTTGATCGATCATATTTCTATGGTGGATCCTTGTGTGAGTGCTGGTAGCTCGTGCAATTCCCATCGACGAAACGGTATCATCATAGGCTCATCAGCCTTGATACGTGTCAACAACCGCAACTTTATGTCATCGTTGGGTGTAGGGTGCGGCATTTTCGAATTGATGCTTTTTATCGTTATACTAGCGGTGCTCTGACTGCGTTCTTCCTGGTATAGCATTATTTATTGTTTCACCAACTTTCATGCTGTTGGCATTATTGCGAGCTCTCACTAAACAAATGCTTGCCCCACGTTGCCCTTGATGATCATGGAAGATGCAAAAGAATTGTTTCAGTGGAATGTACCATCGGTGTTGAGAATCGGAGCGTTGGGATAGTTTCAACCTGCTATGGCTAGATGACGTGAGTCTTCAGGTGTGTAACACAAGTATCCTTGCACAGTGCTTGTTATTCCAGGATATCTGACAGTGTCTAATTCTTTATTGCACAATTCATAGGTGCATGAATCAAAGAGATAGGATCCAGCATTGTGAGTCAATGTACCTATACCACCTCCGGTCACAGCCAATTCACCCTTGATGGTAATGATGCCTTTGAACATGGCAAACCACGAATCTGCTTGATTGACTGTGATATCGATGACGTCATTGTTTTCAAATGATTTCACATATGGGTCATAGGTGCGCCACTCCACTCTAGTGATGCTAACATCGAATCTGGGTTTGCGGAAAACGTCGAAGACAGGGGCTGACAACATTGTAGCCTTCGAGTGATTTGAGAAACAGGATATTGGATATGCTCAATGATTTTCTGCTCCTGCTCTTCGAAGACACGACTGCTTTGGTGTTTGGTGTCGAGGGAACTGATGCAGATGATGGCGTTAATGTTGGTAGATTGTCGTCTGATTTATAGAGGTGATCAAACACTAGTACCATCTTGCGAGTTTCTTCAACTCCAATCTTATGATGATTTCTTCACCTCTGAAATTCACCTCTCTGAAATCTTGGTCGAGAATCCAGGATCGACTGCAATTGCAAACTCGTAGATAAGATCTGGGACAATCACCATTTTCTTCCAAAAGTCTATTCCCAAAATCGAACATCGGGGAAGAGACGGTATGATCAAAATAATTTAAACTTCATCCTCAACACCAATCGGTAAATCCACTGATCCTATACTTGATCAAATTTGGTCATTAGCCACTCTACAAGAAACAATATTTCCATTCTCTACACTTAAATCAGGCTTACTTAATTACTGCCAACCAGGGCCTCTTGAATTTGTGTTTGATGCGCCAGAATCCAATAAGCCTAACATCTGAACACCCAAGATCGAAACATTCAAGAATGGCCTTTCATCATTCTGCGCATGTGCCAAAATGTATTCTAGGATAACTTTTTCTTTAACCGGTGGCAAAGATTTACTGACCGACTTCCTATCTGAATTAGAGATCACTACGAGGTCGTTTAGTGTCTCGGTATGACGTTTGATTACATTAGGGACAATTGCGAACAGTGAAATTGGCATTTTCACATTTGAAACAGTACCTACTGTTCACTGAAGTCTTACAATCTCGAGCCATATGACCTACAGATCTACGATTCCAACAAGTACCCACCATATCTACTTGAGCGGAGGAGGTGGAGGGACTATATCTGTATAAATATAAGCCAAATCAGGCTCCATGAGATTACTTTTGTTTCTAGGAGGAGGAACGAAGGATTCTATGGCCTGCTTACGGGCCTCTAGTTGACGACCTAACAGTGACTAACGACATTCTGAGCCTAAACAGAAGGCAGATCAGACAAGCGACGGGACTAATAACCGGTCACTGCCGCTTGAGGAAACATATGCATCATATAGGCATCTACACAGACAAACCCATATGCAGACTATGCAATGAGGAGGAGAAAACTGCCACTCATATAATATTGGAGTGCGAAGCACTAGCGCGTTGGAGATACAACCTTCTGGGAGCAGTAAACTCCCAAGAGGCCTTTTCAAAAAAATTTTCGTGAAAATATGGAAATTAGAATCGGTAATGATATACTGCCTATATCTAAGGAAAGCAAAAATCTAGGATTGTGGATTGACTCTGAGCTGAGGTTCACTAAACATAATAGCCATCTCTGTCAAGCGTCCTTTAATGTACTTAGGCAACTCTTTCCAAACAGACGTGTGCTTTCTAAGCATTTGAAGCTTTCCTTGTGCGAATCTTTGATAATGTCTAAGCTGTCTTATTGTGATAGCGTTTATGGCCCTGCTCTCCTGAAAACTGATCAGAATCGCCTTCAGAGAATACAAAACTCTTGCGTTCGATTCTCCTTTGGTATTCGTAAATTCGACCACATTAGTGCCGCATTCGATGATTCTGACTGGCTGAGGCTGAACGATCTTCGAACTCTACACCTTTTATCGATAACTCACAAAGTTCTAACAAGGAACACGCCTGAATATCTTTTTGAAAAACTCAGGACATTCTCAAATCTAAACAATTTCAGAACACGAAATAGACACGTTCTTGCTATTCCAACTCACTCCACTGCAACTTTCACGAGATGTTTCTCATACAATGCTGCGAAATTTTACAACCAGCTCCCACATGAATTCAGGCTGTACACACTGAGCAATTTCAAAAAAAGACTGAAACATCTACTGAAGGATAGACAGTTTATATTTGTACGTTGACCAACTCCGCTGATCTACCTAGGTTGTTATGATTTCTTAGTATAACATTATTCTAAATTTTATATAGTAATTTGTAATGATTTTTCCTTATATTTGATATTAGCTTTTACTCTTCCTTCCCTAGTTGAGTTGAAAAACAGCTATATAGCTGACACTTCGCCTTATCATCATCTGTTCTTCTTATTTCACTGTTCTCTATTTTGTATGTAGAAATTATAAAGATGAATGAAGCCGCTTTATTATTATTATTATCATTATTATTATTTGGTGAAGAAGCTGCTAAACCTTATCAAGGTAGCGAACCTGTTCACCTAAGTCAACAGCATGATCAGGAATACAATAGGCCCAAAGGCTGCAATGTTTTGGGCTTCGAACCCTGACTGATCATTCTGCTATCAACCAATCAATCAATCAACATTACGGGACAAACATAATTCGCCCACATTCTCCAGAAAAGCACTTAACGAAATTTTACTATTATCTCCATCAAATTTGGTAATGTTCCACTTCGATACTGGGACACCCTGTATATGGGGAACAGGCAATGGTACTGAAGTTACATTTCCTACTGAGTCATCATCAGATTCTTCACTCCCTGATGAGTTGCTAATCCCTGTAGATGACATGAGAACACTAAAGGAGTTGAAATTTGCTGAGATGATCTTTTGAATTTTCTAGCACGCGATTTAAGTTCAGATTGCAAATTTGAGAATTCTACTAGAAATTTAGAGTTTACTCCATGATCACTGTTATGTTTGAGTTGTCCAATGAAGTTTAGAATATGATTAAAACACTGTTTAATCTCACTACTTTTATTCTGAACCCTGTTACATTGGTTTTGGCCTGATCTCGTGCTAGTTACATCAGTTAGGTAAGAATACATCTGTATCGAGATCGGGTACCAGACAAACTGAGCGGAAATGTGCTCGACACATTCCTGTCATAAAATTATCTCCTTGTGGAGATGGTTGTGGGGATGGCGGCAGATTCAAATATTTACATACATCACATTCCCCCACACTAGTATATAACATCACAGTTAAACATGTTAAAAGTTAAAATACCTTAGACTAAATATCCCAGCATGGCAAACTCTAGTTTATGTCCTGTACAATCAATCATTTATTGCAGATCTCTGTAATCACAATTTAAAATAATTCTTTATTATTTAACATGATTTGATGTATTCCTGGTAGTGTATTTCACATTAACATTACAATTTACATTCACAATAGCTCTACCTGTTCCTATATCTACCATTCTGTTACATAATCACGCAAACGCTTAGGTACCCGTATTTGCCTGCTAGGTCTTAGTGTGGAAATGATTGCTTCATTTTCACTTTCATTAGCTGAATTGCTTGTTTGCTCTGACTCTATATTCTCAGTTACTGTCCCTAACCTTGGCAATTCTGTATCTGTGCTTGAAAAACTATTTTCTGGGGAATTGGAAGGGTTTGGCGGGTCATTATTTATTTCTAGATCTGGCTCTAGTACATCATTTACTTGATTCTGGATTACTTCTTTTTGTAAAGAATTTGATCCGATTTTAGGTACTCTTTTAGCAATACTACCTGTTTCCCTGATTTTACCTACTGTGCCTTGATCCCCCGGTTCCTGGTCCCTGCTTCCAATCTCTCTTATTTGGTTAATGTGTCTTTTCCATGTTTCCCCTGTCTTCAGCTCACATATGTATGTTGCTCTGCCTATTATCCTTATGATTTTTGCCTGTGTCCATGTTCTCTTATTTTGCGTCCTATAATCACATACCATGACATCTCTTCCTACCTCTAATTTCCTTGTCCTTCCTCCTTTCTTAGTGCTGTTCTCTTCCTGTTTCATCTTAATTCCTTTCAACATCTCACACTGCTCTTCATGTTGAGATTTCTCCTCTTGGTGTTCTTTACTCGATTCGACCCATTGACTGAGCCTCGTTCTCACTTCTCTTCCTATCATGAGCTCTGCAGGTGATTTCCCTGTGGCTGAATGTTCTGCGTTCCTGTAATTTATCAAAAATCTTGAAATTAGAATGGAGATATTTGTACCTTTATTATTAGGATCACTTAGTAACGTTTTGATTTTTGTCTTAAACGTTTTTACTGCGTTCTCGGCAGCACCGTTGCTTGCTGGATTGTAGGGTGGGGAGGTCATGTGTCTGATTCCATTTTTGTTGAGAAATTCTTCAATTTTTGCTGAGACCAGTTGTCTCCCATTGTCACTTACCAATAGCTTGGGTAGTCCCCATCTTGCGAAACTGTCTCTTAGCATATTTTCTAATTCTTCTCCTGTCATTGTTTTTGCTTCGTAAATTTCTGTCCATTTGGAAAATGCATCTGTGATGATGAAAAACATTTTCCTCTGGATTGGTCCTAGATAATCTACATGTATGCGTTCCCAGGGGTGTTTTGCTAATGGCCAGTTGGTTAATTTTGCTTTTGGTGGGGCCTGTTTATTTTGGAGACATGGGATACAGCTTTTGCACAGATTTTCTATGTCCTTATCAATATTTTTGTACCACATGTATGAACGAGCCATGGATTTCATCTTTACCATACCTAAATGTGCTGCATGTAATTCATTTAGAGCTCTTTCTTGTAATTTTTTTGGGATAATGAGCCTGTGGCCCCATAAAAGACAATTGTTTTCCACATGTAACTCGGTTTGTTTGTGAAAATATGGTAAAAGTTGTTCATTTACCTTTGCCGGCCACCCCTCCTGTACATATCTTTTAATGCAGCTCAGTTCTGCATCTTGTTGTGTTCTTTCTGCCATCTCTTTGTTGTTCAGTGGCCATGACTCCAATTTAGTAGCAAAGTTTAAATATTTTGCTTCCTCAGTATACTCTGGTGATACTGTTCTTGTCTTCACCGGTATCCTGCTTAAACAATCTGCAACTACATTAGATTTACCTTTTATATATTCAATGGTGTAGTTGAAACTAGCTAAATATGCTGCCCACCTCTGGAGTCTGCTGGCATGCATTAAAGGTATGCCTTTATGTTCTCCAAACAATGCCACTAAAGGTCGGTGATCAGTTCGTAAAATAAATTTCTGGCCAACTAAATATTGCTGAAACTTTTGGCATGCTACATAAATACTCAAGGCCTCTCTGCATATGCATGAATAATTAATTTCTGCAGGCATAAGAGTGCGTGACAGATATGAAACCGGTCGTTCTTCGCCATTCTGCATTCGATGTGACAGTACTGCTGAGATTCCGTATTGGGAAGCGTCCGTTGTTACGATAATCGGCAGATCTGGGTTAAAATGTGTCAGAACTACGTCTGAACTAATTATATCTTTGATTTTTTGAAATGCTTCTTGGCATTTATCTGTCCAAATAAATTGACTATTTTTCTCTAGTAGTTCGTACAACGGTTTCATAACTGTTGCAGAGTCTTTTATGTATCTACTATAGTGATTGACCATACCACAAAATGCTCTTACTTGTGTTATATTTGTTGGGGCTGGTGCTTCCTTAATTCCTTGAACTTTCTCTGGATTTTTCCTTATACCTTCTCTGCTTATGATGTGTCCCAGGTAACTGATTTCTTTTTTGAAGAAATGACACTTTTCTCTACGTACTGTCAAACCTGCATCACTCAGTTTCTGCAGTACATTGGTCAGAGTTTCTAAATGCTCCTGTCGGCTGCGTCCAGTTATCAATATGTCATCTAAAAAATTAAATACATTAGACATTCCTTGAAATAATTGTTCTATATGTTTCTGAAATAAAGAACTGGCTGGTGAGATACCATAAACCATACGATTCAATTGATATAATCCTTTATGTGTGCTAAAAGTTAAAATCTTTCGAGAATCTTCTTCCAATTCAAATTGCGTATATGCTTGATACAAGTCTAATTTGCTGAATTGCTCACCTCCATGTAGTTTTGACAAAAAGTCATCTAGTCTTGGTAAGGGATGTTTTACCTCTACTATGTGCTTGTTCACCGTAGCCTTAAAATCTTCACATATGCGTAAGGATCCATCACTCTTCAGCACTGGGACTAGTGGGGTCCCCCATTCACTCGATTCTATGGGAGTGATTATTCCTTCCTGTTCCATTCTGTCAAGTTCTTGTCCTACTTTCTCTCTGAATGCAAATGGCAGTGGCCTAGGTTTACAAAACACAGGTGTAAAATCAGGTTTCAGATTAATTTTAATTTTCGCATATTTGAATTTTCCCAACTTGTTACTGAATACTTCTGGATATTTACTCAAAATTTCTTCCAATTCACCAGATTCATCTACTTTATTCATCATTTCCAAACCTATATTGAAACTTTCCAACATGTTTCGGCCCAATAAACTAGGTCCAGAATTGTTTACTACATAAAATTTAACTTTCTTACACTTTTTATTGAAATTTACATCTACCTTGAAATAGCCATCTGGGGTGATACAATTACCACTAAAACTTTTCAAGATGGTATAATCCTTTTTCAGTTGATATTTTGAAAAATGTTCTGAAAATGTCTCTCTACTGATAGCACTAATTACTGCTCCTGAGTCAATTTCCATCATATGTTTTTTTTTGTCAATAACAACTTCCACTGAAAAAGGGTTATCCTGTCTCCTGAGTTGATCACCTACACTAAACATATCTAATTCTACATTAAAAACCTCCTCTGAAGGGCTTTCGTCAGACGAAAAATCATCAAATTCCTCTCTATCAACATAATTTTGGTGCCTAACAAATTTACTGTGGCACATTCTGGCTAAATGTCCGATCTTTCCGCACTTGTCACATTTACATTTACTGTACTTACATTTGTCTTGATGATTATATCCACACACTTAACACATACTTTGTGAATAATAATTGTTGACATCCTCTTTTCTGTTACTTGCCGGCCATCTTGATGAACCATGTGATGCATGTGATGATGTCCTGATGTCATCACCTCCTTGCGCAAATGTGTTTGACGTCCGCTCGGATCGCTGCTGCTGCTGCTGCGTTCTTGATCGTGACTGGTCGTTAATTCGTCGATTGTAACTCCTGCCACTTCTGTTTTGCGGCGGGAATTTCGAATTTCTAACATGATTAACTTCGTTTGATTTTGTTGCCAAACTTGTTTCGTACTTCATTGCTAGCATAACGACGTCTTCCAGTTTCACATCTCCTTTCTCCTCGCAGATTCTGTCAAGAATTTTTCCTCTTTGCAGTCCTGTCACTAGTTTTACTCGTAAGTGTTCAGTCAGGTTTGCATGGAATTCACAATTTACCACAAGTCCTTTCAAACGTGCATAATATTCCGCCACAGTTTCGTTGTTTTCTTGACGAGCATTGAAAAAGTTTATTCTCTCTCGCCAAGTCGAAGTCTGGGGGCTGAATTGCGTGTCTAGCAATTTGCAAAGGTCCTCGTACACTTTTTGCTTGGGAAGACTCGGATAGCAAAGGTCTCGCAACAGTTTATATGTTGTTGCACCCATCAAACTGCACAATGTTGCGACCTTCACTTCATCTTCCGTAATTTTATTCGCCGTGAAGTATTGTTCCAATCTTTCCTTCCATACTTGCCAATCTTCGGTTACCGCGAATGCTCCGAGAGAGCCTATAATGGAAGCCATTTTGTCTTGTCGGCTTCTTCACCGCGTCCTCGTTTTGCACTTCAAAACGTTTTTACCTTTTTCCTCGTCGCCAAATGTTATGTTTGAGTTGTCCAATGAAGTTTAGAATATGATTAAAACACTGTTTAATCTCACTACTTTTATTCTGAACCCTGTTACATTGGTTTTGGCCTGATCTCGTGCTAGTTACATCAGTTAGGTAAGAATACATCTGTATCGAGATCGGGTACCAGACAAACTGAGCGGAAATGTGCTCGACACATTCCTGTCATAAAATTATCTCCTTGTGGAGATGGTTGTGGGGATGGCGGCAGATTCAAATATTTACATACATCACAATCACTATCCTCAGCAACAGCAGCTCTCTCTGCTCGTTTAAAAGCGTGAATAATCTCAGAATTGACTTCCAAAAAATTGGGACTTGATTCGAAATCCGCGAAGTCAGAAACTAACCCCTGAAATTCTGCAAGCTTTTCTGTTAAATAAGCAATATCGGCATCAAAAGTGAAAACATTTGTCGGATAAACAGGGGGAGTTGATGAATTTTCCAATCTTATATAGCCTCGCAGGCACTTCCTCATTTCCTCAACAGTGGTTTTATCAGTTACACCCCTAATTGCCAACTCATAAGTCAACTCCTCTTTGTCAAGTCTATTTATTTCCATTTTACCTTTCATTTTATCGCAATGGAACAAAAAATTGAACTCCAAATTGTTTCATCCTGTATAGCAGTGAAGCAGTAAGCATAAAAATATCTCTACCCAGAATGCTCAAGAATGCTCAAACTGCAAGACATATACTTCAGTATTCTATGTATCTGATAAGCTCCATCTGAATCGACACAAAAAAATTAAACATTCAAACCAGAGAATACTTAGAGAATATAGCACTTCATAGGAATAAAAACAACCTGATCGGAAGACCGAAACGCTTGACCTAAGCAGGGAAAATTGAAGAACAAAAAAAATGTAAAAAAAAATTACCAAAACAATTTTTTAAAATCTTTTTTTTTTGTTTTCTAAAAAATCTCTTTTCTCCTTTTTAATAGGCCCCACGTTGGGCGTCAGAATCTGTAACAATCTTTTCTGCACTAGTGCTAAAAGGTTGACCAATATATGTCCTTTGCTGACAGAGGGATATGGGCTCGCGACTAGAACTCCAGTGGAGACGAAGTGGGTTCAGATTTACTCCAAAATGATGAATGTTATTCAGGGCGCCAGGTAAATGTGTATAGTATACTCTCAAAATGACTTTATATTAACCCCACTTACCATGGTTTATATTTATTTCAACAGCTAAATCAAACTAAAAGATGAATATTTACCCAAGGTGCCATTCAGTTATCAGAGGATTTCATGATAGTTTGTGACAAATTATCTGAAGTACCTACAATCTCAATGAATTGAAATGCTATATGCAGACATCAACTAAAGTCAACATAATCATGCTATAATACTGAATAGTTCAAATGTTCAGCTTGAAACCTGGTTGTATGTCACCCAAGTATCACATAATATTCAAATCCAGGTGCAAATCCCATACCCTTTGGATCCACATGATAACCCACCCAAAATAACCAATCATACTTTCATAGTTATATGCTAAACTGCATAATAGTAGAGTGCCAATCGAATCCTATCGTTCACCCCGTGGGAAATCGGAGGTAAAAAGCTGTGACATGGCTAGAATTGTCACCTACCATCTCCAGATCATGGATCCACTTGTCGTCAAAAAATCGTCCTGTGCGTTTGGGGTGTAGGGGGTAATTTATAAAAAAATATGGATTTTTTTTTATTCGTGGAAAATATTGATGGGTTCTAGAACTTTCACCCTGTTGAATCTTGATTTCGTGTGACGAGTAGAAAAAATTAAATAAAATTTTGAAATTCACCAATTACATTACGAAATATGAGCAGATCATATTCCAAACGGCTATAACTCGAAACTTGTAAATTTTCGTTAAATTGCTTTTCATATACCTCGCATTATCTCAGTAACTACAACGTTTATGAAAAAAATACTTCGAATAATGTCGATGCGCCTATGTTTCAAGATGCGAATGGTTCTTCAAATTTGAAAATCGAAGCATAAATAAGGAAGATATTGGGAAAATCATAATCCAATGCAGGTAGTACGAAGGACCGCGATTCGCCGCTTATATACCCCGATTCTCCCCGCAACGCCCGCGGCCGTCCTAGTACGATCACCGTAAATATTAATTACCAGGAATCACTGATTGTTACAGAATAGTAGGATCTTAGAATTCACGGGAGAAATTAAATCGATCGCTATTTTCAAAGTTAACAGAAATGTCTTTTAACTTGCTGTTCGATTGAAAGTGACCTCAATTTATTTTATGAATGATTCTATCTCGAAAGTACATTTTTTATCCATCAGAGTAAAATGTCACCCATCTCATTCATTAACAAATTGAGAAATATTGAAACAGAACATGATACTATAAGTTAAATCGAAAATATCATAATATATGACCTATCAGGTTCATAAACTGTAATGCGCAAGGTTGCAACCGTGCCCGTTACGTGTTAACAGGTTTGTAACATGAAAATCATCATAGAAATCATCATAATGATGTCATGAAAGTAGCCACAAAAAAATACTATGAAAAGTAATCATAATGTTATGAAAAACTTGCGTGACAGCCATGGCCATATCACAGGCTCGATTCTTGCTACAGCTACTGCTTCAGGTACAGCTACAGCTTCGAATACAACTCCAGAAACAGTTCCACATACCGCGTATCATATACAGCTCCAGATACAGCCTATCAGATACAGCTCCAGATAAACCCTATCAGATACAGGTTAACAGCTACCAGCACATTACAACATAAGCGAGAAATGCACTAGCTGCTATTCTTGGAATTTGCAGACCCTAGGACAGGTCACACAAAAATGTCAGAAGACAAACTGCAGCACATAAAAAGAACCCTGAAACATGAGAGAAATTTCTTACTCACTGACTCCAAAGTTCTGGAGGTACATACCTTTTCTAAGGACACAATATCACTCAAGACTCAACAGTATGTCTACAATGTCATTCCACCTGAGGGAGCCCCATCAGGCATCAATCTCCAAATCTATCGATTCGATCAACGATTCAACTATGTACCGCTCTGGAAAGTGTTTCAATCATCGAAATACTGATCAATTGATTGAATTATCAGCTCAATTTACCTTATTCCCAGAGAAGGGTTTTCGGTTCATGTGCTTCCAACCTCACTTTTTTCTCGATCTATTCCAAGACTTCAAAATCCCATAAAAATGGGCAGTTTCTGAAAATATATACCACAAACGATACCTCAAAATTTCCTACATGGAAACCGAAAATTGAGAGTGAAATATAATCCCTTATTGCTAGGATGAATGAAAAATTCAATATTACTGGCTTACAGCCATTTCACTTGCTCATTGCCCAGGTCAGAAAAGTGACAGCTCTGATTGATCATCCCAAATCCACAAAACCATGGAAGTACATGACATACCCGAACAAGGACAGAAATCTCAGAACACACAGAACATGACAGGAACCGTATTGCCTAACCACTACCTGGGTTATATATCCATCCTTATTTTGAATGATATTCAGATGTAGAAGAGTAGTGAGAGGATATTCACCAACCCTGAATAATCCAGAAGGTATTATACCCATGATGACTTCATCACCCAGTTTTATTACAACTCACTGTACAAAAGAAAAACCTGACATCTAGTGTAACCAAGTTGATAAATTTCCCTTAGCTCTACTACCAGGTACACCACTCAATCGCACCAAACGTGCACTATCTATGTACCAAGTTTCACCACTGTCACCAGTAGAACCCGTTCATTTGGTTATTCAAGTCACCCTGAGTTTGGTCCAGCGCGCAATAGGTTAACGGAACGGTCTGGTGTTGTCGAGGGTAGTGTCTGATATTCAGAACACAGCATTGAAACGACCGAACAGCTGATCATACTACTACTAAATAATGACGGCGAAATGTCAATAACACCAAACCTGATGACAGCCTAAACAAAAATAAATCTGAAATCCAAAATATGATTCCCTAAAATCCCTAAAATGGATCTGTTTGAAATAACAGTAAGTACAGAGTGTTCATTAATAATATACCATACGTATACCTTATTGTTGAGTTCTCTTATTTCAGGAGACTGAATACAGATGGTGGTGACTGCTAATTTACGAGTAAAAATAGCAGCAGATATGGAAATAAACAGACTCAAGTACTACCCAGGTAGCACAGGTTAGTGAAATGACGTCATAATGACGTATTTTTTAGGTCATTATTGGTCAATGACGTCCTCGACTTCAGAGGGACCAAAACTTGACGTCATATTTCTTGACGTCTCATTGACGTTCAATATTGGACGTCTTAATGACGTCCCTACAGAGTCGTATATTCGACCAAATAAGAAAAATCAGTCGTTCGTTAATTGTACGTACTGAATTTGTGTTTGTATATACAGTGTTTTCGTAAGTATACTGATGAAAAAATTTATTTTTAGCCAAATTATGCATTTTTGGGGAATCTGCTGAAAACGGTCGATTATCATTTTCAATTTGCCATATTTATGAGAAGAATAGAATATACATACATGGTGATCCACGTTTGAGTTATGACCATCACGACAATATTTTTAAATAGAGCACCCTATATATATTACTCAATCATTGGAATAACCATGGGAAGCGGATTTCGAAAATGTTTAACACAATCATGTGGATTGTATAGGTAAGTGCGTCCAATAAAATAGATGCTCTCGTGAAGTAGTGGATAAATTCATTTATTATCCAATATCTATCTACCTTATATATTTCTAAGAAAACAGGAGAGGCTTTCATTTCTAATTTGACACATTTATAACGAGAAATCGTCAAATATACAGGATGATGCACGTTTGTATTATGACGTACACGACATATTCTTCAAACGGATATATATTATTGAATTTTCGTAATCGACTGTATATCACACAAAGGGTTTGTATACAGGGCGTTCGTTAAATTCAGTTCTCTAGTAAAATTGGATCGTTATTAAAAAATAAAGATGACGTAATTTCTCCTACACCAATCATTCTGTATATATTGATTTGATATGAGATTGAATGAAAATAAAATTCTAAATAGAAATATTTTTTTAATTCTCAACAAATTTATTCGCAACTTCACAAAAAAACTTTATTCAACGAACGCACTGTATACATAATCATATATTTTTGAATCCAGCTTTCGATAGAGACTCCAAAAATCGAATAATTCATATAGGGTGTTCCTTTGAAAAAATGGTCGCGGACGTTCTAACTCAAACTTGAATCACCCTGTATGTTCAATGTTTTCCCAATAATGTTGGTAATTCAAAATGAAAATAGACCTATTTTTGGAGATTCCTCAGAAAGAAATTGTATGGTTATAAGTACATTGATTGGCTACTTTATCTACTTCACGCGAGATCACTCAATTTAACGGACACACTGTATACAAACCCTATGTGTAATATATTTTTAAATTCAGATTTCCATGAATATTCCAAAAATTGAATGTATCTTATATAGGTTATTATTGTTTCTACTTGAAAAAATTGCCGCGGACGTCTTAACTTAAACGTGGACCACCCTGTATATATATGATTCCTACTTTCAAATGTGGCAAATCGAAAATAAAATCGACCTGATGCAGAGGATTCCTCAGAAATGGATAGTTCAGCTAAATATGAGTTGATTCAGCTTACATCTCGCCGACGCTTGCTACATAATTTTAGGTACAAATACGAGTTGCTAACAATATTGTCATATAGAGATTCATAGGTAGCGCTAGGATTCAACAGGACTGCCCGGGAGGACCAAGTGACCACAACGTATAGTTACAAAATGAATTTCATGAAAGGTATGTGGTGTAAATATGTACCATTAATACTGCCGTATATATATAAACCTCCTAATTTTTTTCATTTCGTCCTTTATTGGTCATTCTGTGACGTCATTATGACGTCTAAATATGACGTCTTATGGCTGTGACATTTTGACGTCATTATAGGGTCTCTCAGACGTCATTTTTGGACGTCCACTTCGTCATTTTATGACCAAACAATGACGTCAATTGGACGTCACTCTGCTACCTGGGTAGGAATCAAATTATGGTACTGGGGTCTAGGCAGGTACCTATGTAATTTATGTACAACAAGAGGATGATATGATACTGTAACGTTTTTATTTTTCCACTAATGTAAACTCCACTTAAACGTTACTTGTTTGTGATATCATTAGTCAAACACTATATGATTTGAGCAATTTTATTCCAAATCTTACCCTGACAATTCATAATTGGATATTATCATGTACTATACCACCTTGTACGTTCATTGTCTCTCCAAGTTGAGACTCCTCTATGATCCATCTGGAACTCTGTGATTCAGTAAAAACTAAAACAAAAAAAACAAGTTATTCAAACTATAATTCTAACAGTAATGGAATAATGGATGTTACATGAGAACATCACTCAACAACTATTGTATGAGGAAAATAAACTTACCTGTTTTGATAATAGCTCCCAGTGTACTGCATAAACTTCGATTCCTTAGGATTATGTTCATCTGCATTTGAATAAAATCCACTGGTGTTCAGTTTTGATTCTGAAAGGTATGAAGAGACAGTGTTGGATCTCTGCTGAACAATTACTACCTATGATACTGGACAAGATAGTTTTCTTGGGAATAACGTGAGCTTATCTACCATGTATGTACATATTGTCCGTCCTTCTGGTTTTGGGTATATGTCCTTGTACCATAATAATTCTTAATTTCACATATTTTTCAAGTTATTCAATGTTTATCTTCAGGAAATAGTGTGGTTAGGATTAAACGTCAGATTCTTTTCTTCGTCTTCTGGGTCCCGTATATTGCAATTCTTCTTCTTATTTTTATCTGCATGCTGATGAAGACGATGTTTATGAACTTATGAAGTGAAATTATCTGGCTATACTCCACGAGCTACTACGTCATCGAAAGAACGCCGTCAAGTCCACAGCATGATACTGGCTGGGGCGACTCATTGATTGATGATCTATTGTTCTGAGGTTTCGTGACAAAAATTGGACTGGTTCTGAAGAAAAGTGTGCTATGAAGGGCTTCTTCATTTTGCACCCCGAGGAAAAAGACATGTGAATTTGAGTGCCTTTTTGATAATTTTTTTTTGTGTAATCAACTGAATTTGGATCATGACTATCGTTTCCTGATGAGAAAAATTATGGTATGTAAGTGCATATTGTTTTGGATGCTGCCCCGTTCGATTCCTGACCTGATGCCTGACCTGGTGCCTGATAACCTGATGCCTATGCTGATGACTGCTGCTAACCTGATCTGCGACCATGTGACCAAAGTTATGGGATATTTCATAAATAACCCTCTGATCATCAGAGTTGAGTTTCGTCACTTTTAATATAAAATATATGTGAACATTTGTTCCTAATTTATTAAAGGGTTTTTTGACATTATGGTGTTTTCTGGAGCAAATGAAGTGGAATATGATTGCCTTGCCGGCGATGATCTCCATGGAGTCATGGATGCAGATCTCTCCCGGAAATTCTTGTCATGTCAACATCAGTAGGCTACTGATTGCTACCATTCAGTCTTGAATAAGCTGGGTCTTCGTCCTGGTACCAGTGTGGTTGTTTGCCACTAGACCACCATGCTCCACCACCTTGCTACGCACCACTAGAAGTTTCATTTGACTACCTACCCACATCATTTCATGGACTAATGGATGTTCATTAGATGACAGGCCAGTTTAAAATCATTTGATTTATTTCATTTTTCATTCTTATATTGAGTTTTACTATCTTGGACAACCTGAAATAATTGAAATACTTGAGGAAATATTAAGATGTTGTTCAAGCCCTATTGACCAGCCAAAATTGATCAAATTTGACACATATATATCCTCAAGAAAATTCATGAATTTTCCCCAGGGTATCCTTTCATTGCAACATATTTACAACATATCTATATGAATAATACTATTACTCAAGCGGGCTTTTGAGGATTTTCGAACCAAAAATATTTCAATCTCATGTCAACTTTTTTATATTCCAATTACCAACTTAATCAGTGAAATTTGATTGTAAATAGCTGATGTGTACATACTGTATATCATATAAAAATATGGGTACTTTTTATATGTTTGGTCAATTATTATTTGATATTAATTAGAATTCTTAGGTGAAAGCATTTTCTTTTATCACACTGATATGGCTTCTCTCAACTTTTCAGGTTTCTGATTTTTCTCCAAAGCCAATACCTAGCTTGAAAGAATCAGTGGCGTCCAAACTTGAATTCTGAATATTAATATGTAATATATTTTTTTATCAACTTCAAATTAGATAATCCATACTTCATTATTACAACATAATGCCTTCAAATAGCTAGCAAACAACTCACCACCCATATGCCGCCGATGTAAAGCTGCCGTAAGCATGGGAAACAGCATTTTTACTTCTTTATAAAAAAAATACGTTTCTACTGCTGTGCAGAAATTGACTTGGTATATCGAGAGACCTGATGTTAGAATTGTACCAAGTAATAGGCAATAAACGTTGAAGTTTTAAATCTTCGCAAAATCATTGAATCAAATCATCAAAAAGGTACAATAGCCAAGAATGAACATTACAAGATTACCCTGTATATCATCAGTAGTGATTCTTGGCCGGTTCTACAGCCTCTAAAGGTCATTTGAAGGGTAATTATCGCAATTACAATTCTAATTACCGGAGGCTGAGATCGACCAAGGTCGAGGGTACTTGTTTTATTTTATTTCGGAAATAAGTCAGATGACCTTGAGTGTAATGTGGGTGTATTTTGCTGCAATTATATATAGTTGGTGAGTGCATGCATGTATCTAGTAATTATAGCATTAATCATCCTAAATACCAGAGTCTGAGGCTTGCCAAGGTCGAAGGTACTTGTTCCCAATATGGATAATGTTTAAGTCATATGACCTTGAGTTTGGTAAGAGTTCATAGTATGTGGCGATTGTATGTATTGAACTTGAAGTTGATTTTTTGTCAATGATAACCTTGAGAAGATGTTACTAAGTAACCATACGCCTATTATAATGTACAAGTACATCAACTCTTGTCGTCATGTTAACTGTGGCACCAATGCAGGCATCTTATCAGGTCGAGTTGAGGTACCCGACTAACTGGAGAGCGAAACTGAAGTATGGTCATTATTCATGAGAGTGGGGAGAGAACCATTATTCATGATGAGCTCGGATGAGGAGGGAGAATTCCCTCCTCTATTCATTCCTATAAATAGGCTTCACTGAAAGTTCACACGTCAGTCGAGAAGTTTCATTTGATAGTGGAGCTAGACTCGAATCTTGTTTGAATGTAGAAGATGTGGTAAAATCTTTACGCGTAATGATAATTTACGACGTCATAAAAAAACTTCCTGTCGAGCTGCAATGGACGACTCATCAACTCCTCCAAAGAGACCAAAAATGGATTTGCAGCCTTCGACATCTAATACGGAACTATGTATTTGTTGTAACATCATGGTATCCAAAGATGATATAAATACTCACAGAAGAACATTGCAACACAGAACAATCATGTACCCATTTATCAAGTGGAGTGAAAGTAATCAATGGCGCTTTCAAGTGTAGGATCATCAGCTATAGAGTGGATTCTGATACAGACACTTTGGATTACAAGATATTTTTCGATAATGTTCGGCAGAAAGTGATTGCATTACTCGAGAATGCTTTGGAAATGCATACTATTGTCAAGGTTAATATGGAATTGTTTGGTCGATATATTCACCAAACTCAAGATTTGATCGGGTACATATATTTCGTCAGATCATATTGCATCAAAACCGCATTTCATCAAATCGAATTCTATCATAATGGCATTCTGTAGAAACTGTACTTCATAGAACCAATAATTCATCAAAATATAAAGGATCATAATGTATCTCATCATACAGTTGAACGAAGAAATGTACTTCATAGAGAAGTAAAACATAATACCTTATTTTTTAGAATTGGTAATCCATCATAACCGTATTCTATCGAAACAGTGAATCATCAAAATCGTATTATATCGAGACAATATCGTATAGAACCTGTTGAGCATCGAAACGGCAATTCTTCAGATCCGTATTTCATCAAAACATCAAATTATCAGAGTGAATACTTATCGAATTTGTAATTCAGCGAAACCGTGATTTGTAGAAACCGTAATTCGCCAGAACCGTATTTCATCAAACCAATAATCCATCATAACCGAATTTCGTAGAATCGGTAATTCATCAGATTCGTATTTCATAGAAACAGTTATTCATCAAACCCGTATTTTATCAAAACGTCAATTCATCATAACCGTATTTCATAGAATCAGTAATTTGTCAGCCCCGTATTTTATAGAAACGGTAATTCATCAGATCCGTATTTCATAGAATCAGTAATTCATCGAACCCGTATTTTATAGAAACGATAATTCATCAAACCCGTATTACATAGAATCTGTGATTTGTCAAACCCGTATTTTATAGAAACGGTAATTCATCAGATCCGTATTGCATAGAATCAGTAATTTGTCGAACCCGTATTTCATCAACATTAATTCTCCATATTGAATAACTGGTAATTCAGCAGATCTGTATTTCATAAAAACCGTAACTCGTCGACACCGTCTTTTATCGGACGGTAAATCATCGGATCAGGTTGAAATCGAAATGGAAACTGCATTGCAGTGACTCGCCAAAGTGAATTTAGATAGTTGAGTAGGACACGCACAGATGTCGCAGCTCGATAGTGAGGTATGGTAAAATACTGTCGAGAATTATTGATTTCACAGGAACAGCAAGAGATGCATTCGTTCATAACTATAATTCAAATACTCGATGGTAGGGTAGGTACCTAAACGAACAATCAAATCTTGCCGATATTTCGTGAAGTTGATGTACACAGCAATTTTCAAACATTCGAGAATGATTGAATGTTGCAATTATGTTATGTTATAGAACTGACATGAGTATTCCGACATCGTTTTCGATATAGGTATATTATTTCATTTTCATTCATTATTATGATTGATCGAACCACTTCTTTCCACTGTAGTGATTTATAATCGAAAGGTACATCCATAAATACCTGGGGAGAAATCAGGCCAGGCCTGAATAAGTACCTATTTATTCACCATTTTAGGTTGCTAACAGAACAAAGTTCCAAAAAACAGCATCCACTATGTAAGAATTATTCTAAGTTATTTCTACAATTATACATAAATAAAGGTTTCTTATCGATATAAAATTATCTGGCAATAATCAAATGTGATTTAAAAAATATGGTATGAAGATGTTTTTTTGTTAATAATATAGTAAAAATTGTGGGATATAATAGATCATAATAGAACGAGTACAGGAAATGAGGAACCATTTTAACTATTGATCTGAGTTGAGAAACATATTTTTCAAAAAAGATTTGAAACGAGGCAAAGATGTCGAGAAAATGTCGAGAGATGAATTGGGATCGTGACAGTGTGTGTTGAATGCTTTTTGCATACGAACTGGTGGCGAGTTTTGTCCTAGATTGGTTCTACAATAAGGGATATTGAATGGGGTATAATATCGGAGATTGTTTCTACTGGGAACATTGAAATTTATTTTTGCAAGTAAGTATGGGCAGTCGATTTCATGTCTAATAATTTTGAAAAGAATAGATAAGTCTGAGAGAGTACGTCTTTTACTAAGTGGCATAATTTTAAATTGATTCCGAATCGGCTGATAATTGTAATCCTGAACGCTAATCTTGTTTTGAAAGGCTAGGAATCTTAACAGTTTATTTTGAACACTTTCTATCCTTCTTGAGTGTACGGCATATTGAGGATTCCAAATAGCCGACGCAAAAGAAAGCTTGCTGTTGACGAATGCATAATATAGTGAGATGATAATCTCAGAATTATGAAAATACTTTCCGTTTCTTTTTATGAACCCAACCATCCTGTTCGTCCCGTTGATCAGTTTGTCTATGTGACTGTTAAAAGTCCATTTTGTGTCCAGTGTGACGCCTAGATCTTTGATGTCAGTGATATATTCAAAGTTGTTATTGTTAATCTTGTGAGATTTTTATTTATTGAATATGTTATGACAAAACATTTGGTTGTGTTCAAGAAGACACTATTATTGTCGTAATAATCAGCAAGCCTGTCAAGGTCACTTTGAATTTTCAAGCAGTCGTCGACACCCTTTACCAATGAAAATATTTTCAAATCATCAGCATATAGTAGTATTCGACAGTGTTCAAAACAGTTTTTTATATTATTTATGTAGATGATGAAAAATAATGGACCAAGGTGGCTACCCTGCGGAACACCGGAAACTGCTTTGAAGGTATGCGAATTGAAACCATTTACTGACACCATCATCTTCCTATTAGTTAAGTAGGACCAGATCCATTTCAACAGCGATCTGTGTACACCGACCCCCGCCAGCCTTTCCACAAGAATAGAGTGGTCTATCTTATCGAATGCTTTGCTGAAGTCGGTGTACACAGTGTCTACCTGAATTCTTTTATCAAGAGCATCGGAAATAAAATCAGAAAAACATAGTAAGTTCGTCTCGATGCTTTTTTTGGGAAAGAAGCCGTGCCTGCTCTTCTACGATTACATTTCTCACGGATGCTAATATCTCTTGATAAATGATCTTCTCGAATATCTTTGCGAAAATACATAGTTTGCTAATTGGTCGGACGAGCCGTCAGTGGTCTATTACCACTGACGGCTCGTCCGTCCTGAGCTATTGCATCGTCGTAATGCATAGTTTGTGGTATAGCAGTGTCAGTTTTTTTCTTATTGGAAACAAATTTCCAGAATTTTTTTGAATCATGTTTTATTTCATTTTCAATATTTCGAACATACGTTTGAAAGTCCCGGCTTATGAACTGTTTCGATTGTCGTCTGAGGTTGGCAAAGGTGTTGTAGTGTTCTAGATTATTCGTGAATTATAATTTTTATGAATTTTGCTTTTTCTTTACTATAGTTTTGATAGTGTCAGCCTTGAAATAAACAGGGTAGTTACCTTTAATTTTATAGCTGGGAACAAACTCTTCCACTGTATTTTTTATTTCTGTTGTAAAAGCCTCAACTGATTCGTCGACATCTTTATCCTTGAAAAGTTGATCCCAGTTGAGAAGTGAGAAAGAGAAGCTTTTTTGAAATTATAAACGAACTTGTCGTCTCGAGCCAGCATTTTATTCAATTTGACGTCAAGGAAACACTCCAAAGAGGGGTGGTGAAAATTCTCTGGGACCAGAGGATTTTGTGAGTGATGCAGGTTCTTTATAAGATTTTTGTTACATAATATCAGATCAAGAGTTCTGTTATTGTTGTTTCGAACTGAATTGAATTGTCTCAACTCCATATATGAAAATGTATCTATAATTTCAGAAGATTTATCATCTACTTGCAGAGGTTCCAGGAACCCTTCATTCGTTTTAATTTCCCAGTTGATAGTAGGCATGTTGAAATCTCCCAATATCATAGCTACATTCTTTTCAAAAATCGTTTCATTGGAATAAATTTTAGTGACAAATGAAAGCTTAGAAATATAGTCTTCTCCCGGCAAGTAAACACAACAAATGAAGTATTTTTTACCGGATCCAACTTCGATAGATATCCAGATGTCTTCTGCCTCCGATTCCATTTCACTGCAACGCTGGGATGTGTATTTTTTATTTATGGCTATCAGTACTCCCCCGCCGTCTTTTTTCAACGAGCTCACCCGATCTCTGCGATACACTACGTAATCACTACCGAATAACTCACTTGTTTGTACTCCATTATTTAGCCACGTTTCAGTCAGGCAGACGACGTCATAGTTGGTGGATAATAGGTTGTGGTAGAAATCAAAGGTTTTGGTGCGCAATCCTTGTGTGTTTTGGTAAAAAATATGCAGGTTACCCTCCATTTCGAATTATATTCCTCTATATGTATTGTCTTTTGGGATAGTGATTTTCACATTTTTTCAATGGATTGACTATCTTTGATGAGAATGATACGAGAGTTTTCATCTTTTCTAACAAATATTAAACCGTTTTTCGTCCAGACGAACTTGTAGTTCTTCTCCTTGGCTATAGCTCTTGTATCTTTGTAAATCAGCTTATTTGCTAAAGTGAGATGTTCGTTTATATACAAGTTGTCAGAGATACCTTCTATTTGCATTTTTGGGGAACCATTTCTTCTCTGAAGCCGTTTTGTTTTAGCTGCAGCGAGAATTTGTTCCTTTGTGTGACGTGAATTGAAGCGCACTATAATATTTTTCATGTTGTTTGTTGAGTTTCTGTTTACTTGAACACGATGTATGTAATCAATACATTGGGGGTTAATATCGAAATCAATATACTCTCCTATTTTCTGTACGATGCCTATCAGATTTTCGTTTGTTTTTTCAGGAACACCCTGTATCTCCAGATTATTGAGACGAGAAGTTTGCTCTAGGTCATTGATTTTGGCCTCGAGGGTTTTGATCTCGGATTTGGTTTTAATGTTATCTTTAATAAGGTTGTCCGTCTTGATTATGTAATCATTGATTTTTGATAGCTTCTCTTCGAAATCGGAAACCTTGTCACTGCAGAAGGTAACAGAGTTTACCAATGCAGCTTGTTGTTCCCGAATCTGACGGAGTTCTGTTTTTATTTCTTGCATAGCTGCCATAATAGCTTCATTGGCGAGTCCCGAACTGTTTGCAACGTGAGCCCCAGACGCAGATTCCGCTGGTAGTGGCCTAACTCCTCCAATCGTCGAGAAGCGGCCGTTTCCGCGACACTCGGTACATTTCCAGCTAAATCCTTCGTTTCGTAGGTTATCGAATTGCTTACTTCCCATGCCGAGGCAACTGCCATGAAAGAGACTCTCACAAAAACCACTGCACTGAATACCGGGTTTTTTGCGATTGACACTTTCTGAACAGAGTTTACAGGATTTGTCGTTCATTGTTTTTCACTAGGGTTTCGGTAATAATGAGTGAACTTCGACAAAAAAGTAACTGGTCGACGTATATTATCTTTGTTTCACGTTAGTAATAAACTTGATATTATGAGAATGAAATAACTTAGCGAAATTTGTTATTTATTCGGAGCGACAGTCGGCCGATGTGCACACGACGAACTCTCGAATCCATCTATACCTAGGTGTTATATTTTGAACATTTTATTTTCACCAGGTGCACATCCATGGGAGCTAGAAGGGGTGATTACCCTCCTCAGGAAGCAGGAAGGGTAAATTCAAGATCGCGGATCCCATATGGCGGACGAATTTTGTAATTATGATTCGAATCGATTCAAAATTTGTATCTGCGGGTTCTCGGGATCAGAAATTCTTATTCTTTCTTCGAAATTTGGAAATTCAAGAAGGCGGATCCAATATGGCGAATAAGTTTTCTAATTATTATGATCCGCTTCTATTCAAAATTGGTATCTGGATTGAAACGGTTTTTGAGGTCGGAGATCATGATCTTTCGTCGAAATTGTTGAACTCAAGATGACGGATTCAATATGGCGAACGAGTTTCCTTATTATTATGATCCGCTTCTATTCAAAATTGGTATCTGGATTGAAACGGTTTTTGAGGTCGGAGATCATGATCTTTCGTCGAAATTGTTGAACTCAAGATGACGAATTCAATATGGCGAACGAGTTTTCTCATTATTATGATCCGCTTCTATTCAAAATTGGTATCTGGATTGAAAGGGTTTTAGAGGTCGGAGATTATGATTCTTTCGTCGAAATAGGTAAATTCAAGATGGCGGATCCAATATGGCGGATGATTCATTTCATTCGGACTCGAATCTATTAAAAATTCGTAAATGGGATTTTTTGGGATCGGAGATTATGATTCTTTCGTCAAATTTGAGAATTTAAGATGACGGATCCAATATGGCAGACAAGTTTTGTGATTACGATCCGATGCTACTCAAAATTTGTATTTAGGGGCTTTTGAGGTTGAAAAATGTGATTTTGTTTTGTCAAAATTGGAAAACTAGTGATGACGGATTCGATATATGGTGGAGCAGTTTTGGAATTATATGATTCGATTCTATTCAAAATTGGTATCCATTTTTTTTGGGTCGGAGATTATGATGCTTTTATCAAAATCGGAAAATTCAATGAAGCGCATATAATATAATATATATGGCAGACGGGATTTGTTGTATCTGGAGGTTGTTGGGGTAGGAGATCAAACTAGAAAACACGCTTTTGTAGTAAGCCGCCGAAATAAAAAATTGAAACCCTTTTATAGATAGTCAATAACGTGAGGTAGAAAATAAAATAATGAGAGTGTGTTGATAAATACACAACTTAAAATGTACTGATCACGGAGATGCTAATATTTTCTTTGTTATGTATTCATCAACACACTTTTATTATTTTAATTTCTACCTCTTTTTAGTTTGACTGTCTATAAAAGGGTGTTTCTTTAGTATTCGGAACTACTATTTATATTTACAATAATTCAGAACCTATATAAAGCATTTTTGGGCGAACAACGGAAGCGCGTTTGTTTCTTTTTGGCCTTGTCATGCCATCAGACACTCTTCCAGAACTACGATTCGTTCTTCAAGAAGAATTTGAGGTTATATCTCAAGACTGTTTGAGAAGTTTGATCAACTCGATGCCACGGCGGGTGAATGCTGAAATTCAAGTTCGAGGATAGTATACCTACTTATTATTGACCTACCATCTAGGTCTGCTTTTTGTTTGTTTTTCGTACTCAGGGTTCTTTCGAGGGGTCAACCAAGTCCAATTCCGATGTAATCCGTCCAATCTTGCTGAACGAAGTATCGTCTCTTACCATTTCCATCCATTCCAGCGTTCCACAAGGATCGCACTTTCGGCTCCAACATATTGTTCCTACTTCATATCAATGATCTGTTGGGAGCTACCACTTGCCGTATTCATAGCTTTGCAGACGATAGAACTCTCCATACTGCGTTCTCTCCTAGAATTCCCACTTAGTTCCAGGAAACCAAGAACCCAGCAAACACAAATACATATCTGATACATAACAACCACATATTTCTGTTCTCATCCGATGTTGCAGACATTTTATTTGTACAGTTAATATATCCTGCATGTAACGTCGAATTTCTGCCTCCCTGAATATGTCTTTTATATATCTGACATATGTTGAGCGTTTTCGAAGTAACATTGCATACATGTATCAGATACATTATAAGTAACGAATTTGTTCTTATAATGATATGTAAATAAATGTTACAGAGTAATATATATGAGATGAATACAAAATAATGCATTTGATCATTTTGGAGAAATATACAGGAATTTGAGTGTCGACAGCCATATTGAAGATACAAAATTGTTCACATTAACAAACTATCAGTAGGTACATATAGGTATTTCTGACTATAGAAGACAATTTCTCATTATATGTTACAAGAAACGCGATACTCAAATGTTTATTTTTATTCTTTCACCATAAAAAGCATTGAAAATACTGCTAGTTTGATAGTTCAAACAATGTTGTATATTCAATCATAACAAAGTCACCTATGGTGGACACTCAATTTGGATTACCCTGTATACTTAGGTTGTAGTTATCTACTCCATTGTAGTGTTTCATGTCTGATTATTTTCAGAACCTGGTCCTAGAGAAATGGAAATCATGGTTTCTAGATTGAAAATCAATGGAAACAATTTCAGACATCTTCAGCAATGAAGTGAGAACTGAATTATAATTAATTTGGAATTGTTTGAAATTCAGGTTTTGGATACATCACTGAGAAAACATCATACCTATGTTAATAGAGACAAAATATTGAAGATGAAAATTTTATTATCAATTTGAAATGATCCAGCATTTCTGGCACCAAAATGGAACAATAGGTACTTCAGTGTTGATGATAGGTAAATTGAGTGGTAAATCCTCTTTATTCATATTGTCACGAGTAGAACATACGGTAGGTATATCAGTAATTTCGAACCATGAGGGTTTTATAAACATAAAGTAAATCAAATCATCCGTTGACATTAGTAGATATGCTACCGCGTACCTGGACCCAGTCCATCCAGTTCTCGAGCTCTTGTAGACAATAGGGGGGTCTAGTTGTGGTTTGTGCAGACTTTTCCAGGTGCACAAGTGTCGTCGACAATGACCAGAAGGTGTTGTCACCGGAGATTCACCTTGTCACATGTATTTTCACCTGTCTCACCTGTGTCACCGAATGAATTTGCGATTCACCTTGCCTATTTGTGGTTTGTGCAGACTTTTCCAGGTGCACAAGTGTCATCGACAATGACCAGAAGATGTTGTCACCGAAGATCCACTTTGTCACCTGTCACCTATAGGTACATTTCACCTGTTTCACCTACTTTACTGATTCACAATTATATGTTCCAAATTCTAGTTCCACAGACCTCAATCACCCTATATACATGTTTGAAATATCAATTGGATATCGCAAGCTGACCCAGAGGTCAACAGTATCATGTATTTGGTGGTGCATAATATGTAATTCATAATATATATCATGTTCCTATAATGAATATTTGAGAGATACATTGTTCTTCAACCTGGTAATTGTACTTTGATCTATAATTTTTTCCATCAAATGAAGTTATATCTCAAAAAGCATTCAATCATTACATACATGAAATTACGAGGATGTGGTCGCAAGTTTTTGATGATGAAGAAAGATTCTGTCGGGGGCATGTCGCTGCCTGTCATAGGCAGATCAGGCCAATACCCATTTTTCTTAGATATAATGTGGAAAATGAGTTGAAAATAACTGTTTTGACAAGTGATATAGTTACAATAGAAGATGTAAATACTAAAAGACAAATTATGTTGTCTCATTGTGAATTCGAAGAGTTTTTGGATTTTATGGAAAAGCAAGATAGTGCCCTGAAAGTGTTTTGCGATTACGAATATACATTTGATGATGTAACATTGAATTATTGGTCAGAGGATGAAATGAATCATGTGATTCTCACGAAAAACAATATGGAACTTTGGGTTCATCTAGATGTTATCGAGAAAATCCAAGTGAATAAGTTACGTGATATGTTGATAAGTATAAAAGGAGCTGTTGGTGTCGATGTGAATCATTCTTGAAGAAGACTATTCCACTTGACAGCACCATTTTCAGGATGTATGTTTCATATACTTGTACGGGTTGTTGGAGAACCTCCAAATGCACCCTTATCAGTAATACGCTGGGTTGGGGAGTTAGAAAAACTAAAATGATACGTTGTGAAACATGTGAACGTATAACAATATGGTTAATCAATGAGGAATGAAGATGATGATTGATGTCCTGAAGGAAGGAAACATGACATATCAATATTATGTTTGCATGTATTGATTCCCAAATGAATAAAGAATAAAAATATTCAAAGCGTAAAGAGATTTTTATTTATCATAAATAACATATATGGAAAGAGCTTCAATATCAATAATGACTTTTACAACGTCTCAGCTCCTGCAAGCAGCTAGAATAATTCCATTCCAAAGTAAGGTATGCAGAAGAATCCTTCTGATTGTTTGTTATTGAACTGCTAGGTGCGGGCGTAGATGACTTTCCGAATTTTAAATCTGCATATCTTGAGGCCCACAAATCAGCTTCTATCTTGAATCCAGAACTGAGTGTCATACATGCGGCTATATCCGATCTAATTTGGTTCAACTCTGTAGCTGTTTCATTCACCTTGATTTGCAGTTCTTGGCTACAGTTACTGAACTTTTGTTTGGTTTCGAATAACTCGTCAATCGTATTGTTCAACTCTTCTTGATAGTTTTCGATCTGATTTTTATACGATTCACAATTTACTGTAGGCGATGCTACCACTGCCCCACTGCCACCGTTATATTCCTGCATCAACCCTCCACCAGTGTACATAGAGTGATCTGATGAATTGAAACCTGGATATTTTGTAGGCTCGTTGTTGCTCTTGTTGTAGTTGTTGTTGGATTGGAGCATTAATCCACTATTCTCCATAGACTGAATCGAATATACCTTGATATCAGGATACTTTGTTAACAGATTGCTGTAAGTGACTTGTAAAGTCGCCCTATTGGGTATCTCATGTTGGATGTATAGGGTACTGTTCTTTGGAGTATATTCTGAGAATAATTTCTGGGGTGCTAATTCTGCTACATGCAACAGCAGTAGGATGATGAAAATTTTGATTGACATCACGCGTGTTGCCTGTTTGGAGATTATCAGTGGACTGATGCTGGATGGGTTGATGTTCACACACTGGATACTAGCGTTGTCTCTTGAATCTACTATGCATGTCCCTTTGGCGCTGTAGCCGATCTCTATACGCATTTTCATTTTCAGTCCGGAGACATGTATAGCATAACCCATATCCAGTGTAACTGGGGAACAGTTTACCACAACGGGTGCATTGGTATCTTGATGGTCCGTTGATGCCCGGTGGTGTACCTTCTCCATTGCCAGAGGAGATGCTTATACTATTTTCTTGTATCAAATTATGGTTGTTGTTGTTGTTGTTGTTGGCGTTACTCATGTTTACAGCGTCTGGATTGAAACAAAAGATGAAAAATATAATTTGATTGAAATACAAACTATGGAAAAATTCTAACCCCAGGGCAATGTATCAGTATGGAGATAATCAACTATCCTTTTATCATCATAGGGATTCAGAGCAACTTTTTTCTGTTCAATTGTATGTACCTCATGTTTTTGAGACCTAATCAGATATTGATTGACTTCGGTAGAAGTATTATTGAATAGGCAATTATAATAATCTTCAAAAGTGATAGTTTTCAGTGCAGCTCTTTGAACACCTTTTAATTTTTTTGTGACACCTAAATTGCTCATAGCCTTCTCGATTTCTTGTTCATTAAGGTCTTGTTCTTACAGCTCCTGTCTTTTTCGTTTCATATCTTGCTGCATTTCACTTTCACTTTTGAAGATTCTGAACGTATACATTTTAGATCTTAACCCAATGAATTCGGACATTATTCGTCCGGAAAGCTCGTCTTTCATAACTCCTAGAACTTTTTTATTCCTCAACGGAATACCGTAGATGTTATCATGCTGATAATCAGAAGTGTCAAACCTATCTATGTCGGATTTAATGTGTTCATAAATGTCGTTATCGATGAATTGATACAATAATGAATCTGTATCGGTGTATAATAATTTTGCATTATTCCCGAATTTGGGTTTTATATAAGAGTAATGGAAATCATAAAGGAATGTTTTTGAAATGTCTAACACACTGAATCCAACATAAATAGGTTTATTTAGTTTTACTTTCAACCTTTTCATTTCAATGATAACCATATCCTCATCAAATATAGTACAACTGTGGAAATTAGGTTGCGAGATATAGTAACTAGCTCCATATCTACCTGACCATTTTGTAACTAATTTAACATCTTTATATTTCCTAACATGCTCAATAGTCTTGCCAAAAACAGCGTTATTCATAAGTTTATAAAAATTTTTATCAAACTCATTTTTACACTTCTTTCTCAGTTCATTGTTCAAGTGAATGTATTTTTGTAATCAAGACGATTGTTTGAACTGCAATACTTTGTGAATTTTTTCGATTTTCATACCTAAGCTGAGAGCTTGTTTCAAATTTTTATAATGAATGATGTAGTTTTTCTTTTTGTAAAAAGTTGTAAGTAATTTTTTCAATCCGGATTTAGCACATGGTGGTTTCATGTGTTCAGGACAGAGAGGTAGATCTTTGTGACTTTCAAAGAGTTCACGGGGGTAATCAAGATCCACCTCAAGAATATAACCAAGATCATTGTCATCCGGAACATTCATTATATTGCCAATCGAATAAATATCTTCTACCCACTCGAATTCACTTGTGGGGAGAGGTAAGCTCATCGCAGCCCCATATAAATTATTCACATCAAAATACATCAGATATGATGAAGGACTTTGCTGATCATATTCGTTTCCCATATATTTGTTGTTTGCTTTCGCATAACGATGCGAGCACTGCGATACGCCACCTCTGACCCCTTTTTCTATAAACATTATCATATCAATATCTGTTAAGAGTTCCAATTCTACTTGTGTAATTTTGAGCATGCTATCAAAAGCTAACCCAGGTGCTGTATAGTAGTGCAAACTATCGAGTTGATAGGTATTCATACAGGTTGTCCTGAAATTTTCAAATATGTCTGCCAGTAGTAAAATATCAGTTTTCAAATACAATTCAACATATTCTTTTAATGTTTTGATCCCAAACGTACGCCAAACCATGTTCGCATGTTCATAATCCTTTTTTGACACCCCATTACCTGTTAATTTGTTATAAAATTGTTTCTTTATTGGTAAACTAGTTTCTGCTAATTTTTCCCAAGAGTCTAAATAGTCATAAGGACAAATACCTTTACGTGTGAGCAAACTGAATTCTGCTTCATTATGGCAGTATCGTTTTGTGATCGTTTTTTGATCATTTGTTAAGTATGAGGATAAGGTATCCAAACTGCTAGCCATGAATCTGAAGGAGTCGAGAAATCTCAAATTAATTCTCGTCCCATCGATATATTTAGTGAAAGGAATATATTTTTCTTTGTTCACAGGCAATATAGACACCTTACCCTCGATTTCAGTACTCAAATTTCTTATGAGGAAGTGGCTATCATATCCAGACATATTATGAAAAATTACAGGTACCGTATGACTATCTTGATAACCTATATTACAATGATTATGCGCGGCCCCTCTGTATTCGCCTGTGAGGTGTGAATGGTCTCTGATTTTTCGATCGTCAATAGTGAAAGATTTCAAACAAATATGACAGCATGAAGCCTTTTGAAAATTATAGAATTGCTCCTGTGTCAAAGGTTTCATCGGTTTCGGATTGCTCAAAATTCCATCGATTTGAAAAGCTAAAGCCTTCAGTTGTTTGACAAACCAGGATATACAATCCCTACCGGTATAATAATCGAATTTACAAAGGGAATTATCATATGAACAAACAAGCATGTAACCAATAGTGAACGGTACATGTTTTTGAGATTTCCTAGTCTTGATCGTGGATTGCCCATCACACTTTTCCAACAGACACTCTAAATCAGCATAAATAACGAATGGAACCTTTTCTTTATTCTTAAAATTCTTGAATTTTAAAATTTTCTCATTCACTTTTGGTAATTCGACTTGAGTGTTATTGATTTTTCTGCATTTAATAGAATGTTTTTCCAGATTCTCACAAGTACTGAAATGATTCAGACAGCGATCACATAACCATTTTTTATGAGATATATCCCCCAGTTGCCGGTGTAGTAATTTAGATAGATTTTTTATGTAAGCGAAGTGATAAATTCTGTTTTTGGAATGAACATCTTCCTCTTCCTCATCTCCATTGAGATCATTTTCCTGAGGATGCGGTGATGACACCATTAATAAATTAATTCTTCTTGAAAAATCAGTACTACTCAAGCATAGGGGAAGTATTTCGATATGCTTTCCCCTCTCATTAGTTGTGAAAACATTAATAGAAAGTTCATTCATGATTTCAAATTTTTTAAAATCTTTCAATCTCATTGGGAATTTGATACCATTATATTTCAAAACTTCACTAAAATGAGGATAAGAAGATGTTTTACTTGAATTTTTTTCTGGGCCAACTGGATAGAGAGCACACACAACTGACCATAAAAAGCAATATGAATCATGATTCCTGATATTAATTACACTTTTGGTATTCCTGATAACCTTTGGTAACTCAACATAAGTAGAATTACCAACGTTAATCGGTGAATATTGATTAATGTTCAGTTTTAGTTGTAAAATTTGATACAATGCCCACCCACTATCTTTCTCCTGAAATTCCTCCAGTGCTTTCAATATCCTATCCCTAATATGCTCATCAAACCATGACTTCAAATTGGTGTTATTATCAATGATTTGAGATTTCGTATTGAAATGTTTAATGTCAGTCTCCAAAGTTTTCGGTTTTACAAAATTCCCCAAGAATACGGCGTTCACCTTCAATATGGATTTTCTCAGTTCACCTCGGATTTTGATGGAAAAACTCTTGAAACTCTTTGACAGGAATATTTTTGGGTCTTTTATTTTTTTATTGATAATAGCACCAGTTCTTATTCTATTTTTGAAACATGAATCCAAATCTTTCCAAACCAAATTACGATTTTGATGCTTTGCTTTATCTTTTAATTGATGTAATTTTTCTTTATGATATTTCAGGAGACCTAAACATGATTCAATTTTGGAAAAATTTTCAACACAATTTGCTTTTGTCTTGATACATTTTTGTAATAAACGAATAGATTTTTGCACTAATTTGATCCATTTACAATATTCATCTTTTGTTTCAATCACCCCATAAACTTGATCAATTTTCTTTATAACTTTACTAGCCAAATGATCCATTATTTACAACTTACTCTGGCAACAGAAGACGGCTCTAGATGTGAACGTTGGTATGGGTTTTGGTAACTGGATATGTGTGTACGATGAATGAGCAGCGAGTAAACAGCAGAAAATACGCTGATAATGAAAATGTATGAAATTTATAACTTCCCGATATCAGTTTTTGATAAGAGAAAAAATCGCCTCGTGTACGTGACGCACGCAAACAATTTGCACACATCACTTCGCAACTTATCTCGAAAAAATTCCCCATGAATCCATCATGCGATTTCAACATTTTGCCACAGTCAGCAACATCATATCAAATTAGTCTGAAAAACAAGTTTATCAATGATCGTATGTTTCTTCAACTAATAACAAAGTCTGCAACAAACATGTGTGTCTTTTTTTATTTTTTTTTCTCTCATATCAACCGATATAAATTTGCAATTTCCATCCATCAAATCACATTTTACGAGTACATTCTGAAGCAGCAGCAGCAGCAGCAAACAGCAATCCTAAAATGGCAGGTGTACCATCCACTCTCATTATAAACATCACGGACAAGAGGAGCTTCCCAGCTGACATGGCTATGGTTGTTTTCACACAACTATTCAAGTGAGTATTATTTTTGGTCTCATTCTTCGAATAATTCTCATAGATTCAGCAATACATATTTTATATCCCCTAATAGTTCCAACCTATTTTTCTACCGTTACATTAACTCCCGCCCCCCAATAGTTAAATTAACTCGCATTTTATTTCCAGATTCGGTGTGAAAGACATAGAGAAGAAGGGTGATGACTGTATTGTCATATATTTGAAATACAGCCCAAAGCTCATCACCCTTCAGAAAAAATTTGGCAACCTCCCTATCAAGTTCACAAGGGCTGTTGCCAAAAATGATCGGGAGTTGGACCTATTGCAAGAGGCGAGTAAGCGGTTCAACTTTGCCCTCGAAGAAGATGTATCTTCAGAGAAGCGGAGGAGAATTGAGGGAGGAGAAACATCTTCTTCTCTCGAAGTGGAAGCCTACTCGCCTCGGGAAGGAGAAGAAGAAGAAGGACCATCATCCCCATTCGTTGAATCACAGGTGGAGATATTCGAGAGTGATGGGTGATGTGTGAATCAATGATGGGGGAAAATGTTCTAGGAGCCACAACAGCAACAAAAACAACAACAACAGGAAGAGGGAATTGGCACGATTGACGTGGAGAGGAGTGATGGTGATGGGCATATAATAGTGGTATATACTGCAAGTAGTGGAGAGCAAAAATGCAGGGAGTTGAATGGTATTGTAGATTTTGGAACCTTCTCATGCCCGAGGTGTGATGAAATGTTTTGTTTTTGTCCAATTTCATTGAAATTACATCAAATATTAGACGACTATGGAATGAAACAAAATTTATTTTGTAGTGAAATCATTGACTGATTCGTTGTTGTTGTTGTATTTTGTTGTAGTTGTTGTTTTTGTTGTTGTTGTTGTTGGAAGTTGGTTGTTTTTGTGAATATTATATGATAGGAAGCAATAAATAATCGAAATCGTGAATGTTGTTTTTATTTATTCTGAACCGATTTATCATCAGAGTTTACAGTGAAGGTACCAGTACCATAAATAATAGACATTTTCTAGAGCACAATTAGAATTATTATATAAATGTTGGTTGCAATGATTTGATCTTAAAAATAACTTCAAGTCCTCAATTGCAGGGCATCCTTGTTCATGTAAATCAATAATATTGTTCATCCTTAGTAGTCTCTCCAACCATATCTTTTTTTCTAACCCCTTCACTAGAATTTCTTCTCCTTCGTAACAGCCAATGCATTTCTTGATGAATTCAGTTATTTGCTCATACCGTATTGTTGTAATAGATGATTCCTTATGACTCCATTCCAATCCATGCAAGTGTTTAGTGGACCATTCCATATGTTTGAGAACAGTTGAATTGTAGTGTGACATGTCAAGTGGTAAAGTGATGAATCGATGTTGCCACACACCATTGTCCACATTCAAAATGGCAATTTCTCTACACAAAAAGTTATCTTTTCCATACTGGAAACCTTGTACGTCAATTATGAACATTTTTTCAAAATTAACACACACACACACACACACACTTAGATATTACTGCTGAAAGTGTCGATTGGAAAGTGATTGAAATTCTAAATCGTGATGAGCTCTTTATATAGTCCTCCGATTGCGCAACATCATGCGATATTATCCTCGTTTATCCAGCTATTATGCTTATCATCGAATCCAAGCCATTTGACAAACACCTGACCCTTTCTTCTCTTCAACACTTTCTCTACGAGATATACGTCTGGATATCTTACTTTTTGCAATTGTTCGTTATAGAACCCTCCAAGAATATCCTTGTTAGAATCATCTTTCAATAAGTATGTAACTGGGTTTGTCAATTGTACTTTTCTTATACGGAAGATCTCAGTAGACCAATTAGGGTAATATTTTTTATCGAAAACTCCGCGAACCTTGGATATACGTACATAATCACCAATATCAAATTTGTGTTTCAAATCTACGAATTTGAGGCGGTTATATGCGGTTTGCAGTAGCATTTTCTCATTTCTTTTCGTAACCTCAGAGGGTTTAATTTTTATAGTCCTGTGTGTTGTGTTGTTATATTTATTGACGATCTTCCTCAATAATTCCAACCATTTATAGTTCCCCTGTAAACTGAATCCTTTCCACATCATATTTTTCAAAGTCCGGTTGACTCGCTCTACAATCGAGGCCTTCTTTTCGCTGAACGTGTTGTAATGGTGCACACCATATTTCTTCATGAGTTTTTGGAATTCCCTATTGAAGAATTCAGTTCCTTGATCTGTTTGTAGATTTTGAGGAGACTGCTCTTTGAAAATAATTTCCATGGCTTTACTCACTTCTGTACTCGATTTATTCCTCAAAGGAATTGCCCAAACGAATTTCGAGAAGCAATTTATGACAACCAATATATATTTGTAACCCTGGTTCTCGCGGGCATATGGTATCATCTCCACCAAATCGGCTTGAAAAAGATCATCGAGTCCTTTGATGATGACTTTACGTCTTTTGAAATTGATTCTTGCTGGTTTGTGGATCTCTTCAACCACTTGTTTTTTAGCGATTGTTGCCATTCTCTCTCTCTCTCTCTCTTTATGCAATGATATGAGCTTCACGCAACTCCTCAACGATAGAGTTAATTTCATTAGTATGACCGGTGTGCCCTACTGACTTCGAAGCCAACAGTAACCGTAATCTGTCGCAAAGTTCATTTGGATCATCCCATCGAATGTAATCTATCTTATTGTTAGTCACCCCCATTAACATTCCTTTTCCAATGGAGGAAGAACTCGTCATTGGAGCAATAATTTTTCTATACTTTTGTAGCTTACTACCATCCACTTGCTTATTCGCCTTGTAATATCTCCGATGGGCATTAGTTTTCGTCACTATCTGCTTATAATTATGCTCATCCTCCCTGGTGAAATCATGGGGGTCTTTCTTGAACAATAGCTCGTATAAACCTTGAGTACCTTTATACCTCTTATTCTTGAGAATTACATCGGATCCTTCAATGTGAATTCTAGAATCACCAATCATGAGTTTTTCAGTATTCCTGTCTAATCTTACTCCATACTTATGATCAAACTCTTTGTTGTCCTCATCCTGATACATACTATTGATATATTTTCTGGGTAAAGGATCATATTGCTCTAAATAGTCAGCATACGATTCTTGCGTAATATCCATGAGGCGATCGGCTGATGGTGTTTCTTGCTGTTCATTTTCTTCATCAGATTTGATATCCTCTAAAATTGATTGCTTCAACTCACTAGGTTCATCATCATCATCATCCTCATAGTCATTCTCAGTATAAGGTTCATCATTTTTCAAATCTGCTGGTGTGAGGAGTTGCAAGGATAGACGTCGAGGAATTTTAGGCTTACTCTCCGGCTCTCCAATATTATTCCTAGGTGTCTCATAGTTCAGTAAATTCCTTTTAGGTTTCATCATGAACGGTGATTTGAAGGAATCTAGTTGCTCTGCAGCAGCATTTTTCTGATATGGAATTTGTTGTTGTTGTTGTTGTTGCTGACCAGTACTCTGTAATGTAGTTTCGATACTTTTCAGGTGTTTTGTAATAGGATTGAACATATTCTCATGCACCATCTCTCCATGCTTCAAAATATCCAATTTATCTCTCACCGTTTTACGTTTAGCTATCAATCTCTTTTTGATTTCTTTCTCATTCGACTTCATTTCTTTGTTTGTTTAACAGGTTAGCATGGGGGTATCTGATCTGCTTCGATCTGGTATCGGATCAGCTCTGATCGGGTATCTGATCAGCTCTGATCAGCTTCGATCGGGTTACTGATCAGCTCTGATCAGCTTCGATCAGGTATCTGATCAGCTTCGATCGGGTATCTGATCAGCTCTGATCAGCTTCGATCAGGTATCTGATCAGCTTCGATCGGGTATCTGATCAGCTCTGATCAGCTTCAATCGGGTATCTGATCAGATACATGATCGGGTATTTGATCAGCTCTAATCAGCTTGGGTTCGAGGTCCTTTGAGTTTATATGAGTATGAAATTATCAATTCCTTTCCGATAGCGACCTTCATTGATCTTACAATCTTTGAATATTGAAAGAAAACCATATGGATCCTTCCAGCATAACGAACACATAGTTTTGAATTCATCAAATGGCATATCTGACCCCACATGGTCTGCATAAACGTGACGTAAATTCATATCATCCATTTTGAATAAAATTAAGGAGTTACAGTTGTCTCTGATCAGGTGTTTAGGAATTTTAGCGTAGCTCTGATTCAGGTAAAAGGGGTCTACTAGTGCGTGTCTAGACATACTGAAGTATTCACGAATCACTTCTTGGTTGTCACATGCAACATCGTCGAATATGAATATCGAATTCGGTTTAGCCTCTGACGGATGCATAATACTATCACTGGCACTGAATGCATAATATCCCATACCCTTTATTGGTTTGATCAATTCCTCTAGATATTCATATTTCGGTTGATATAAAGATTTAGAGTACACATAAATATTCTCAAATTTCAATCCATTCTTATGTTCGAGAAGATTGATCATAACATTGGTTTTACCGCAGTTCGAAGGACCCACAATAATACACCTCATTGTATGTGGAAACAATATTCCATGTTTTTTGAATTCCTCTTCCCCCTCGAATATATTATTTTCAATATTTAGAGTCGTTTTTTGTGGAACAACTTTCATTTCATGAAAAAAGAAAATAATTTAATGATCAGTTGCTTTCTGTATTTCACTGAATAAACACACACACACACACAAATGCCACGCTACTATTCAGGTGATGGGCTTTTGAATACTGCCATAAATAAACTACCTTTCGAGTTACATATACCTGGTGGATATAAATTCTGTGGTCCTGGAACAAAATTGGAAAAAAGACTCGCTCGAGGAGATAAGGGTATAAACGGATTAGATGAAGCTTGCAAGGAACATGACATAGCATATTCCAAAGAAAAAGATTTGAAACATCGTCATAAGGCAGATAGAATTCTGGCAGACAAGGCAATGGCTCAATTCAGATTAAAGAATAATTCCTATGGACAGAGATTAGCAGCTTTAGGCGTCGCTGGTGCTATGAAAGCTAAAGTGAAATTGGGGATGGGAATAGGAAATCAAGAACAAAATCGAAAACGAAAACAACAAGATGTCAACAAATGTCTGGTAGTTTTAAGAAGAACGAAGGTTATTTTAGAAAAATCTCTAGGAAATATTGAAAGCAGTATGCGAATCCAAAAGGAAGGAATTCCAACAAATAGAATTGTTAAACAAACTAAACGGATAGGAAAACAGAAAAAGATAAATAGAAAGAAGAAATCACAGAATGATGATAATGAAGAGCGTTGTGAGAAGGAGGACTTGATGGATATCGATATTGCTGACGATTATCCCATGAATAAAAGATGTGCAAACAAGAGGAAATTGGATAACACAGATATCTCAGACACCATTCCTGTTAAGAAGCCTAAAAATGTGCTCGGACATATGATCAACCGTAGACAAGGGGTAACCGCGAAAAGAAGATTGAGAACAATAGATGATAAGGGAGGCACTCAATCAAGTGATATGAGTGAACCGTTAAATATTGCAACAACAACAACGACAACAAATTCTAGAAAGAGAAGTTTGGAAACAGAGATAGAAGAAGAAGAAGAAGAAGAAAGCAACGATCACGGAAATAAAAAACTCAAATTCACCTAATTGTATAATTATTATCAATAAGAAAGAGTCAGTATACGAGAGAGTTTCTTACAGTTCAGATGGCTCGAAAGAGTTCCAAAGGAAATACCAAACGTAGGAATAATAAGAAGAGGATTATCAAGAAGAAACAAATGAAAAAGGGGGTATGTTTCGCTAAAGCAATCGGACAAATTAAAAAGCACATCATCTCCCAAAAACCCAAGACTGTGGGCGATGCAGTCAAGGTAGCCTTAAGGTCAACGAAAAAACTCAACATCAAACCAACACGTATTGTTAAAATTCCAAAGAGAGGTGGCTTGTTACCCCTGATTCCGATTTTCGCGGGATTGAGTGCTCTTGGAGCAATCACAGGTGGCGCTGCAGGTGTAGCTAAGGCTGTCACTGATGCCAGATCAGCAGAAAATCAATTGGAAGAATCCCAACGGCATAATAAAACAATGGAAGCTATTGCAATGGGGAAAGGAATGTATTTGAGACCATATAAAACTGGTTTGGGACTTTTTTTGAGATAACCATCATAGTATTATTCTGATATCAACAAGATGAGGATGAATAAACGTCGGGAATCTCGTAAGAGGATACCACTCAATTTCCCACTATCCAATTTGGATATTCTGAAGTACGTTAAAGAACTCAACATTCCCCATTTTAGGGGTGTATTTATGAGGAATGATCTTCCCAAGAGAATCAGAAGGAAAGAACGTGGCGTGATAAACTTGGATAACAAAGATGGACCGGGGACGCATTGGACTGCCTACAAAAAAATAGGACCACAAATCGTCTATTTTGATAGCTATGGTAATTTGCGACCACCACTGGAAACTTTAGATTACTTCAATTCCAATGGACCTTGTCATATTTTATATAATCACACTGTATATCAAACTTTTAATTCTGTGAATTGCGGTCAGTTATGTTTGAAATTTCTCTCTCAATAAAATATAAGCTTTATCTCATTCTTTCAATGACCTTATCACAATCATGACGTGTTCATATACTTTCACCTTATCCGCGAGAGATTCTGTATTATCAGCTAAAATCCATCCACCTATCATTTTAGATGATAATAAAACCCATGTCTTAGGTCTGATTGACTTCGTGACCTTCAACACTATTCCCAATATAGATGAGAAAAATAACAGATTCTATGTCGGCAAACACACATTGATTATTCCTGAAGGTTCCTATGAAATTGAAGACATTGAACGGAATATTATGACGCAATTGGATGAATTGCATCAAAAAGATAAAGAGAAGGAGGGAAAAAAAGCTCAAATTTCAAATACTATTGTGAAAGAGGAGGAGAAAACTGCCGAGATTCAGCTCGAATTGAATGCTAATCGTAATACTCTAAGGTATGAGATAACATGCAACAAACTCATACACTTTGATAAACCTGACTCGATAGCAACTCTGTTAGGTTTCAGTAAGAGGAAATTGGAAGCTAATAAAAAACATATATCAGATTTTCCAATTAATATTTCCAAGGTGAATTCAGTGTGTGTTGAATGTAATTTAACAACGAATTCGTATAATAATAATTCTTCCGTTCACACATTGCACATGTTTTATCCATCAGTGCCTAGTGGATTTCGAATAGTTGAGAAAGTGTCAAATGTCATTTATCTACCAATCAGTTCCAATTACATTGATGAAATAATTCTCAGAATAGTCGATCAAACTGGAACCTTAATTAATTTCCAAAAGGAAGTCATAACAGTCAGGTTGCATTTGAAAGAGATCTAGTGAATATGGTGTTTCGCTATAATATTCCAATGTCATCAACAACAACAACAACAACAACAACAACAACAACAGTGGGTCAGGAGACGCGTTCTTCATCAATCAAAAGTATCAGTCCGAAAGGTGACATCAAACAGTTAACACCTGAAAATCAGCAGTTCCTCATTTCACTCGGTTTCAAATTATTATTATAAAAAACAAAACGAAGACTTTTTACGAATTTTGGTATAACCTAAAATTGGACATCAACGCTGGTCTTAGAAGAATCTTCATTCTCCTGAGGTGTTCCTGCGGAAGAAAAAGTGAAACACAACAAACATGAGTTTCAATATTTTGAATATTGGTGAACATGTGATGATGGACAATGCGATAACGAATTGCGAAATGCACTCTCATCCGCCATATGCCAATACAAGCCTGAATAAGTCATTCGAGATACGTGTTCCGATTCAAACGCAGGATATTTACACATTACCATCACAAAGTTACATTTATCTAGAAGGTAGAATTACTGACAGTGAAGATAAAGTGAGTGCTACACTGAACTTTATCAACAATGGTATTGCTTTTCTATTTGATGAAATCCGATATGAAATTGGTGGGTCCGTTGTGGATCGAGTTCGTAATCCTGGAATCACATCAGCTATGAAGGGCTACATTTCTTATACAAATAATGAATGCAATAGATATATAAATGCTGGTTGGAATCATCTTGGTCATCCGGAAATTGTTGATCTTCAGGGGAACTTTAGCGTTTGTCTACCACTCAAACATCTATTGGGATTTTGTGAGGATTTCAAGAAAATTCTGGTGAATATTCGGCAAGAACTTGTTCTCATCAGGAGTAGCAATGATATTAATCCTACGATATCCTCCAAGGCAGGAGAAAAACCGAAAATTGAATTAACCAAAGTTCTATGGAATATTCACCATATCCAGGTTGCAGATGTGGAAAAATTACGGTTAATCAAGTATATTGAAAAGGGAAGAGATTTGGAGATAGCCTTCAGGTCATGGGAACATCATGAATATCCTCTTTTACAGTCAACTATGCGCCACTCCTGGAACGTCAAAGCATCCAGCCAAATGGAAAAGCCAAGATTTGTTATTGTCGGTTTCCAAACGAACAGAAAAAATGACATTCAAAAAAATATGAGTCAATTCGATCACTGTAATCTCACCAATATGAAACTTTACCTGAACTCTGAAGTATACCCCTATGACAATTTGAATCTCAATTTCGATAAATATCAGTTTTCTGTTATATATGAAATGTATGCACGATTTCAAGAGTCATATTACTATAAAAATTCTGGTGAACCGTGTCTAAAATTATCAAAATTCCATGATATAGCACCATTAATTGTAATAGATTGTAGTAGACAAAACGAATCTCTTAAGACAGGTAGTGTGGACATTCGCCTCGAATTTGAAACAAATCAAAACATTCCTGCAAACACCTCTGCCTACTGTATAATATTACATGACCGTTTAGTAAGGTATAACCCCCTCACTAATGTAATAAAAATATTGTAGTATCATATCTTCCTAATTCATGATCAATAAATAAATTGTACACCTATATTCCACTGTTTCGATTTCATTCAATAAACCCAAACCGATAATAGCTATTCTGATAGCATGTACCCATCAATAAAACACAAGAAATAAAACATATTACGAGGTACTCACCAATAAGTTACCACAACACAAACAATTCACAGCAGGTATACCTGATATTGAGGTATAACATAATCACAGCTTTTATACTTTCCTGGAACTGAAAGTTCAGCAAAATTTCTCCAAAATGGTCCTTAATGGCACAAATAACTTGTTAGCTGAATTTTGAATAACATTCAATCGAACTGCAGAAAAAAATATATGAATAACAAGGTCTCATATCATTCAAAATAAAAACATGATAATCCTGACCTCTGGGTCAGCTTGCGATATCCAATTGATATTTCAAACATGTATATAGGGTGATTGAGGTCTGTGGAACTAGAATTTGGAACATATAATTGTGAATCAGTAAAGTAGGTGAAACAGGTGAAATGTACCTATAGGTGACAGGTGACAAAGTGGATCTTCGGTGACAACATCTTCTGGTCATTGTCGATGACACTTGTGCACCTGGAAAAGTCTGCACAAACCACAAATAGGCAAGGTGAATCGCAAATTCATTCGGTGACACAGGTGAGACAGGTGAAAATACATGTGACAAGGTGAATCTCCGGTGACAACACCTTCTGGTCATTGTCGACGACACTTGTGCACCTGGAAAAGTCTGCACAAACCACAACTAGACCCCCCTATTGTCTACAAGAGCTCGAGAACTGGATGGACTGGGCCCAGGTACGCGGTAGCATATCTACTGACATTGAATTTTAAAAACTGACCAAGGAAATCTCACGAAAAACGTGCATATCTATTAAAATGTTGTATACATATAAATATTGGATGTAAGGGTTCCGAAGTTAGTCTGGTCTGGGGCTACTCTTGACTTCTCATGAGCTCGTTGTAATGGTCGTTATAATGTAAGTTGTTATTAGGTCTTTATATTCATTGTTGATTATTCATATTTGTCATTGCTACCCATAATGTTTCATGCTTCATTACATATTGTCATGTTTGAATATAGTCTCGTACTTTCAGTTACCTCTAAACTATTAGTGCCTATTTGAATATTACCTCTTGCAAACTATAAAGCCAAGCATCACCCCTTATGAATCGATAGGAATGGACTAATCATCTATTTATATCGTGTGAGACAGTCTTTATTATTTCAAGTACCTATTGAATGTAGAAATGTGTTTTTATATGGGGCATCTCCAGGATTTGCGAACGGTCCAGCATGCTAAAACTGGACTGCCTCGGTTTGATCTTCAAATGGGGCGTTCCTGGTAGTGCACACAGATAGGCATGCTAAAACCATCTGTACCCATACAAAAACTAAGCAAACAATATCAATTCATTTTTAACAACAAACAATCCATTTTGTTGTGACAATATGCTTTCTAGCTGATTCTATCAGGTATCCAGGAATATATTTCTTTTTGGGAAAAGCACTGCACATACACTATATATATCATTTCTGATAGCACTTATTTTGACCTTTGACCATACACTATTGATAGGTACACCTTCGTGTTTCTAGTTGGGTTTTAGAGTTCTACTTCAGAGGTTGAAACCGACTTTGGAAAATGCACTTGAAAGTGTAGTGGAAAAATCTTCTATCATAGAATGTTTCTTTTTTTCATGCTTTTGGATTTTCAAACCCATCCATGTTGTCCCTAAAAGTCACAAATGAAAACAACATTACTTCCAACATCCATTTGAGCACATTATTCAGATTCAGTTGTTATGGAACGTCTTACTTACATAGATAAACAGACATTGGAAATTGCACATGAAAGTGTCATGGAATATTCGATGACCCAGAAGTCTTCCAAATTGATCTTGATAGTCACAGATAAAAATATCACTCAAAACCCCATTGGGCATCTTCTTCAGATTCGGCTGCTTTGGAGTGGCTGGTGGTACTTACATAGATAAATGCACATTAGCAGTGTGATCATGTAGAGAAAGATAATCAGCTAGGTAAATCACTTTCATTTGTGATATGATATTACACCCTCGATTCCACCTCTGTCTTGTACTCAACTCTTGAATATATTTTTGAGATATTTCAATATCACTATAAACAATCCAAAATGATAACAATAGAACACTATTTGATTTTTTTTCTGAAAAAATATGTGAGACAAACATGCAAAACATAACATAACCTTCAAAGGAAACTAACATGAAGTTCTCTCCATCAACTAGGTACCAAGTCCTACAGAATAGAACTTTTTACTGTTATGAATATGTCGATGATTTTAGAAATAATCTCGTATAGTTTCGAGACATAGGTGAAACATGCGATTTTGTTTCCTTCACCATACATGTATAATTCAACTGAACAATCTTTTTTCATGACATTTGAAGCATCATAAATGTATATGATATGTTTCCAGATATGTAACCACCTGAACAAGAAAACATATTGCATGAAATGTAGCAGATATGTTCCACGGTGATGTTTCTCCGAAACCCTGATGAGCTCTATTTGCCATATGGCAGACATATGTGTGTTTGCTGGGAACTTACGACGACGGCAGGTCAACGCTGTCCATGACGACAAATTACTACCTATGAGGTACCAATAACAATCTAGATCAATTCAACGCCACCAAAACTATACCCTGTATTTTTCTCTATAGAGAGACAGAACTCAGCATGTATGATATAACAATGTCTGGAACCAGTATTCCTACCAAAACCACTATATTTATGCTATAAAGGTATTTTCATCAGCAATATCATGGGAGAATCATGTTCGATCCATCGCGAAAGCAGCTTCGCAGAAACTCGGATTTTTATTCCGCGCTAAAATTACTTTACACCTCAACAGCTTCTCAAGGTCTACAATGCACAGATATGGCCAGTTTCAGAATACTGTTCTCACATATGGGGTTCAGCACCCAAACATACGCTGATGTTCTTAGATTCCGTCCAGAAAGGAGCCATTCGTCTGATGGGTGATGCAACACTCAGTATTACTTCGACCTCATTGAAACACCGTAGAGAAGTCGGCGACCTTTAACTTTTCTCTAGATACTTCCACGGAAAATATTCCTCAGAAATCTCTGCAGACGAACTCGACAGGTCCAGTCAGCACATCTTTTCCTTATACACCTTGAAATATGTCGAACAACACTCTACCAAAACTCCATGTCTATAGAACTGAAAAGCTTTGGAATTCTTTGCCAATGGAAGTATTACCAAGAGCTCAGAACCTCCATAAGTTTGAAAAAAATGCCAACACCTACCTCCTCTCCCTATCCTCCCTTCCGTGCGCTATGCTATATGAATAATAATAATAATAATAATATCGTCATGCAAATGACTTATTAGGAGTATCTGGAGAACGGAAAGGCAGGTAATTCTCAAAATTGGTATGCATTACCCATATGAATACATGTAATCTGATGAAAAAATATTTTTATAGTGTTCGACTAACCACATCTTTCTGTCCGATCGGACAACAGGGAATCAGGAAGTTACCAATCCAAATTGCTCCGCACCATGACATCACACGTTTCGCGGCTATGTCTGATCGTTTGAATTCGCTCTTTTATTTTGGCGTTTCCAGAGATTTTCAATACGATAAGTTGATATATAGAAAGAAATCGCAGAAAAATATTTCAGAGCCATATATTTCGAGATATATTTTTTTTAGAAATGACTGGAAAGGCCCATTCACTGTTTATGCTATAACTCACGGAAATCTGCATTCAAGTCGAGAATATGGATTTTTCGTTAACATGTAGCATTTCCAATGCAACGATTTTAACCTCAGTTTCATAACATAAGGAATTCAGAGAAAAAAAACTTCAGATTCTGCTTCATCACTCTTGATTGAGACATGTTTCGACCTATCAAATGGTCATCATCAGTCATAGTACTAACAAAGTCAATGTGAAATCGATATATGTATCAATAAATGGATATAGTTATCGATATATAAATGAATCAATATAAATGAATGATTATCGATTTGTCGATATTTTTCATATTACATCTCTATTTGATATATAGGTACATTGATTTATCGATTTTTTTCCAGCCCTACCTAGTTTTGTCACACATTAGCTTCAATTTTACCAGCATTCAACATTCACCAATATTCAACATTTACTAATATTCAGCACTATTTCTTGACTATATGGACCTGATTAGTAGATGACTATGATAGAACAGAACTACGAATAATTAGATATCGTTGCGAAATAAGTTGGTAGTTTGATATACTGGATTATAATTCGCTATTGAATAAAAAGTTCGAAAACTTCAAGAGATAGTTCGAGGACAAGAATTATAAAAAAGTACGCACTCGCTTATTATCCATAGCCACCTACTAATTTTATGGTTCCACAGCTTTCATAGTGACTGAATATGGTGCTGAATATTGGTGAATGTTGACTGATGGTATAATTGAAACTAGTGTGTGACGAAACACTGTATCAGCAACAAGGTAAATATGATTTGTGATATGGATTTTATTGCCTTATATCCACAAGGCGGATCAATAAGAAATATTTAAAAAAAATGGCATCACACAAAGCTCGGATTTTTATTTCGAGCACGAATCTACTTCACATCCCAACAGCTTCTCATGATCTACGAAGAACAGATTCGGCCTGTTCTAGACTACCAGCACCCAAACATACGCTGATGCTCTTAGAATCCATCCAGGGAAAAGTCATTCGCCTGGTGGGTGATGCCACACACTCAACAATTTTTTGACATCACTTGAAGACCGTTGAAGAGGCGGCGACCTCTCCCATTTCAATATGAGTTCTTCTACGGTGAATGATCTCCAGAAATCTCTGCAATCATTTCATCGCAATACCACTCAGACGAGCTCGACAATCTCAATCAGCACATCCCTTTGTCGTCAACCCTAAGATATGCCGAACAAATCTTCAACAATGATTGTTTGCCTATATAGAACGGCGAAGCTTTGGGATTTTTTGCCAATGGAAATATTCGTAAGATCCGAAAGATCGAAACAAATTTCAATTTCTACCTCCTTCCCCTATCGTTCCTGGTTACGCACGATGATTTCCAAACATTGAAGGGATTCCCTTTCATGCGCCCCAAGAAACAAAAAAATAATAGTGACAGCTTATTTTGAAAATCTGACTACGCCACTGGATTCTGCGTGAAGAAATGTATGAGAAACTGTTTTCACTTCTTTTGTAATTTGAAAGATAGCTGAGATAAAGGAGTGGTCCGAAAATGCAACATTCAAAATTTCTCCCTGTATCCCAAAAACCAAACAGGCTATGAATATTTTGTTTGCGGTACCTATCGTCAGTTCCACAGAAAAGTTGCAGAAACCGCAGATCTCCATCTTGAATAATGAGTGAGGTATCCCGTGACAGCTTGTACATAATATAATTATGAAATGATGTTGCAGTATTTCACAATTATTTCATTCTCGAACATTCTGAGGTTGCCGTGTACAACTTTAGTTTCGATTGTTTATAGACAAACTTGCAGTTTCTGTGGAATCATTGCACTTTACTGTCGAGCTGCGACATCTCTACGTCTCTGACTGAACTATGGCGTGTCACTGCAGTGCAGTTTTCTGTATCATCTGAATCTCATCCTGACGGGATACAATCCGATGATTTACCGTCCGATAGAATACGGTGTCGACCATTTACGGTTTCTATGAGATACGGTGCTGCTAAATTACCAATTCGATGAATGTTCATCATGATAGATTAACGTTGATGAAATACGGGTCTGATAAATTATCATTCCTATGGCATACGAATAAGATGAGATACCTTTTCTATGAAATACGGGTTTGACACATTACTGTTTCTATAAAATACGGATATGATGGATTATCATTTCTATGAGATACGGGTCTGACAAATTACAGGTTCTATGAAATACGGATATGATGAATTACCGTTTTTATGGAGTACGGGTTTGATGAATTACTGATTCTATGAAATACTGATTTGATAAAATACCGATTCTATAAAATACGGTTTCTATGAATAGTTGTTATGACCAAATACGATTATGATGGTTTGATGGTTCGATGAAATACGGTTTTGACGAATTACGGTTTCTATGGAATACGGTTATGACGAATTATCGTTTCTGATGGAATACAGTTCTGATAGATTACCAATTTGATGAAGAACTAGTACGATAGACTGATGTTGCGATAGAATACGGATTTGATAAACTACTGCCTCGATACAATATAGTTCTGATGAGATACAGATATGATAGAATAATGACTCTTATTAATACCATTTCGACATAAAACTGTTTGATGATTTACGTATTGAAATTCTATATTTCGATGAAGTACGGCCCGATGTTTTACAATTTGATATTTTACGGTTCTACAGAATACAGTGTCGATTCTATACTATTTCGACGGATTACCAATTCGATGAAATATTTTTCTATGGATTTGAATTCGATACTTTATATTTTGACACATTAGGTGTCCCCGATTTGATCGACATAAAATCATTTAATACTCCTAACCATATCGTTGCTCGTTCCAATGATCTGGAAGCAATTGTGAATATGTTTCAAGATATCATGATAAGTCAAACCACAGAGTTCGCAAAACGTGATTCTGGTGAGTTGATAGTTTTTTAGATATTTCCATCCATACCAATATCAATAATCGAAATATTTTCGTAGGTTGGGCCTTAGAGAAAATATTATTCCTGGAGGTGAATATCAACAAATACAGTCCACTCAAAGGATGTTCACATATAAAACTACCTCAGTTCATCGAGAGAAAGAAGGCTGTAGTGAATGTTGTCAATACAGACCAATATTGCTTTGCATGGGCCGTTACTTCAGCATTATATCCGGCAGCAGACAGAGTCAACAGTACATCGTCTTATTCATACTTCTCGACAGTATTGAAATTGCAAGGTATTGAGTTTCCTATGAAATTGCGTGATATATCCAAATTTGAGATTATGAATGATTGTTCCATTAATGTTTATGGTCTGGAAAAGATTTATGATGGTGACAAGCTAACGTATGAGATTGTTGGACCTCTTCATTATTCTAGAAAAAGGTTAGCAAAACATATCAACTTATTGTTCATAACAGATGATCTTGGTAATAGTCATTACTGTTGGATAAAAGATCTATCAAGATTAGTCTCCAGCCAAATTTCATCTCAAATATTATTTTTGTGACGGTTGTTTGATATACTTTGAGAATGAGAGATCTTTGTTACAACATCAGTCACATGATTGCAATCATATTTATACTACTGTACCTACTAGTAATCCAAAACTCAATAAGTACGGTAAAATGGTACCAGAAAATATATTGAAATTCCAGAATTTCGAAAAGCAATTACGTGTTCCATTCGTTGTATATGCTGATTTCGAATCAATACTCAGAGCTATGAATCTTTGTGAACCAGATCCAAGCAATTCATTCACAGCAAAAACTTTCAAACATGACCCATACTCATTTGCATACATAGTTAAATGTTCATTCGATGATTCAGTTACAAAATTTGTTACATATAGAGGAACAAATGCTTCCGACATATTCATATCAAGACTGGAAGATGACTTGATGAAGATATACAATGAATATTTCAAACGTATCGTTCCAATGCATAAGTTGACAGTTGAGGAAGAAATTTAGTTTTCCAATGCCTCTATTTGTAATATTTGTGAATGTCCATTTGGAAATGGTGATGTGAGGTAAAGGACCATTGTCATCTGACTGGAAAAAAAAATTTGGGGCCGCCCACTCAATCTGCAACCTCAATTTCAAAATTCCGTTTTTCGTTCCCATTATCTTCCATAATCTGAGTGGATATGACTGCCATTTATTCATAAAAGAATTATTTAAGAAAGGTGAAAAGGTGGAAGTAATTCCTCAAACGGAAGAGAAGTACATTTCGTTCACCAAACATTTATTAGTCGATAACTATACAAATAAACAAGGGCAGTTGAAGAATGTATTCTTGAAATTGAGATTCATTGATAGTTACAGATTCATGTCGGAATCTCTACAAAATTTGGGGGATAATTTGAGAGATGATCAGTTTACAGTAACGCGACAATACTTTCCAGACTATGACAAATTTTGTTTGATCAGAAAAAAGGGTATATTTCCATAAAGTTTTGTGAATGATTTGAGTAGACTTGATGTTACGGAATTACCATCTAAAGAAGAATTTTATGATAATTTGAATGATCGACACATAAGCGATGAAGAATATGACGGAGCAAGATCTGTTTGGAACGTATTCAATTGTCACACATTGGGTGATGTTTTACTTTTATGCGACATATTCGAAAATTTTCGTGATATTTGTATCGATACATATAAGTTAGATCCTGCTCAGTATTTCACATCACCGTGTCTCTCATGGGATGCTATGTTGAGATATACCAAAGTAGAACTGGAGTTATTAACAGACATAGATATGTTGAATTTTTTCAAAAAGGGACTTCGGGGTGGTATTAGTCAATGTAGCGATCAAAAACATGAAGCAAATAATAAATTCATATCAAATTTCGACGCAAATGAACCAACATCATTCATTATGTATCTCGATGCAACCAATCTTTACGGTCATAGTATGAGTCAATCATTACCAGCTGGTGGTTTTCGATGGCTATCCACGAAAGAAATATCAGAATTTGATTTAATGAGCATTTCAGATGATAGTTCCAACGGTTTTTTATTGGAAGTTTATATTCATTATCCAGAAGAACTACATGATAAACATTCAGACCTTCCATTTCTAGTAGAGTCGATGATTCCACCAGAGTCGAAATCAAAAGTGCCTGAGCTTGTACCTAATTTAAATAACAAGAAGAATTATATAGTTCACTATAAAAATTTGAAACAGGCAATCAATAATGGTTTGATTCTAACAAGAATACATAGGATTCTCAAGTTCAATCAATCACCATGGCTCAAGAAATATATAGATTTGAATACAGAAATGAGAAATAAGGCAAAAAGTAAGTTTGAAAGAAATCAGTACAAACTGATGAATAATGCTGTGTATGGAAAAACGATGGAGAATGTGGATAACAGACGCGACATAAAACTATTGACGCATTGGGAAAATATCAAAAAAACATTAGGAGTCAATGCATTTATAGCACGACCTAATTTCAAAACGGTCTCTATATTTAACGAACATTTTGTAGCTTTTCATATGGGAAGAACGAAAGTTAACTATAATAAACCACTCTATTTAGGATTCTGCATATTGGAATTATCCAAGACAGTAATATATGATTTTTTTATGAGTGCATAAAGGAGAAATTCGAACAAAATGCGTCATTGCTATATACCGACACAGATTCTCTCATTCTAAAAGTTCAAACAGAAAATTTTTATGATTTCATTAAGGATAATTTGAATCGTTTCGACACTTCCAATTATGAAATTGGTAATAGTTTTGGGATACCTGTAGGCAAATCAGTCTCGGGAAATATGAAAGACGAATTTCCCAATGACCCAATAATAAATTTTCATGGTACGGGAGCGAAAGCTTATTACGTAAAATCTGTGAAAAGTGAACTGAAAAAAGCAAGAGGTGTTAAGAAATCAGTTGTAAAAGAACAAATTCACTTAGCTGATTATAAGCGAATTGTAGAGAGAGGCGGGTTGATATTCCGAAAAATGAATTCTTTCGTTAGTATATTACATGACATGTTCACAGTGCTGAAGAATAAGGTTGCCCTATCATATCATGATGATGAAAGATTTTTAATACCTAACACAACTAAAACTCTTCCGTGGGGCCATAGAGACATAATGTATTATAAACCTGAACAAACAGAAAGGAAACTGAATGAGAATGATAGTCTAGACTTTCTTATAAAATGTTTGCAGGAAGAATGTACCAGATTAAATAGCAAATGATGTCCTGAAATCGGATCTGTGTAATGTTCAAAGTATTCAGAGTATAATGTATAATGAGAATAATTGTGTATGATTGTAACGAGTAATTATCTGTAAATGAAATAAACATCTTATATTATATAAATCTCTATTTTTCTTAATGAATGTGGAGAGCGCAGAAAATCAAGAAAGTGGCATCCTCCATTACCATCGATGAAGAAGATGAAGACTGTATTCCAGCAACGCAGGAGGAAAATAAACATGTCTTCCGAGATGCTTCACGGTACGTAAAAGAATTAAAACTCCGCATACGTACCGCACTTAACTGTCGGCAGAAGGTGATGGAGGATGCCAAGAAATACAATACGGAATATCAGGAAGCCAAACGGGAAGTGAATGCCATCATCGAACAACGCCGCAAGTTTGACGATGGTATAGAAGCGCAATTGGCTAAACTTGAGAGGCAGAAAGCAGCACTGATGAAAGAGAGAGATGAACGACATAGGGAGTTCGAGGAACTCCAGAAAACACACGAGCGGCAAGTGGGCATGTGTGTAACGTCGTTGCAGAATGTTGACCAGGCGATAGAAAGACATCGACCGTCCGAAGATAAAAACCGAGCCAAATTAAAGTGGTTTCAAGACTTGGTGTCAGGTGCTCTAGAGAATGAATAAATATATTGATTTATTTTCGTGAACTGACTTTTTATCTTCCTCTAAAGCTCTAATCCCTCAACCTACAATGTCCAAACTCAAACCCTCCCCCCATCTCTCCCTCCAACACCAACCACCACCGACCCCCCCCTTCCCCTCTCTTCCCCCTCTCTCCCCCCCCCCCCCCCCCAATCCTCGCGCGCGGTCTCAACTGGGTTAGGTTAGGTTGAGTTTATATATATAGAAGTTTTATAACAAAGAGAGGGGTGGGTGGTGGGCAGTGGGGGGTGGGGGTGTGGAGGAAGGGGGGTTGTTTCGGTAGTATGCAGCCCTAGGATACACGGTTTTCAAGATATACCAAATTGAGTCGTTTGAGATGCGCAGGAGGAAAACTTATGCGCAGTACATCAAAATGCATATAATTCCGAGTAACTTGAACATTCTATCCGATATCAATCTAATAGATGTTTTTTTTTTCATAAAACGCATGCGCATCATATTCCTACTGATTTTTCTTATGCGCAGTATATTCAATACTCATCCACAACTCATTAGCAATCCGAAACATTATAACATCTATGTGATGTCAGTGATCTATGTGAGTTAGCGCATGCGCAGACTGTAGGGAGACGGTTTTTTTTGTGCGATCTCATGTTTCAATGTAAATGCGATATTATTCTTCGTATTTCATGAGCTGCGCATAGATTTGATATCAAGTTTCTCGAATTGGTCACAATTGATCATTCTATGTGCGCAAAAGAAATAAATATGCGCAGTACATCAAAATGTATATATTTTCGAGTATTTAGAACATAATAATATCTACTATTATCAGTCTGATAGATGATTCTTTTCTTCAGAAAACGCATGCGCATCATATTCATAATGATTTTTCTCATGCGTAGTATATTCTACAATCATCTTCAACCAACAACTAACTCGAAACACTAGTATATCTCTATGATGAGAATTATATTGAAGGAGTTAGCGCATGCGCACACTGTTATTTGATAATTTTCCTTGCGCATTCTCCTGTTTCATAAGGAGTACTACTTTATTTATTATATTTTATTATTTGATCTCAAGTTCCTCGAATTGGTCGAAATATATCATTCCATGTGCGCAAAACAATTGATTAGGTGCACTACGTCATAACGCTGACATTTTCCATCTACCACGGAATACCCAGGTAACAAGCTGACGTCATTTGTACGTCATTATCACGTCAGGCCTGACGTCAGGATGACCTCTAAAATGACGTCATAATGACGTTTATATGACCTTCTAAGTCAAAGACGAATGACGTCATTTTCATGTCGTCAAAATGACGTCATCCTAATGGCGTCAAAATGACGACATCCTGATGCCGTCAAAATGACGTGATCTTTCGATTTATATTTCAGTTTATTTTGTGCTATTTCGAAATTTTCTGTAGGTAAAAAAAACACTGTAGTATTAGGGTTGTATCAATATTATCGGAAAATATGAGATTTTTTTTGTATAATTATATTGATGTTCCTCTACCACATTAAATACAAAATAATATTATAGGTAGGTACTATAAATACCAGTTTCATAAAATGTTGAAAAGGAATATTCTCAGATAAATTATGAACAAACAAAAATGGATATATATTTATATAAAGCAATACATTGAGAATTCGCATTCTCTATGTGATGAGAATATTTACTCTTTCTCAGTTGATTCAATAGAAAACAACTACTTTTCTGGCTATATGCCACGACGAACATTGAATTATATCTATTGAACACACACGATAAGAGTTTGAAAAAAATATAAAAACTTCTGAAATTGAGAATTTGCATTCTCCTTCAGACGAAAATATGTATATGCACACATCATTCTGAATATTCAACAGAAAACAACTACTTTCCTGGCTATTTGCCTCGTCGAACATTGAATAATTATATCTGATGAACATTCAAAAAAAGAACATGAAAAATAAGGAATAAAATCCTCCGAAATTGAGAATTGACATTCTTCTTCAAATCGGATGAATAATATGATGTATAATGATATGGAAATATAACTTACCAATATATTCAGCATTGAAATGAAAATTGGAATGTATAGGAGAAGTATACTGGCATGAACTCTGATCTTGATGAGCTTGAAAACTTCCAAAAATAATCATTCATATCAGTGATATGGAAAATATTATCTCTCACACACAGGTTATATGACTTTATTGCAATGGAACCATTTCGGATTTCTGAATCCTCATCAGTAACCATGATGTCCACTCATTCTTACAGCCATTCTTCATGATATACACAATTTTCATCTCTCTATAATACAACTAAAACCGAGTAAAACTATAACGAAATGACATCTGAGAAATTTGTTGACATTCTATTCCTGTCATTTGGACGTTTTTGCTTTTGGGTGTATAATAAATTGACATTCATCATACAGGGCGTGGAAAGAAATTCTGAATTGAGACTCTATCACGAATCTGCGATTAGAGGTATATAAAAATCACAAGTTTCCATCGTTCAAGTTTGAACCCCCTGATTGGGTATGAAAGTGTTGAAAAGGAATATTCTCAGATAAATTATGAACAAACAAAAATGGATATATATTTATATAAAGCAATACATTGAGAATTCGCATTCTCTATGTGATGAGAATATTTACTCTTTCTCAGTTGATTCAATAGAAAACAACTACTTTCCTGGCTATATGCCACGACGAACATTGAATTATATCTATTGAACACACACTTCTCCTATACATTCCAATTTTCATTTCAATGCTGAATATATTGGTGAGTTATATTTCTATATCATATCATATTATTCATCCGATTTGAAGAAGAATGTCAATTCTCAATTTCGGAGGATTTTATTCCATATTTTTCATGTTCTTTTTTTTTAATATTCATCAGATATAATTATTCAATGTTCGACGAGGCAAATAGCCAGGAAAGTAGTTGTTTTCTGTTGAATATTCAGAATGATGTGTGCATATACATATTTTCGTCTGAAGGAGAATGCAAATTCTCAATTTCAGAAGTTTTTATATTTTTTTCAAACTCTTATCGTGTGTGTTCAATAGATATAATTCAATGTTCGTCGTGTCATATAGCCAGGAAAGTAGTTGTTTTCTATTGAATCAACTGAGAAAGTGTAAATATTCTCATCACATAGAGAATGCGAATTCTCAATGTATTGCTATATATAAATATATATCCATTTTTGTTTGTTCATAATTTATCTGAGAATATATATAAATCCTTTATTGTAGTCATTGACTAATTTACATTTTCCATTTTGAGGTTATCACAGTTATTGGATAATTAATGTCTATAATAATACACCTAATAGTTGAATAAGTACAATTGTCACATATAAACATACTTGTCACATAACATATACATATTGACATAAAAATTATAAAAACATGGTCAGATAGTGGCTCCTGGGTTCTTTATTGATTGTGGAGGTATGATTTTAATTCCCTTTTAAAGTGAGCTAGAGATGTTATGCTTTTAATGTCTTGTGGGAGTTTGTTGAAACTGTCAAGCCCTTTAAAAAAAATTGAATTTTGGGTTTGTGTTAATCCAACTTGTTGAATGTGGAAATCAGTTCTATTTCTAGTGTTGTATCCGTGAAATTGCTCATTATATTTAACTTTCTCTTGTAAATAGGTTGGCGCAATTTTATGTCTTATTTTGAAAATTAGAATCAAGGTTTGGTAAAGAAGAAAAGATTTTATTGGCAGCCACTCCAGTTGCTTCAACATATCACTTATAGGTGTTAGTCTTCCACAATTTAATATAATGCGCATGGCTCTGTTTTGAAGTTTCTGCATCCGTGCTATTTCATTTTGGTTCAGTATATACAGGATTGTGGAGCAATAGGTGAAATGCGGTAGAACTAATGTATTATACAGCAATAATTTTGTCCATCTCGTTAAATATGGAGCACATCTGGATAAATAATGTATTTTAAATGATATTGTTTTTATAATACAGTTAGCATGCTCTTTGAACTGTAATCTCCTATCTACATTCACCCCCAAGTACTTAAATATGTTTACCTGTTCTACGTTGTCTTTGCCAATTATTACCTCAAACTTTTCTTTACTAATATTTCTATAGCTTCTTTCTGTACTTATTACCATATATTTGGTTTTTTCAACGTTGATTCTCAAATAGTTCGCACAACACCATCTGTATATAGCTTCCAATGTTTTGTTGAATATTCCTTTTCAACATTTTCATACCCAATCAGGGGGTTCAAACTTGAACGATGGAAACTTGTGATTTTTATAGACCTTTAATGGCAGATTCGTGATAGAGTCTCAATTCAGAATTTATTTCCACGCCCTGTATGATGAATGTCAATTTATTATACACCCAAAAGCAAAAACGTCCAAATGACAGGAATAGAATGTCAACAAATTTCTCAGATGTCATTTCGCTATAGTTTTACTCGGTTTTAGTTGTATTATAGAGAGATGAAAATTGTGTATATCATGAAGAATGGCTGTTAGAATCAGTGGACATCATGGTTACTGATGAGGATTCAGAAATCCGAAATGGTTTCATTGCAATAAAGTCATATAACCTGTGTGTGAGAGATAATATTTTCCATATCACTGATATGAATGATTATTTTTGGAAGTTTTCAAGCTCATCAAGATCAGAGTTCATGCCAGTATACTTCTCCTATACATTCCAATTTCCATTTCAATGCTGAATATATTGGTAAGTTATATTTCTATATCATTATACATCATATTATTCATCCGATTTGAAGAAGAATGTCAATTCTCAATTTCGGAGCATTTTATTCCTTATTTTTCATGTTCTTTTTTTGAATGTTCATCAGATATAATTATTCAACGAGGCAAATAGCCAGGAAAGTAGTTGTTTTCTGTTGAATATTCAGAATGATGTGTGCATATACATATTTTCGTCTGAAGGAGAATGCAAATTCTCAATTTCAGAAGTTTTTATATTTTTTTCAAACTCTTATCGTGTGTGTTCAATAGATATAATTCAATGTTCGTCGTGGCATATAGCCAGGAAAGTAGTTGTTTTCTATTGAATCAACTGAGAAAGAGTAAATATTCTCATCACATAGAGAATGCGAATTCTCAATGTATTGCTTTATATAAATATATATCCATTTTTGTTTGTTCATAATTTATCTGAGAATATTCCTTTTCAACACTTTCATACCCAATCAGGGGGTTCAAACTTGAACGATGGAAACTTGTGATTTTTATAGACCTCTAATCGCAGATTCGTGATAGAGTCTCAATTCAGAATTTCTTTCCACGCCCTGTATGATGAATGTCAATTTATTATACACCCAAAAGCATTCATAAAATGTTCTTTTTATTGCGAACTTATCCCATTCGGATGATGCACTCGAGAGATTTCTCAGAACCCTATGGTATTCCTTCAATGGCGTCAAATTCACATTCTGCTTTTTCGGCATACACCACTTGTCTAAAATATGACCATGCTGCCATCCTCGAATTCTACTACTTGATACATAAATGTGAATAAGTATGACCACCACACCACACCACATAGATAGCCGAATAACATGATAGTAGTTAAACTAGGACATCATGACTATAGGCATAGGGAAATACACGCTTTAATCTTAACTGGAACGCGGCCTGTGTTCTAGCGGGGAAGCGGGGTAGCGGGAGCGCGAGCTTATCGAAACCGCAACAATAACACTTTAATGACAATAACAAGATTGAATTTTCATATACAGGGCGTTTGAGTTGATTGAAAATTGAAAAAAATATATACAGAGTGTCCCACAGTTCGAGGTCCCATGTTTTAGCATGGAAAAAGTGTTTGAGTTGAAAGAAATATATACAGGGTGTTTGAGTTGATGAAGATTGAAAGAAAATATATACAGGGCAGCCCATGGGGGTGAAAGAATACGAAAACGAAGATAAATAATCTATTTATTTAAGTAATCCTTTTCTACAAAAATGACATGCCTCTTGAGAAGATGGCGGTCCATCCCAGTGTGTGGTCCAATCGGGACGATTATAATGAACGAAGCATGGCAGTTTGATTTGTAGGTTAAAGTTGCTGCGATATTCTTGAGGAAGTTTGTGCCACACCCTTAAGGATCTGCATATTCAATGAGACATTCTACTGGAATGTACTGCAATTCTTGTTCAGTGAATTTCGTCAAAGTCAAAGCGGGAGATTTTATAAACTCTAATAGCACAGCTATTTCAGACTTCATGATTTTTCGAGCAGAGCTAAAATATTTCAGATGCTACTAGTTTCGCGTCAAGTTGTAGACTGATGAAATAAATAAAAAACGAGTCGCATATTTCACAGGTTTTTATTCAAATCAGCCATCAAATCATTTTTACAGTAATATAGATATTCTCTGAGAGCGTTACTAGACATACTATTGCAAACATCACAAAACCCTAATATAAGCTCTTGTGCACTCAAAACAGTCAGTTTATTTTTTATCCATTCAGCTATTACATTCATATTATTCTGATAAAACATAAAAAAGTCCAAGTCATTGATTAAATTAACTCGATGTGAAACAATGCACATTTCAGCACTCAAAATGTCTGCAACAACTTCCTCCATCAGATCGAATGTAATATGGTATTTGGAGAGGGTCAACATTTTGACACCATCGCAGACATGTTTGGCTACGGTAGCATAGTCTCCACAAGCAGTAATGATCGGCTCATATTCATCAATAAAACCAGGTAGGGGTTGTTCAAAAAAGTCTTGTTGTGCCTTATGCAGCAAATCGATGAAGGTGGCCCATTCATATGTGGAGAACGAAATTTTCGCTGGGTAGAAGGGTTTCTTCAGAATGATAGCCGGACTAAATTGTCTAGCTGGACTGAGTCCACACTGGATTGTGTAAGTGGACAACTGGAACGATGTATTCAGCAGGTGGTGTGATTCGGCTTTCGCTGCTTGTTCAATCATGTCCAAATATGTATCGACATCACCATAATAACCCATCATTGATGATGATGATCTAGAACTACCGTCTTCGAAAAGCACTTCACTAGATAAATAACCAGAGTCTTCACTCATTGTTCTCGAACTGATGTGTTGAAAGTTTCAGTCCTCATTATTTATACCATAACTGTTGACTGATCATAACATCCGGCAGATTGGAATAACAGGTTATTTGTTAGTGATCGATGAAAGGCCCTCTCATAGCCATTGAATGTGTGCTTCTTTTCCATATGTTTGCATTATAATTTATTGTTGGAATCAATCCAACTATTGTGTGTATCATCGAATCCCAACCATTTGACAAACACCTTTTTGCCTTTTTTTCTTAAAACTTTTTCCACTAGATAGATGTCAGGATTTATAGTTTTTTGCAATTCTTCAGGATAAAAAGCACCTTTGATCGGAGTACCATGCAAATCTTCCAAGATGTATGTAGTAGGTTTCGTGATACGAACTTTTACGATTTTAAATAGTTCAGTAGTCCAATTTGGTGTATAATTCTTTTCGAAAACATGTTTGGCTTTGCTTATTCTCACAATGTCACCAACGTCGAATTTTCTGGTTCCAGCAATTTTGATGTGATTGTACGTGGATTTTAAAATATCTTGTTCGTTGGCTTTGGTGACGTCACTGGGCTCGCATCTTATTGTCGTATGTTTCGTGTTATTATAATTTTTCGTGATTTCAGGCAGGACATCTATCCAACGGTATGAGCCATTCAAACTAAAGTACTTGTATAGTTTTTCCTTCAATGTCCGTATAACACGTTCAGACTTTGAAACTTTTCGTTGTAGAATTCGGTACCTTGATCGGTTTGCAAATTCTTGGGAATTCTGTTGTTGGCATGCGATAGAATATCAGTAAATGCACGAGCGATTTCAGCACCAGTTCTTGATTTTAGTGGTCTAGTCCATAGGTACTTGGAAAAACAATCAATCACGACCATTATCAGCTTGTGATCCTTATTAACAGAGGCATAAGGTCGCATTTCGGCTAGATCCATTTGCCATAAGTCATCCAAACCTTTGATGATAATGCGGCGCCTTGGAAATTTTTTCCTAGCAGGTCTATGTAATTCATTGACGAGTTGGATTTTTTCTTTAGAATGTGACATATTTACTTCGTTGGATTAGGAGTTTATATGATGGGTTTCACACAGGAGGCTTCCTTTTTGGTGGCGTTGGTGTTGTCGTAGATTTTGGAGTTATGGCAATCTTGGTCAGATCTTTTTTCATTTGATCAATGACATCAGCAAGCTGGCGTTCTTTATCACGGCTGTGTTATTGCTCAGCCTTCAAATCATGCAAACTCTTCACAGTGTTGTCAATCTTATCGACAAGTTCTAGAATATTTTTCACATTCAAGTCGATGTCGCTTTCGAGTTTTGGTAGAGAGTTGTTGCGAAGCTGCTCCACATGTATGTTGATCTTGTGCACCATGCCAGACAACTGAACAAAGTTTGTATTGTACGTTGCCAGTTTCAGATCATGTACATCCACTCTCTTCCTTTCTTCGATTATTTCGTTGCTGAAGCCAGCAAGGTAATTTCGGATTTTTTCACCGTAATTATCGAAAGCAATCTTGAAATCTAACTTTATTCGCGATATAACTTCATCCACATATTGTTTGTTTGCAACATCAGCGGCATCTGTTGGCAGTTTTACGTTACACATCTTCAAATGACCAACATCAATATCACCGGTTGGAGTATGTGAAAATCCAGATCTGACTGTCACCATCTGAGCTGAGCGTGGAAACGAACCACGTCCGAATTTGTCGAGACTCATTATGCTAATGACTGAAGTATTGTACGTTATCGATAATGGTCGGCACTTTGCCTCGCCAATTAGCCCCGTCACTCATAGACATGCCATGGACGTGTCACGGAAGTGTCAAGGAAGTGTAACGGAAGTTCACGGAAGTGTCACGGAACTGTCACGGAAGTGTCAAGGAAGTGTCACGGAAGTGTCAAGGAACTGTCACGGAAGTTGTCATGGAAGTGTCACGGAAGTATCACAGAAATGTCACACATGTTTTATTATGCCTGCCTCTTCTAATTCGTTCAAGATGGCAACAATCTCGTTATCGTTTGATGTATTTCCGGCTTGCTGTGATGCAATGAGCAACTTCAATCTATCTACCAATTCGTTTGGATCATCCCAATACATGTATTCGATAGGTGCTGTGCTGTATGTCAACTTCAAACCACGACCACTGGAATTGGATCTGAACATTGGACGAATAATTTCTACGTATTTGAGTCTAGAGGAAGACTTCATACGTCCTGCAGAATTCAGATGAGCTTTGGTGAGCAAGAGTATCTGCTTGTATGGGTTCGTATCATCTTTGGCAAAGGATGGATCATTATAGAAGAGTAATTGATAGAGGCCTGGGGTGCCACGGAACCGAAAGCCATCAAGAAGTATATCTCCAGTTCTTCGATGGAAATTCATTTTTTTTCCGTTGAGAGACCATTTCGATGTTACTGGATCATATTTGGGACCATAAACCGTATCGATATTTTCATCATTTGTCCAGTATTCAGTCAGATATTTTTGAGCCATCGCAGGATACTGATCAACGTAATCATGTATTGCAGCCGGTGAGATATTTTCACTGTCTACAAAAAGTTCGTCATCAGCATCGTCATAACCATCCTCATCATCATCTTCAGTATGCCCAGCATTATCAGCCACATCCATCATAGGTATGAAATTAGTTTGATTCAAATCCGATTGCTCCCTCTCCACCTCCCCATCCTCTTCCTCCTTCTTCTCCTTCTTCTTCTCCTTCTTCAACCCCAACGATTTTGCTCTGCTTCGCTTGATGTTTGAAAGCGTTCCATCGAGTTTTTCTTTTATTACCTTGGACGTGGTGGCAATTTGTTTCAAAGGTAATGTCAGTGGTTGGAATATTTTCTGTAACGCATCATCATCCTCAGACTTGCCCAATTTTAGTGCTAAATATTTTCTTCTGATTGATTTCGATAGTTCGTTGATTTTTTTCTTGCGCAGCGCATCAGCAACATCATCATGCATCTTGGTTGACGTCATCTTGATGAAAGGTCCAGAGATCACAGTCTTATGAACTTATCGAAACCATTTCTATATCTGCCAGCATTCATATCGAAAGTTTTTGCAATCACCATCGCACCATATTGGTTGGAATTCCAACAATCTGAGCACAATGCTTTGAATTGATCGAATGACATGTCTGGTGAGACATGCTCGTCGAACACATGCTTCAAATTCATTTCATCCTGTCGAAATAACACCAACAGGTTACTGTTGTCTCGCACCAGCTGCTTCGGTATCTTAGAAAAAGTCTGGCATAGGTATGCTACGTCAATATCCTTGTGTCTACACATTGAAAAATATTCTCGAATTTCTTGCTGCTTGTCGCATGATACATCATCAAAAATGAATATCGAATTATTTTTCGCTTCTGATGGACTGATGACATCATCATTTTCTTTAAAGGGAAAATACCCAACACCTTTCACTGAATCCAACACTTGTTGCAGCAATTGATATTTCGGTTGGTACAACGACTTTGAATACACGTAAACGTTCTTGAATTTCGCGCCATTTGGATTGAACAGCAGGGAAAGCATCGCATTGGTCTTTCCACATCCGCTTGGTCCGCAGAAGATTGCTCTGAACGAATGGGGAAGCAGTTTCCCATGTTTACTATTTACTGGTGGTTTGGTTGACAAAATTTCATCCAAATTCACAATGGGTAACATCCGTTCTTGTTGAATGATCTTCATCATGTGATGATATATTTTTTCATTCCATTAGGTATATGCAGAGTTGTCGAACTTCCTACACGTCAGTCTTCATGTTGCTCTACCACGAAGAGGGTGTGCTTAATTCTCTTATCGATAAACTTCCCATCGAATTACACATTCCAGGCTACAGATTTTGTGGTCCAGGTACCAAACTCGATAAAAGACTTGCAAGAGGAGACACCGGTATCAATCCGTTGGACGACGCGTTTCGAGTACACGATATCGCCTATTCACAAAATTCCTCAATAGAAGACAGGCACAAAGCTGATTGGATATTGGAAAATCGAGCGTGGGAGAGAGTCAAGTCGGAGAACGCTAAATTCAGAGGCTGCTGCTTGGCTTGTCACCACCGGAATGAAGGTCAAACGAAAACTTGGCATGGGTCTTGTATCAAAGCAATCCCTATCCAACATTATCAAATTCATAAAAAATGTACTATCAAAGTCAGATGGTGGTGGTGGTGGTAGTAGTACAATATCAGGAAGTGGTCTGAATAAATCTGCATTGAAAGCACTCCATGCAGCCAGAATGGCAGTCAAGAGGGCTGGCGGTATAAAAAGAATCAGAGTACCAAGAATCATACCTCTTCCACACAGTGGAGGTATACTACCATTGATACCAATCTTTGCCGCCTTGGGAGCCCTAGGATCTCTAGCTGGAGGAGCCGGAGCAGTCGCAAAGACAGTCATTGATGCAAAAAATGCAAAGAAAAAGCTCGAAGAAGATCAAAGACATAATAAAGCAATGGAGGCTATCGGCAAGCAGGGTTCCGGCCTATTTCTACGCAAAACATCGAGAGGATTCGGACTGTACTTGAAGAAACAATCAAAAAACTCAAAAAACTTCTAGACAAGCTACCCAATAAATCAATGTACGATAAAGATGTGATAAAGTATGCCAAACAGCTGAAAATACCGTATTTTCGAGGTGTTTTTATGCGGGACACTCTACCTTCCACCGGTCCATGGCATCGCGAGTGTGCTGTATTGAATTTGGATACCTCCAATCATGCGGGCACTCATTGGGTGGCTTACATAAAAAATGATAAAAAAGCCTTATATTTCGATAGTTATGGTAATCTGAAACCGCCCAGAGAATTGGCGCAATATTTGGGTGCCAGCACGAAAATCTTGTACAATAACAATCAATACCAAAATTTCAATCAAAGTAATTGTGGACGTCTATGTTTAGAATTCCTTTTTAATGAGACCAAGTAACTCGGTCATTGTGCATCAGTCATGTCTCTGATAGTGACGTTGAAAGGTCGTACATCTACGCTCTCCATAGACTTTTTGACACCACTTCAACTCGATCCAGACTCTGATTACGGACTAGCATTATTGGGATTCCATTCATACAACAGTATACCAAATATCAACAAAGGATCAAAGTTTTATCTGCAAGATAAGACCAAGGCGGGAAAGGTTCATACGACATTGTGGACATTGAGACATTCATACGCAAAGAATTGGGCATCTCGAGTGCAAAGGACGCTGATGATATATTCTCGTTGAAGCCCAACAATAATACACTAAAGTGCGAGATTTCGAGCCGAAGGTTTGCCATCGATTTTCGCCCGAAGGATAGCATAGCTCAAGTCTTGGGATTTTCAAATAGATTGTTGAACACACAACAAGTCCACACTTCCGATTTGCCGGTCAGCATAAACAAAGTGAGAACCATTCACATTGATAGCAACGTTACTGCTGGAGCTCTCTACAACGACAGACCATCACATACGATCTACGAGTTTGCAGTTGCAGTCGATCCTGGTTACGCCATAGACGAGACTCCCAGAAATCTAATCTATCTACCTTTAGTCAGCAGGCGGGAATTGCCCAACATTACACTCCAGATTCTAGACCAAGATTTCAGGCAGGTGAATTTCAGAGGTGAAGAAATCATAATAAGATTGGAATTGAAGAAACTCGCAAGATGGTACTAGTGTTTGATTACTCCTATAAATCAGATAATATACCATCATCAGCAACATCATCAGCACCAGTTCTCTCGACACCGTACACCAAAGCAGTCGTGTCTTCGAAGAGCAGCAGCAGCAGCAACAGAAAAACATTGACATTATCCAGTGTCCTGTTTCTGAAATCACTCAAAGACTACAATGTTGTTAGCACCCGTGTTCGACGTTTTCCGCAAACCCAGACTCGACGAAAGCATCACTAAAGTGGAATGGCGTACCTATATATGTGAAGTCATTCGAGAACAATGATGTCATCGATATAACGGTTAATCAAGCAGATTCGTGGTTGGCCATGTTTGAAGGCATCATTACCATCAAGGGTAAATTGAAGGTGACCGGTGGTGGTATTGGTACATTAATCCACAATGCTGGAGCTTATCTCTTTGATTCCTGCACCTATGAATTATGTAATAAAGAATTGGACACTGTCAGATATCCTGGAATAACGAGTACTGTGCGAGGATACTTGTTTTATACACCTGAAGACTCACGTCATCTAGCCATAGCAGGCTGGAACTATCCCAATGCTCCGATCCTCAACACCGATGGTACGTTTAGCATGAACATTCCACTGAAACATTTGTTTTCCATCTTCAATGATCATCAAGTGGCAACGTGGGGCAAGCAGTCAATCCGTTTAGTGAGAGCTCGCAATGATGCCAATAGTGTGAAGGTTGTCGAGAGAGCGAATACTGCTTTGCAAGGATCTCCTCAGACTCAGAGTATTGCTAAAATAACGATAGAAAGCATCAATTTGAAAGTGCCACATCTCACACCCAACGATGACATAAAGTTGCAGTTGTTGACACGTATCAAAGCAGATGAGTCTATGATGATACCGTTTCGCCGATGGGAATTGCACGAGCTACCAGCACTCACACAAGGATCTACCATAGAAATCTGGTCCGTAAAGACATGTTCTGCATTGGACAGTCCAAGATATGTTATAGTATTTTTCCAAACGAAAAAAGCCGATAATTTGCATGAAGACGTCACCTTGTTCGATAATGCCAACATCAAATCCATACGATTGGCTCTGAATAGCGACTATTATCCGCAAGAAAGAATGCTATTGGACTTTTCCCGAGACCAATATGCCGACGCCCACTTCAACTATACAGAGTTCAACAAGAGCTACCATAACTGTCAAGAAAAGCGCTCTCTAGTAAACTTTGCCAAATTCAAATCCCGACCAATGTTTGTTATCGATTGCTCGAGGCGCTATCTGGGTCTAAAGTCGTCCACAGTTGACATAAAGTTGGACATTGAAGCGACTACAGGCTTCCCTCCCGACACCAAAGCCTATTGCATCATCATTCACGATCAAATCATGGAACATCTCCCACTCAGCGAAATTGTTCGAAATATTGCCTAGGTGGCTGTTGTTGCGTCAGTCAGACGTCAGTTTGCTTCGAAGAGTCATGGAGATCGCACTGGTTGACATTCAAGGGTTCATGGTTGATGGTGAATTCATTCCAAAGGAAATGACCATTCGCATTGGCAAAAAGACGAGTCATTTTCTATTCAAGCCATCTGTAGAATTTTCGAGTTTAAGCAGAGAAGATAAAAATATGGCAAATCATGTGGAGCGTTACGTTCATGGTTTAAAATATTCCAGTGGTTATGTGGATTTGAATGAGTTGGATCAAATACTACGAGATAACCTGCAGCAGACAAACATCATCTACGTAAGAGGCCATCAAAAGATTCAGTTTTTGCAGCGAAAATGTGCAGAGTTGGAGATGGCCAATCACATTGTTAATTTAGAAGATTTTGACAATTCTTGGTGGCAGCCAATAACGTTCCTACAATCCATTCCACCCTGCATGAATCATTTCTGTTTACGAATGAGTACTTGGTATGGTTTACCGCCAGCAATGGAAAGACTAATCGAGCTCACCTGGAATCTGTCTGACGACCGGCATCAACAAACCCTCCAGCAAGGGCTCTGTCCAAAGGGCTGCTTCACCACCAGTACTAAGGGGGGTTGAGTGGACTGTATTTTGGGGGAAATTTCACACTATCGCGTATAGCCTTAGCGTTTTGTTTGGGCGCGAGATTTTCGGTTTTTTTGAAATCGAGTCCGTTCTCTCGCGGTACCGTATGAGTTTCTGCCGTATTCCCCCGTTTTCTCGATGGCGTCGATTGCTTCCAAAGCTGGACGGATATACATTCGAAGCCAAAAGTTAGGGCTGGATTATATTGGATATTATTGAGTGAATTTGTCTTCATAGGTTTAGAGAATCTTATTGTACGAATTATTATGTCTAATTATATTTATACTAAAAACTAAACTAAACGAAAATATTTTGGGGTTTTAACATTTTCCCGCCCCAAAATACACAGTATTTTGACTATATTATTGAGAGGGCAAAGGGCATAATTTGACACAAGGTCTCTGAAAAACACCTTGCGTTGTACGCACCGTTGCTACCCTCGTGATTCCGTCAGTACCGGGATGTAGTTGGGTTACCCTTCCGAGACGCCACTGCAGTGGAGGGGTCAGCTCAGATTTGATCAATACGAGTTCCCCAACGTGGAGATCTTTCTTAGTATCTAGCCATTTGATACGCTGCTGCAGGGTGTGTAGGTATTCATTATGCCACCTCTTCCAGATATCCTGGTGAATTCGCTGCAACAATTGCCAGCGATCCAGCCGATTCAAGTTCAGGTGTGTGAGGTCAGGGTCTGGTAAAGTGGTTAGGGGTTCTAAAAGTAGAAAATGGCCTGGAGTTAAGACTCCTAGATCGTTAGGATCGTTGCTCATTGGATATAGGGGCCTGGAGTTCAATATGGCTTCAATTTGTACGAGAACTGTATAGAACTCCTCATAAGTTAAAATTTGGTCACCAAGGACCTTGACGAGATGTGTTTTGATAGATTTTATGCCTGCCTCACTGAGACCATTGAAATGAGGTCCACTAGGTGGAGAAAAATTCCAGACAATCTTCTCTGATTCCGATGCGCCTTTCATGAATTGAACTAGAGTGCGATAAGCTCCACAGAAGTTTGTAGCATTATCGCTGAACAATAATGTACACCGTCCACGGCGACTTATCAGACGTCTGAGAGCAGCCAAAAAGGCATCTGAGGTTAAATCGGACACCAATTCAATGTGTACGGCTTTCGTGGTGAAGCATACAAAGAGGCAAATATAGGCCTTTTGAGATTTTACTCCTCGACCCTTCGACATAGCTATATTGAAGGGCCCAGCATAATCAACGCCAACGACTTGGAAGCATTTAACCTGATTTATGCGAGGAGGGGGTAGGTTTCCCATTGGAGGTTCCAAAGATTTGGGCTTCACACGGAAGCATCGGTTGCACTTGGAAATTATTCGAGTGATGGCACGTCTTGGAGATAGAATCCAAAAATTCTGAGCCACCAGGAAATGGAGTGTTTGCATTCCTGGATGCATATGCGTGATGTGGGTTTTTTCAATAATCAAATCTGTTAGGCGATGTTTATTGGGTAGGAGGGCAGGATGTTTGTGGTTGAATTCTAGTCCTGAAAAATGAAGCCGACCTCCTACTCTTAAGACACCGTCCCCAGAGAGAAACGGGTTTAGTTTTCGTAAATGTTTAGGAAGAGGTAATTTATTTTCTAATCTGAATATTTCCTGGGAAAAGGATAGTAGTTGAACTCGTTTGACCAACACGAGAAGGGCCTCGTTGAGGTCCCTCTGAGAAAGGGCAGTACACTGTCTCTTGGTAGGGTGTTGTGCATTATTAATGAAACGCAAACACCACGAGACAATCCTTTGAACCTTATCCAAGGATGAAAATTTATCCAAAAGGTTATCTAACGAATCCAGACTAACTTGAGAGATGAGCGAAATTTTCTTCTCTTCTGCTAATACATTGAGAGGTTCAATCAGAGGAGTATTTGGCCATTCGGTACGGGGTTTTTGTAGCCAAGGAGGGCCATGAAACCACAGGTGGTGGTTAATCAGTTCTTGAGGTAAAATACCTCGAGAGGCACAGTCGGCAGGGTTATCTTGGGATGAAACGTGTTGCCAACACGAAGGGGATACCTTATCTTGAATGGCACTGACTCTATTGCTGACAAAGGTCTGCCACTTATGTGCAGAAGATTTTATCCACCACAAAGTGATCATAGAGTCGGTCCATGCACACACATGTGAGAACGTCAACGTAGTTGAGTATTTGGTCATTACGTAATGCATGACCTTGGCCAAGAGAAGAGCTGCGCATAGCTCTAGTCTTGGAATCGAAATCGACTTCAATGGAGCGACTTTCGATTTACCATTGACCAGTCTAGTTTCGATTCTATTATTCGGGAGAGTGAAACGCAGGTAAATCACGCATCCATAGCCTTTCTCAGAACTATCTGCAAATCCGTGAATTTCGCAAGTTATGAAATTCGAGGGTAATAATAATCTGGGAAATTTTAACGTACAAATATCCGGTAGTTGTTTCTTGTACTGAAACCATCGTTCTGAGACATAATCGGGAGGAGACTCGTCCCAGTCTAATCCCAAACTCCACATGTGCTGGATAAGGTATTTTGCTAAAAATGTTATTGGAGAAAGAAAGCCCATGGGATCAAAAATTCGGGCGATTTCGGAGAGTATGCCGCGTTTGGTTGATAAATTATCGATAGGAACTACTTCATACGAGAAATAATCTTGCGTGGGATACCATTTCATGCCTAAGATTTTAACAACAGTGTCATGATTGTCAAACGAAAGGGAACTATGTTGACAATCCTCGGGGGGTAAGCCATCGAGGAGGTTTTCATGATTAGCTGACCACTTACGGAGTTTGAAACCTCCTTTATCTAAAAGTGAAATCAACTGAGATTGCAGATCTTTAGCACTTTCAAGAGAAGAGGAGCCTGTGAGGACATCATCGATATAGATATCTGAACGAAGTGCTTTGGAGGCTAGGGGAAATTGGAGTTGTTCATCATCTGCCAACTGGAGTAAAGTGCGGAGGGCTAAGTATGGAGCTGAAGAGAGACCGTAAGTGACCGTATTCAGTCTGAAATCTTGTACAGGGTGATCAAAGGAAAATCTCCATAGTATCCTTTGGTAGTCACGGTGAGACTCATGGACAAGGATTTGTCTGTACATTTGCATGATGTCCGCACTGAATACAAATGTATGAAGTCTGAAGTTCAGTAAGACACCTACGAGGTCAGTTTGTAGCTTCTCGCCTGTTAGGAGGGTATCGTTGAGAGAATGACCAGCCTCTGACTTACTGGAAGCGTCAAATACCACTCGGAGCTTGGTCGTACTGCTATTCAGATTTCGAACACATAAATGGGGAATATAGTACATGTTTTCGAACGAGCGTGGTTTTTCTACGAGTTCCATGTGACCACAAAGTAGATAATTCTGAATAAAATTACAATACTCTTGGTGAAGGAGATGATCCATTTTCAGCCTGCGTTCGAGAGAGTAAAACCTTTTGAGAGCTAAATGTCGACTGTCTCCAAAATAGGGCTTGGGGCCCCGAAAAGGCAGAAACACCACAAATCGTCCAGTAGAAAGTCGATAGTGAGTGTTTTTGAAGATACCTTCACATTTTTCATCCTCGGGAGATCGCACATGTGTGTGAGGGATATCTTCTATCTCCCAAAATTTCTTGAGTGATGTCTCTAAGGAGGCATCACTCAGAGAAAGAAAGGATTTCACAGGAGTCGTATGAGAAACTTCAGCTGTGCCCATGATGATCCAGCCTAGCACAGTTTCTATCGCATGTGGTTCATTGAGAGCAGTACCAGCTATTTTATTACTCAAAAGAATTTGCGGAAACATATCCGCCCCGAGCAACATATCAATGGGAGATGAGATATAGTATGTTGGATCGGCGAGGTTAAGATTCGAGAGGTGAGGCCAATTTTGCAGAGGAAGAGATGTTGTAGGCATTTGCCCACAAATGCTAGATAGTATTGCAGCTTCTATAGTAAAAATCGGTTCAGATTTTCCGTGAGGTTTAAGCATGCAGGTAATCGAGGAGGAGGTAGAGGATGATATTTCACCAATATCGCTTATAGACAGAGATAATTTTGAACGTGGCAATCCTAATCGATTGGCACAATTTTGAGTTATGAAGTGCGATTGGCTTGCCGTATCAATTAGGACACGAATAGGTTGGTAATTTGAACGAACATCGAGAACCTCGACCAGAGCAGTGGCTAAGAGGACCATTGAGGAGGAGTTACGCGGATTTGAGATCATAGCAGTCACGTTAAGAGGTTGGTCGGGTTGAGAACTTGAGTGAGGAGTGGGTTGAGTGTGAGAGATCACGGGAGCAGTAGCCGAGTCATCATCGAAGTGCAGCAGAGTGTGATGTTTACCTTTGAGACCCTTACACACCCGGCAAATAGCTGTTGACCCACATGATTTGAGAGTATGGCTCAAGCCCAAGCAATTAGAACACCATCTATTCTGTTTGACAATGTTATAACGCTCTCTTGGTACTTTAGATGCAAATACTGGGCAATTATAAATATTATGGGTCCCGGAACATATAGGACATTTGTCCGGGGTTTTTTCAGTGTTTGTTAAAAGAGATGTAGGACCTTGAGGTTTGAATTTATTAGAATTCCTTTTTATAATTGAGCTGTTAGGAGAATGAGAATCATGCTTATATTTTTGATAGTGAGGTTTTGCTGAGGCGAATGAGTCTAGTGCTACACACTGTTTTTCTAAAAATTCGAATAGATCCTGGTATTTTGGTATCTCTGTTGAGCCATGCTGCAGCTCGAAACGTCTCAGAGTGTCTGAATCTAATTTCAATGATAAAATATTCATCAGAATGTAGTCCCAATGGTTTACAGGAAATAACATTTTTTCTAAAGCCTTTAGGTTATCAGCAAATATATCTAACAAGTGTCTCAAACTCTTCGAGCACTCAGAATTCAATTTAGGAGCATGATATATTTCATCCCAATAACTTTTTGCAAGAGCTCGTTTATTTTGATATCTCGAATAAATGTTATTGTATGCAGTAGAATAATTTTCAGGCAATAAAGGGATATGCTGAATATGATGAAGTGGTTCTCCAGAGAGCGAAGAGAGCAGGTAGTGAAATTTCTGAATATCAGTCAGATTACTTTTATTGTGTATTAGAGAGTTGTATAACGAAATGAAATTACTCCATTCTTTTGAACTTCCTGTAAACATAGGAACATTAAGTTTCGGTAGCCTAGCATGGTCATCAGCAGAGGCATGGGGTCGAGGAGGATTAGCCTCGAACAAATCATAGTGGACACTCTTAATAAAGAAATATTTTTGGTCCACATCCTGCCTCAAAAGTCTTTCAATCTCCATATCGGCACCCTCTTGAGTGGCTAATATTTGAATAACAGTTGCATGATCATCGTTAGCCTAGCATGGTCATCAGCAGAGGCATGGGGTCGAGGAGGATTAGCCTCGAACAAATCATAGTGGACACTCTTAATAAAGAAATATTTTTGGTCCACATCCTGCCTCAAAAGTCTTTCAATCTCCATATCGGCACCCTCTTGAGTGGCTAATATTTGAATAACAGTTGCATGATCATCGTTGAAGTCTTCATAGACTTTTGTAATTTCTGAGTATCTAACTTTGAAATAGGATTGTTGCATAACGTCTGTTTTTGCTGCCCGAGCTAAATCATAAACCACGGCGATACGATCGATTGCGACGTCCCTAGTAGCCCGTGACTGCTTCAACCTACTCATGTTGAATTAGTTCAATATTACTCAAGTAAAGTTATATATTAAATTAATTCGAATCAAATTCAAAGTTGATTAAATTGGACAAAACTTTGGTATGTGAGTGTATTAGCGATAAATCATTTACCTATGTACACCGAGTGGGAATCCACACAAAAACCACGACCAGTTTTTGTTGCGGACCGAGGATAATTTTATTTAAACCGATAAATTTTAATAATCGATTTTGCACTAATTGATTACAATAATTGATCACAATGAATGGAAAATAGAGATATTGTTATGAGATCAACTCGAAAACGAAACCACGAGAGTAGACAGTGCGTACAAAAAAGTTAAGGCGACGTATTATGTAATCACAGTATGAACCTGTTGAGTTGAGATTTAATTAAATCTAATAAATAAATGAATTGAAGACCTATATTCACTCAATAATGATTTAATTGATTATAATGAATAATGTACATGGATCCGGCTCGAAGGACCAATGTTTACGAATGAGTACTTGGTATGGTTTACCGCCAGCAATGGAAAGACTAATCGAGCTCACCTGAAATCTGTCTGACGACCGGCATCAACAAACCCTCCAGCAAGGGCTCTGTCCAAAGGGCTGCTTCACCACCAGTACTAAGGGGGGTTGAGTGGACTGTATTTTGGGGGAAATTTCACACTATCGCGTATAGCCTTAGCGTTTTGTTTGGGCGCGAGATTTTCGGTTTTTTTGAAATCGAGTCCGTTCTCTCGCGGTACCGTATGAGTTTCTGCCGTATTCCCCCGTTTTCTCGATGGCGTCGATTGCTTCCAAAGCTGGACGGATATACATTCGAAGCCAAAAGTTAGGGCCAGATTATATTGGATATTATTGAGTGAATTTGTCTTCATAGGTTTAGAGAATCTTATTGTACGAATTATTATGTCTAATTATATTTATACTAAAAACTAAACTAAACGAAAATATTTTGGGGTTTTAACAATTTCCATGGAGGAAGGTTCCAGTGCAGTCTCCACAATGTCGATACTTTATATAATTGGTTATGTAATTTATTGCCAAAATAAAAAAACTTTATAATAATTTCAGAGTTTTTATTCATCACATCCCTTATTTCTCAGTATAATGAAAATAACATGTGAGATTAAAATGAGTGAACATATTAGTGTACAACAAAGTGTCAAAATTGCAATGATATTGACAGAATCTTGATCATCATCTAATTTTGCGGGTGATTTCTTCAATGTAAATGTCTGCCAGTCTCCCATTTCGCCGTCACTGCCATCAGAAAACGATAATTTCAATTTGTAGTCGATGGTGGCCCCATTGACTCGAGGCATGTCGATTGAATATACAGGTAGTTTGTTATCGTTGACATACATTCTACTCATCAGCTTCCAATCACACTGTTGTGTACGATTCACATCAAAACATACGGCTGCATTCCTCGTATTGAATGGTATGTTTGTGTAGAAGACGTTGTTGCTCAGAGCTGTCAATAGAATGAAGCTTGCTTTCAGTATCGCCATCTAGCTGTGTTGGTTGGATTCTTCTCGATGTAGGAAACGTTGCAACTGAACGTCTTGGTTATGTGAACACCTTGTCCCAAACACTCAATTGCTCGAAATCTTTGAACAAACAAACTTTCTGCTCAGACAATTGGATGTCTGCACTGAGCTTTCTAACTTTCAACCCAAATTCTTCTAGTGCACGTCTGTATTCGTCAGAAGACATGATACAACTGTTTTTTTACATCCATACCTTCAACTAATATCCATCCAATCTCTCTCTCTCTCTCTCTTCTTCTCACTTTTTTACCTTCTCACTCTCTCTTACACTCACTACCCATCCCAATGATACACAGAAAATTTCAATAATTATTTTATTAATGATAGATAGGCAGCATATATTATATTTACATTAATAGCCAGGACAAGTATTACATTTTCATAAGAAAAAACATATTCTGAAAAAAAAAAGGCATTTTTCATTGTCTTCTTTCACAAACTACATTTGTAAAGATGATATCATGCTACTAAAATCTGTAAAATATTGTTAAAGTAAGTCAAGAATCAATATCTGTTCATCACCAGAATCGATGAATCTCTCATATCTCTGATAATGTGAATCATGTAAATCCATATCACATTCATATCGTTCTTTAAGCCCAAATAATAATTCCCTAAATTCATTTTGACACCATAGGTTTCTATCGTGGTAAAGCATGTGCAATTCATCTGTTCTATAGTATAAGTGAAAATGATCTCGAATTATGTGCAAATTGATCTTAATATTATGCATTTTCAACACATCCATCAATGTTTTGTAACAACTATGACATAAAATCAAATTCAATTGTTTTATCTTATAGAAATTCACCCAAACACAATAATATGTTCGATAATATTCTAGAGTCCAATCATATTGACATAAAATTGCATTTCTTACACGACTTGTGGCTATTTCTCTGACATACAAAATATTTTCTAATGAAACCAATTCATGTGATTCATCATTTCTAGCATTTTCGATAATATAATTCCAACGATATTTGCTATATTTTTTGATTATTTCCTGGACTAATAGGTTTGGTAGCAGATGGTGTGAGATAGAATAATTCAAAAAAGATGTTATATTTTGAATTCTTTCGCAGATGACTTTGATGCTTAAATCTTCCAATCGTGAAGGTGATGACATGATCTAAAACAGAGAAGTGTAAGTGTAAGTGTATGAGTTTTTTTCTTTATAAATGTTTGATGAGTTGATTTACATGAAAAAATTACTCTCTTGCCTGTGTATGACCCCATGGCAATGTGTCAAACGAACCTGGAATCAAATACCGTTTATCATCTTTGGGACTCAGAGCAATTTTTGATTGTTGAATGCTAAACACATTGTGGGCATATGAACGGATAGTACGTTGAGACACTGTTTGTTCTCTGAAATTCTTCAAACAATTCAAATAATCTTCGAACCCAATTTTATTCTTGACAACATTAGTTTTCACCCCTCTCGATTTTTTGACAACCTTACCCCCTTGTACTTTATATGCATACATTTTCGAACGTAGTCCTACGAAATTAGTAACGATTTTCCCATTTGCTTCATCTTTTAATAAACCCAACTTTTTTTTATTGACTAGTGGCATATTATATTCATTGTCTGGAGCATATTCAGATGTGTCAAATTGAGAGAGATCAGCCTTTATAACTTCTTCATGGATCCCTAATAACTGTCTATAAAACATTAGTGAGGCCGATATTGGAATACTGTACATGTATATGGAACCCTTTTTATGAGAAATACGTGGCAAGAATTGAAAATGTACAAAAAAAATTGGTAAATGCTCTTAACTTCAGATTTTTCCAATATCGTCATCATTTTACATATGAATCTAATTTGAACTTTTATAAAATAGAATCAATGTTCATCAGAAGGAAGTTCTTCGATATTCTGTTTACATATGAAATATTGAATAATTTTATTGATTCACCAAATTGCACTGAATATTTAGTTTTGAACTGTAACCCAAGACTTGTGCGAAATCGCCTCACCTTCTACCCACCCTCTTATTTAACTAACTATTATGGCAACTATCCAATGATCCGATGCATGAATGCTTACAACACAATTTGTCACTCGAATATTGATTTGTTCTATTCGAATATGATTAGCTTTAAGAAGAAACTGCGGCTATTCTTGCTTGATTTTTATGCTCCCACATCAGTTGATAATTAAAATAGTTTGTATTATTATTATTTCTACTATTATATTATTACTATTTCTTACTGCACCTATAAAATTTGCACCTTAGTATGTAAGTAAAAACTCTCAACATATTGTCATAGCTATTGATATTTTGTTATAATGTTTACATGTTACTATGTATCTTCCTATTAAAGGATGAACCAATAAGGTTCATCTGTTTGGATGATCCACAAATAAATAAATAAATAAATAAATATGCATCATCACATTTCAATTCATATATGAAACTGTCTGTATCCATATATAACAATTTACACCTTTCAATACCCATTTTCGGAAGCATATACTCATAGTGAAATTTGTACATACACAATTTTGATAAATCTAAAATGGCCATTCCTACGTATAGAGGTTTATTAAAGATTATTTCGGCTTTCTGCATTTTTACGGCAATCAAGTTTTCTTCAAAAATCGTTCTACCACGGAATCGTGGACTAGCTATGAGATTTCTGGCTCCATAACGTCCCTCCCACGACCTTACTAGTTTCACTAATCTATGCTTTCGTATGTTTTCCATTGTCTTACCGAATACTGCATTATTCATTAGTTTATAGAGATTTTTCTCAAATTCATTTGTTGCGGCAGTCCTCAAAGAAGTATTCAGATCAATATATGATTTGAGCCAAAAAGATTGCCTGAATTTCAAAATTTTGTGGATTTTCGTCAGTTTCAGTCCGTTTGCTAAACATTGTTTTAAATTTCTATAGTGTAAAATATAATCTTTTTTGTCGTAAAGTGTTGTCATTAATTTTGGTAATTTTGAGCCGGGTGGTATGCGATGTTCAGCAGCCAATGGAAAGTCTTTGTGATTGTTATGTAAGTCGCGAGGATATTCTAAGTCTACTTGTAAAATATATCCTTCAAGAGCATCATCAGCAATATTCATTACGTTGAAATTTTCAACGTTTTCCATCCATGAGAAATCTCCGAATGGTAAAGACTCTGACATTGCCCAACCGTACAAATTATTTACATCTAAATACATGAGATATTTTGAAGGTTTATTGGAATCATATTCAGACATATACTTGTTATTAGCTTCTGAATACCTACCACTACAAACAGAAATACCACCACGTAATGCCTTCTCAATGAACATGATTTTATCAACGTCATTCAATAATTCCAGTTTGCATTTGGTGTACTTTAACATGGCATCCCATGTATATCCAGGCATGGTATAGTACCATGCTGGATCTAACCCATAAGTTGTCCTACATTTCTGCCAGAATTTCTCGAAAACAGCGGTCAACAACATAACGTCTGTTTTTAAATATAAGTCAGAATATTCCCCTAAATTTTGAATTTTGAATGATGACCATACCTTTTGAGCATGGGCGTACTGCTCATCGCTAATGTGTTCATCATTCAATTTATTATAAAAATATTTCTTTGTAGGTAATTCAGTATCATTCAATTTTTCCAAACAACTAATGTAATCGTAGTGAAAGACACCCTTCTTGGTAAGAAGACTGAATGTATCATCGTTCAAATGACTGAATTCTTTTTTCAAAATTTCAAAATCTTTTCTATCCATGATTGAAGATAATTTATCTAAGGATGTACCCATGAAGCGAAAAGAGTCAATAAATCGGAATTTGATGTCTGTATTGTCATCATGTAAAGTGAAAGATATGTACTTTTCCATGTTTATTGGACTGATCATGAAATGTGAATCATATCCTATCAGGTTGTGAAATGCAATTGGAACAATAAAGAGTTTCTTGAAATTTATGTTACAGGGTGCTTGATGCGCCCACCCCCTGAACTCGCCTGAAAAGTGATTATGATCAGCTTCGATAATGTCTTTCTCCCTGAATGGTTTCTCACAAATATGACAGATTTTTGCTTTGCATTTGTCAGGACTAACAGTCATTGGCACGATTGTTTTGATTTTAGATTGCACGATTTCAGCTATCTTCGACATTTCATTTGCAAACCAATCCATACAATCTTCACCCCTATGGCTATTGAAAAACGACAAGGAATCATCGAAATCACATTTAAAATAATAGCCTGCACTATGAGCCACATGTTTCTGATATTTACTTGTTTTTGATGAAACCATATCATCCACATGTTCTAATTGACATTCAAAGTCTGCATAAATTATAAAGGGGGTGGTTTGTTGGTAGGTGAAATTTTTGAATTCTATGTGATCATATTTTGGAAATAAAACTTTGCATTGGTTCTATTCAGAACACAGCATTTCATGATCAATCAATTTTTGTTCACATTGAAAATAATTCATGCATCTGTCACAAATAAATTTTTTACCCATATGTTTATTCACTTGGTTTGATATTAATCTAGACATATCTTGAATCAAGCAGTAATGGTATTTGATGTCAGAATCTTCTTCATCAATCGGAGGAGCTTCATAATCATTTAATTTTGGATAATATTTGTTTTGAATTAGCAATAGATTAACGTGCCTTTCTAATTTATTTTTTGTAAGTCTGGCTGGCACCACAGTATAATATGATTTTTCCTTGACTAAATGGGCTGGTGGCCGTGAGCGTAGAGTCGCTGGCTGTTGCCCAGGCGGTCCGGGTTCGATCCCCGGCGCGAGCACTGAATTAATTTTCGGTAGTTTCGTTGGGCGGGAGGAGATAGGTGGCCAACCCAACATTCTTGGTACCTAGATATCAATCCTTTGGACTGTCCACGGTTACCAGCCGAGTAGTGCTTCGGATGACACTTAAAAAGCTAAGGTCCCCGTCTTCTTAACTCACACAAGTCTCTGACTTTCGAGGGTTGCTTTGCAACTAAGCTGGCGGTTAAAAACACACTTTTTTTTTTTAAATTCAACAATAATGTGTATGCATTCACGGAAATGTTATTGTCTTTTTCAAATTTTGGAATTTGACGTAGAGACATGGGTGCATCTGAATCTGCTGTTTTCAGAACTGTAGTGTAATATGGATATGAAGAAGTCAGTTCCCTATTTGTTCTCGCTGGGTAGAAGGCACCTATGATTGACCAATAGAAACATGCCGAGTCAGTATTTTTTATATTCAAACATGCTCGCTTTTTCAAAATTTGTTCTGGAAGTCTAATAAAGGATGAACCATTTCCCATTTCAAGTTTGTTAATATTAACTTCCATTGATATTATTTTATGCAAAGCCCACCCAGAGTCACGTTCTTGAAATTCGCTCAATTTATTCAAAATTTTGTCCTGAACATTATCATAGTACCAATGTTGTAAATCCGTTCCTACGTCCACAATGGCATTTTTAGTGTTGAAATATTTCAATTCGATAATTTCTGCATCGTCTGATTTCTTTATGAATTCTCCACAGAAATTAGCGTTCACTTTAATAATTGGAAATCCCTTCAATATATTTTTGATTTTATTTTTGAATAAAATGAATGCATCTATAAAAAATTGCTCCAAGTCCTTATGTGTTATATTGATGATTATTCCCGTTCTGATTCTACTTGAAAAACCTGATGCCACATCTCTCCATTGAACCCTATTTTTCAACTCAAGCCCTCTACTGTCTCGATGTCTATTTCGAATTAAATTGCGAAAATGCTTAAAATGACCAACATTCGTTTGAAACTTTCTCATCAAGCCTATGGACATCTTATTCTTATTAATTTCATTGTTACATAATCTTATGTACCTCTTCAAGCGATTTAACCAAATTTTTTCATCCCTATCAGTGAAATTATCAAACGAAATTTTCTTTAGTTTCCTAATGGTTATCACTAAGTCATCTGATTGTTTAGCGATATTCATCTTTACAAATGTATCTTGCGAAAAGGGACAAAGTAAAATGACTCACACTCTGATTCTCAATAGCTTATGATGTTGGTGATTGAGGTGCTGTTTCGACAATCTCAAACTGCTCGATGGGATGAAGTTGGCCGCAGTTTTTTCGTCCCTTGTAGACGAGGGCGTATTTTTTCAGTCCAAACTGCTCCACCGCAGGTTTGATGGCTTGGGTCGCTCTGCCTGGTAGAAACACCTTACAATCGTCCAACTCAACGAGTGGTGCTTCTCCGTATTTTCCCGGTTTAATTTGCACTCCGACAATGGGGTGTGGCACATCTAGGGGCAGTTGGCTCAGTTTCCTCAACACTTTCCTGTTGCATGACAACCCAACATTATTGATTGCATTCAGATCCATCTAAAAAGAAAAGATTGTGGATTGTGGAACTGGTCTTTTCATTTCAAATGGTTGAATTATGATGTGTACACGAAAAAATGAATCGATGAAAACGCGAAATGACATTCACTTTTCAATATGAAAAACATTGAAATGAATTATGAAATGTACACACAAAAAAAATGAAGATATCAAGCAATAGTATTCGCTTTTAGAAATAAAAACAAAAAAAAGTGAATGAAGCTTTAGTGAATATCAAGAAAAAAACTTACTTTCTTAGATATCGGCAGTTTTGGCACTACACAAGATTGCTATCAGATGTGACTAGGTGTTGATTTTATGTGGCTGTCTAACTGTAATGTGATACCTAAAAATCAGAGATCAAACAACATCAGTGAAAATCTCTTCATTTCAAATGTTTGAAATAGAATGAGTGAATTATGATGTGTACACGAAGAAATGAATCGATGAAAACACACAATGTCATTCACTTTTCAATATGAAAAACATCGAAATGAATTATGATATGTACACCAACAATGAGATAATTATTAAAGAAAACATATCATGCAATAGTATTCGCTCTTAGAAATAAAAACAAAAAAATTGCTTAAAGAAATTGCATTACCAGGTGAATATAAAGAAAAAAAACTTACTTTTATTAGGTATCAGCAGTTGGCACTACACAAGATTGCTATTAGATGTGGCTAGGTGTTGATTTATGTGGATGTCGAACGTTGACTGAATTTTGTCAGAGCGCTCCGCTGTTATATATCAAGGTGGTAGAATGAAAACATAATGTTTCTCACATAATATGTTGTCTTCTGATAAGAGATTGTTTTTTTCCCATTTCTTGTAAAATTTGTTTTTTCTTTCAAATGATAAACTCGTTTTTCTATTATAATATCTTCTTATCAGTAATTTCCTGTTATTTGATCATATTCAACTTCAATACTTATTCATATTCCCGTTCAACGCTGGGAAAAAAATCGAAACTAGCTCTTGCCTTGTTTTTTCCATTTCTTGTAAAATTTGTTTTTTTCTTCTAAATGATAAACTTGTTATTCTATTGTAATATCTTCTTATCACTAATTTCCTGTTATTTGATCATATTCAACTTCAATACTTATTCATATTTTCTTTTGACGCTGGGAAAAAAATCGAAACTAGCTCTACTATGTCATATCCAAAGAGACTATTTCATATGATATTTCCAACGCATTTAGAGCGATATCTTGTAAACCTTGAGACTTTGCATATAGGCAAGTTGCCATTTTTGGAATGTTCGCGAAAAATCCTTCTCTCAGAGTACCCACACTCCCCAATCCTTCAATATTTTCCCCTCAAGTGGGGTGGTCTAACCGTGGGACACCCTGTATATATAATTTTCAATTTTCATTCAACTCAAACACCCTGTCACTGATGATGTCACGCCATCGCGCTCCCGCTACCCCGCTTCCCCGCTAGAACACAGGCCGCGTTCCAGTTAAGATTAAAGCGTGTATTTCCCTATGCCTATAGTCATGATGTCCTAGTTTAACTACTCATGATAATGATGGCCTTCTATGTATTTTTATTTTGTTGTTATGGTCATCATGGCCGCAACGGCGAAGGAAGCGAAAGTGAACGGCGTGGCTTGGTATTATATGAAGACGGCTGTGGCTTGGCGCTAGCGGTCGACGTTCGCATGTCTGCGCAAGGTCCGTGCCGACCAATCAAGTACAGTTCTCTACGCACTCTCCCGCTCTGATTTGAATTCGCATTCCGGAATAACAACGTTATAAGCTTTCTATGACTTGAAATTCGGTCTTATATTTTTAATAGCTATGGGGAGAATACTTTGCACAGAAGGTATATAATTAACAATATTATCAGAGACCATCGAAAACACACATCTCGCACAGATTAGAGGAAAAATTATTATAAAACATAATATATGATGAGTGACATAATAATATATGTTTTATAACATAACTACTAACGTTTTCATATAACAGAGATGGAAAACTTCTTGATTATGAATTTTCCTTGATGTAGATGACTCAATAAATGATGGTCATCAGATGACGTCATATTGACGACATATCAAGGACGTCTATATAACGTCATATTGAGTACGTCAAAATGACGTCATTTTGAGGTCATATGACGTCAATGACCATAAATGACCATATATTGACGTACAAATGACGTCAGCTTGTTACCTGGGTATGTTTGTACAGCAAATATTTCACCTCATCTCTTAAGTTTTTTTTTAACTGATAATCGATTTGTTGATTGAATATTTTTATTAGTCTACCATACAAAATATCCTATAATTATTCGTAAAACTAATTACAATCTATCAATCATCATCTATAATAACATACAATATAATACAATCTAACAATTATCAACCATTCTTCCACTTTATTTAAATATTAATTTATATCTAACATTAACTAAACACATTTATTGTCTCTTTCCGAAGTTAGCATTCAGGAACAATTGGCTCTGCTGTCTGGGAGAAAGTTCACCATCTCTAGGTTCCCGAAGCCCATCTAGTAGATCCCACCAATCGGAGACAATGTCCTATAAAGAAAAATCAAATTACTTCAATTGTTCTACTCACTCATTATCAACTTTCTTACCCAAGCATCGTTTCCCTCCATCATAGGATAGAGTCCTGGTGGCTCTGATCGGGAAGGTCTCGATCACTTTGATCGCGACCTTCTGCAATTATCTCCACTACAACCCCATTAGTAGAGTCACAAGGTACTGGTGAAGGGTCTCGATTCACAGTTTTTTGACGACCTGTCTCCATTGTGCTGTCTGGGCTGCTTGGTCTTATACTTGCAACCCTTCTAGGTATCCTTGGTCGATTGGTGGATCTTCTCTGACGTGACGATTGGTCAGCTACTTGACGTCTTGGTGAACAACTGTGGTAGATTGAGGAGGAGTTCATCTATATATCGAAGGAGTGGTAGAGGGAGCGTTGGTGGGGAGAGGTGAAGTGGTGGGTGAAGTGGTGGGGAGGTGTGAAGTGGTGAAAAGGGGTGAAGTGATTTGAAAAAGGTGGGAATGATTGGTTCAATCACATGGTGTCTATAGTACAATTATATTCCTATTTAATTATGAAAGTTGGTATTTCTCCTTTTGTCTCTCTCTGTTTCTCTTTCAATTTCTTAATATCATCATAGATTTTCTGATGTTCCTTGCTTATTTGACAACTGATGAGATTGATGCTTGGAGTGCCATTAGGATTACTTCTTTCGCTTCGTCGATGTGTTCCTTTAAAACTTGCAATCGAACACAATCTGTATCATCCATGGATTCACCCACATTTTTCAGTCGTTTTCCGAGCATATTATAATTCCCATCGGAATCTAGAACAAAACCAATACCCTGCGGGCCTCGCAACGACCCATGTGATCTGCTTCTTTTGCGTCCAAACTTATCAATTGTGTCCATCTTTCAACAATGAAGTCTCAGATAGTAATGATCATTATTTTTTTTATTCAGCCAGGTATTGAATCAAACAAATCAGTACAAAATTAACGTATATTCAAATCTACTTCTATCAGAACATACATTGACATTAATAACTAGAAAGACACAACATAATATATTAAAATTACAGCTTATGCTCTAATTGACCCTACAACTGGAGTGTTATTACACATAATACACACTTCCACTAATCTCATCATCCACAACCGGATACCACATACGGTACATGACTCTCTTCTTGGAATTCCGTCCAGATGAGATGTGTAGTGTGTTTCTACGTGTCTGTATAGGCCTCCTTGGGACAATGGTATATAGCGATAAAAACATGTGTAGCACAGTAGCCTATCGCCATTCGCAGTGTCAACCTGTACGTAGGACAAGGTGATGCAGTACAGGGGATTCCGATGAGGACGTACATCTTCGATATCTACATTGCGACTTCTGACTCGCATGTCCTCAGGCTCATCATCAATATCGCTTCCCAATCCTTCATCTTGATGTGCATGTGAAACTCCGTCATTCTGAAGAGTACAATAATTAGAAAATGTAATGCAAATAATCATGTAAATTTTTCATTACTTACGTCAATCACTGCTGCTCGATTCTGAACTTGAGTCATCAACATTCCATTCTCCATATCCTATAAGCAATAATAAACATATAATCATATAAAGAGTTTCATATTTGAACAACTTACATCAATATTATTCATGTCTTCAACAGCAATTTGCCTCAAAACATTGTACAAAGCTTCCATTTTTTCCAATTTACTTCTTGGGACAACTGAAGCGGATGATCTAACTCATGGACTTCCTCCTCTTTTATACAATTCCCAGGGGGAGGAGTTTGACGTCACGATTCATATGGAGAGAAGTGTGACGTCATAGGATACCATTTTGGTACCTATAAAAGGAGGAGGAGACACTTTTGAGTTCCAGTATCAATTCTACTTGATAACTGAACACATCTATCACTTAATGATGCCATTTCCAAAATCATGGGATTCAAAGCCATTCAGAATTGATGAGTCAGTAATGTGTTTCAATTGCAATGGGGCTTATAATAAAGAGGAAATGAATCCATCTACAGGATTATGTCGAAGATGCGTTTATGAGAATAGACCACCTTGGATGGTACCTACCAGAACCAGTTATTGAAGATACAAGTGGCCCAAGATGTTCCAAGTGTCAAGCAAAAGCATTGAAGAATTCGAATTTTGGAATCTGTCGTGATCTCTGTAAAAGTTGCATGAAAAGTGATCACCCATTGAAGCATCGCTGTATGTCATGCAATAATTATAGGAATGATTGTTCCAATGGAATGTGTAGTTCATGTACATCCGATTTACTTCTGTGTGAAAGTGTAGGACATTTTTTCCTGAATAGCAATCATCACTTCAGAACATGCTGGTGCTTGAATTTTGAAAAACAAACTCTCAGAAAGGACTGTGGTGTCATTACATGTAGCCCATACACAACAGGTAGAAGAGTTGACCCATTTCGAGCCTTAGAGCAGTCATCAGGTAGTGATGATGAGTAATAAGTCGATACCTCTCTTTGAGGGTTTCAATGTTGTTTCATCAAGATAATTTCAAATAAATTAGACATGTGCTCAATTTTCGAAACCATTTATTTTTACTTCCTAGTTATACACCTCATATGATATTAGATGCTTTGATCCATGAATTATGCTTATCTGAAAATCCTAACCACTTTACATATATTTTATCTCCTTTGCGTTTCAAAATTTTCTCAACCAAATATACGTTGGGATTAAACGTTTTCAGTAATTCCATTTCATAAAAAACATCCTTTGATTCGATTCCCCTCCATGTCTTTGAGTTAGTAAGTGGTTGGATTAGTTCTTTTCACTGTAGTGATTTCGAAGAGTTCTGTTGAGAAGTTCGCAGTGTATCCTTTTTCAAAAAAACCTTTGTACTTGCTTATTCTGACAATTTCACCTTCTTTAAATTTTGGCTTCAAAGCTATTTTCGGGTGACTATATGCTTCTATCTGTGTTGAAGGTAAAACATTTACAGGTCTCATTCCGATGGTGCGATGTTTTTTATTATTATATCTGTGGTTTAGTTCAGGTAATATACCTAACCATATATATTCACCTATAGCTGAGAATTCTTCATACATCCATTTCTTCAGAGTTCTGATGACCCGCTCAACGATAGCAGCTTTTTTCGTGCTATATGTAGTGTAATGATTGATTTCATATTTTTCCATCAATTTCTTGAACCAGCGATTGAAAAATTCTGTTCCAGCATCACTTTGAATATGTTTTGGTGAGTATTTCGCTTCTTTCAGAATTTTTTCCATAGCTTTACTAACTTCCTTTCCTGTCTTGTTCTTGATTGGTTCAGTCCATAGATATTTAGAAAAATAGTCAATCACGAAGAGAATATATCTATATCCATTATTCACCTCTGCATATTGTTGCATTTCAGCAAGATCGATCTGCCACAAATCAGCAAATCCTTTGATGATTGTTCTTCTTCTTCTGAAGTTGCGGCGAGCAGATCTATGTAGTTCCTTTGCAATTTGTCGTTTAATATCATTCATATCTTCACTTCGTCTATGGATCTATCTCGATTCGAATGTAGATTATAACTGATGAGCTCTATCATAATGTTCTCCTGATATAGCTATCGAATCTAGTATACTATACCTTCTTCTCGCAACTCTTCAATTATAGATATGATTTCGTTGGTATGTCCAGTATGTCCAGCCATCTTCGAACTCCATAATAATCTCAATCGATCCACCAGTTCTTTGGGTCTATTCCAATATACATACTCCTTTTTCGACGTAGTGTACAATTTTTTTGATAGGAACTGCTTCAGTTTTCCACCTTTCTTTTTCCTCATTTCATAAGGAGTACGAACTGATGGTTTGATTAATTCATAATATTTCTTCGAACTTGATGTATTGAGCCCTTGCCTGAGATCGTAGTTCTTGTATGGTGCTCGTGTCAGTTGCATTATAGCGGCAAATGATTTCATATTCTCACCTCTAATATTTTTTGGTGGTTTCTTGAGGAATATCATATCATATAATTGTAGATCAGCTGCAAATTTTTTCTGTGTTTTACCTATTCGAATTATGATGTTTCCTATAGGAAAACTCACTTCAGCTTTACCAATCTTCAGTCGTTTTGTTTTGGAATCTATATGAACACCATATTATGCTTTATCATAGCGTGAGTCCCCAGATAATAAATTTTCAATGTGCCCATTTGCTATTTGATCTTGCTCCTCAATGGCTTGAATGGTATTATCGTCATTCATTGAAGATATTGTTGACGAAGGTGGCGTATCCATGAGATGTGATTCTGTGGGATCGGGTACGATATTAGTTTTCCATGAAGGCGAATAAAATTCGGTAGTATCACTACGGGCGTTATATTTCGGTGTACTTGCTGATAATGGGATATAGGATGTATTATTCGAGACGGGTATACTTGTTTCGGTGACAGACGGCTAATTTTCGATTCTTTGTTCTGCTACGGTTGCAGCAGATATTACATTGAGCGGTTTTGTTATAGGTTCATATATTTTCTCGAGAGACATCAGATTTTCGGTACGATTACTCTTGATAATATTGAATTTCTGTCTTACTGCATCCGTCGCTTCGATCAATTGTCGTTTCAATTTCATGTCACTCTCTGTTTTTTCATCCATTTTTATCTTCATCATTACCCAGCACGTGCAACTTCTGTGACGATTGGGAATCAATTGACTGGTCTTCGTTATTTTCAAGGATATATAAAGCTATCGAATCCTTTTCGATAGCGACCATTACATATCTCACTGTCTTTGTCGATGACAAGAAAGCCGTGATTATCTCTCCAACATTCTCCACACATATCCTGAAATTCTTTGAAAGTCACATCCGGTGAGACATGATCAGAAAAAATGTGTTGCAAATTTGTCACATCTTGCTTGAATATAACTATGAAGTTGGAGTTGTCGCGGATCAATTGTTTTAGAATTCTTGAGTATGTTTGTGCTAAATAGAAACAGTCCACCTGTCTATGACGACCCATACTGAAATATGATCGGATAACATCTTGATTTTCACTTATCACATCATCAAAAATGAATATGGAATCTGGTTTAGCTTCCGATGGATCCATCACTTCTGTATTATTACTGAATGTAAAAAATCCCAGTCCACTTATCGGTTTCAAAACATTATGTAGATATTCATACTTTGGTTGATTGAGTGACTTGGAGTATAAATATACGTTTGCAAAGCGCAGGCCATGAGGGTGAGTCAACAAAGATATCATCACATTTGTTTTGCTGCAATTAGATGGACCGATGATGAGACCACGGACAGTAGAAGGTAATAAATTACCATGTCGTGACAAATTCTCTTTTCCATTTCCATATCCAATTTTTCTATCCTAATTATCTACAACGAAGTGTTCCTTCTGTTGTACAATGTGCATCGTTTGGTAGTCGAATGATATATGAATGTGGATACGTAAGAAACTTCTCATTCATATGATGATAGTCAAACGGTGCAGACGCATAACTTCACCTAAACTAATTAAAAGTGGTAGAGGTTTTTGTTAATACACTAATCAATGAATTTTCATTCGAATTACATATACCTGGTGGTTATCAGTACTGTGGTCCTGGAACCAAATTGCAGAAGCGATTAGCAAGAGGAGATCCTGGAATAAATCAGTTGGATATCGCATGTAAGAAACACGATATTGCTTACTCTCAGGATCATAGCGATCTTGCAGCTAGACATAAAGCAGATGAACAATTAGAGTTAGCAGCGTGGGAAAGAGCAAAGTCAAGAGACGCGAGCGTAGGAGAAAGGAGTGCTGCTTGGTTGGTGACCAATATAATGAAAGGAAAACGACGTTTTGGCATGGGTTGTCGTAAAGTCAAGAAATTCAAACGTAGAGGGAAAAAAACACGAAAAATAGCTTTCGGATCGGTAATAGTTCACAAAGTTCGAGGAGCTCTTCGTCTAGCAGGTGGAAATACAAAACTCGCAAAGAATATGGAGAAAGCGACGACTATTGCCTTAGGAGCTGCTCAAAAATATTCGAAAGTTGCTGGAGGAAAGGAGAATATTCGTACTCCTCGCGTAATTCCAATACCCAAGGTTGGAGGCATTCTCCCACTTATACCAATATTTGCAGGCTTATCTGCTCTAGGAAGTATCGCAGGAGCAGCTGCAGGAATTACTAAAGCTGTTCAGGCAGCTCAATCAAGTAGAGAACAGCTCATAGAAGCAAATCGCCACAATCGAAACATGGAGGCCATTGCGATTGGAAAGAGTGGCAAAGGTGTTCATTTGAAACCCTATAGAAAAGGACTAGGTATCTTCCTAAAATCACCGAATTCAAAAAACTAATAGACTCCCTACCTCGGAGACCTTTGAGCAATATCGATATTGAAAATTTTGCACAACAGGCAAAGCCTCCCAATTTTCGAGGTGTATTCATGCGTGACAATTTACCTTCTTTTGGGCCATCTTGCGACGAATCTGCCATCATAAATCTAGATATAATCAGAGGCCCTGGCACTCACTGGGTTGCATATAGGAAACGTGGTAGGGTAATCGAATACTTCGATAGTTATGGTGATTTACCCCCACCTAAGGAGTTAGTTCAATATTTTCATAGTGGCTCAACAGCAAAATTCAAAATACTATACAATTATGATCGTAAACAGAAATACAATACAGTCTGGTGTGGACATTTGTGCTTGAAGTTTCTGTCCACTATCAGTGATACATAGAATTATCAGATCACTCATGGATCGCGAGAGTATCAAACGTATGGGACATTCCTTGAAAGCCTTTTCTAAAGTAGGAAGCTTATTGAAAATGACGAAAGAAGAGCTTACTGATATGCCGAAAGAAGTAATAATCGCTTGTACTCCACATGAGATAATTATGGTATGGGATAAGCTACCTATACATTTACAAAACGATATAGATATTTTGAAATATCAGTACTGTGATGAACATCATGATGAAAATGTGACCAATGATGTTAACGATGGACCAACACCTAGAAGAAAATTCTGTTGCTATTGTAGTATATAGGATATCAACGTAGGAGCTAATAATGAGATAGAGTGCAAACCTGCTGAAATGAAGAAGCAAAATTCTTCATGCTGCAAACAACAATTAATCAAATAACGTAATATTCCCTTTTCGATATCATGAATCAACCATTTGTGTATACCTAATTGTTATTATCGAGTAATAAATATTCTCAAAACTACACAACGTATTTTTTCTTCTTTATTAAACTTCCAATTTTCCTCATATATTAAGTTCATCACTTGATAATTTATTCTGATATATTTTCAGGAATTGAAGAAGTGACTTGATTCATGTATGATGATTGACGTCATGATATGTGGTCAATGACATGAGATGATGAAGAATTTGCTCATCAGTTCAATGTCATCAGTCATGTCGAGAACATTCACATTAGGTGGAGAAACAAGTGTATTGAGTGCAAACTTCTTCCCACCAATCGAATTAGATGTGAACAGTCGTTATGGATTGGGATTGCATGGATTTTACTCATACAATTCCATTTTCAATGAAGACGAGAAAAATAATATGATCAGTTACAGAATGAAGGCAGATGATCCACATGTTACTATATCAATCCCTCCAGGAGTCTACGAGATCGATGAAATCAATAGAGCTATTAAAAATATAATGAAAATTAAAATGAATACATCGATTAATGATATACATTCGATATTTTTATTACATGCTAACAATAATACTTTGAAATGCGAAATTCAGTCTAAATTTGAGATTGATTTAACACATGAGAATTCCATGGCATCTCTTTTAGGATTCGAAGCTCTGTGCTTGGAAGCAAATAAACGACATGAATCGACATTACCCGTGAACATCATGCGAGTAAGAATTATTCGAGTCGATAGCAATATTACATCTGGAGCATATTTCAATGGTGAAGAAGCACATACTTTATTCGAATTCGACATAGATGTAGAACCAGGGTACAAATTTTCTAAGGAGCCGCAGAATATCATTTATATGCCGGTGAGACCTGAAGGATGTCAGTTCATTGACAACATCACTCTGAGTATCTTGGATGATAACGGTGCCTTAATAGATTTCCGAGGAGAGAAAATAATATTGAAATTGGAACTAAGGAAATTATCGTGAGTTATCAACGATGGGATTTTCATTCAGACGTTCTGATAGGATGTCATCAGATTTCCAAACACATATAAGGAAGAGCAAGATCAATTCCAAGTTCATTTCACGTCGTCATCCCGAGCAGTCAAGATATAAGCTATCAGCGGACGATCGAAATTTTCTCAAGAATATTGTTGGACTGAAATTACGAAAAAAATACTAACAACATGGTGGTCCATACTACTAGTGAAAAATTGAATGTTTTTGATGAGCCAATTCTGGATCACTCATTAATTAGTCTCCATGAACACACATACAAGCCATATGGTTCACCATATTATAAAAAGTCAGACGAAATTCGAATTCCTATCAACTTCCAAGATTTGATAGTGGACATCGCAGAAAGTTTCATATATATCGAAGGTAAATTCACTCCTACTGATTCTACCAGAGTTTGTTATTTATCTAATAATGCACTGGCATTCCTCTTTGATGAGATTCGTTATGAAATGGGAGGTGAACAAGTAGCTGTAATTCGAAAGCCTGGTATAACTACTACAATGAAAACTATGATTTCATATGGACAAACGCATATGGCATCGCTTCAAACTACTGGATGGGGTCTCAAACAAGAATCACAAGATATTTTGGACTCCCAAAGTCACATCTTTAGTGGAAAATTACCTTTGAAGTACCTGATGGGCTTTGCTGAAGATTACACCAAAGGAATTCTGAATGTAAAACAAGAGCTCATACTTATAATTGTTCGCACATTCAAAAACTCATATATTGGAGAGGTTGATGCTGATTTGGAGATAAGTAAGATAGAATGGAAAATCAAACACATCATGCCAGAAGATCGACAGAAGCTCAAATTGCTCAATCGAATAAATAGAAATAATACAGCTAAGGTCAAGTTAGCATACTGAATGTGGGATCTGTATGAATTACCATCACTACGAGACATTGCCTCAGATATTGGGGCAATAAAAACAACGAATAGTCTCGAACGCCCTCGATATATAATTATTGGATTTCAACACACTAACGATCTCAATGATAGATCAAAAGATGCAACAAAATTCAAACATGCTGATGTTAACAATATTCGTCTATATCTTAACTCAGAAGTATATCCATATGAAAGGTGGAATCTTGATTCTGGTAAAAAGCTTTACTCACCAGCTTACTATGCTTACGAACAATTCCAGCGAAACTATTATGATAAAGATATGAGTGAGCCCATGATGACCATCGGAGAGTTTCGTGACAACCCCCTATTCATCATTGACTGCTGTCATCAACCGGATGCTATGAAGACTTCTACAGTGGACATAAAATTAGAATTCGAGACTCGCAAGACCAAGTTTCCAGAAAATACGAGAGTATATGCATTAATCATACATGACGCATGTATGACATACAGCGCCCTAGATGGCACTGTTCAAACGGGATCTGTCTGATGGAAATGAAGTATGGTAGTTGAAATATATAACTATGATAGAATTAAGTATCAAGTTAGTCTAATAATTTTTTTTATACTTATACTTCTTTTATTATAATGTATTCCTGATATTCTGCAGAAATGAAACAGATTCATGGTCATATTTGTTTTATTCATTATACTTATAACATAAATCAATTCTTTTATGTACATTCTTCATTATCTTCATGTAGATGGAATTCCTCACAGATGTCTTTCGGTAAGTGTGGTGCCAATTGGAAAAGGAATTCGCGTAAGTCAACATCAACAAGTTGCTCACAAAATTGTACCAAGTTCATACTTCCATATATGAATTTATTACATATACCGAAACCAGCATTATACTTTTCATGAAGTCGCATACATCTCTGTATAGCATCGTCATCAAAACAAATATTCATATCATAGTTGGTGGAATGTAGAGCATCAAAACTAAGGTCATCGAACTCACATCTTAGTTGGTCAATTGCTGATTTTATATCTGTTGCTTCTGGCCATCCTTGTCGAGAGTATTGCATCCACATATTGACGTACCAAAATCACTGAAAACGTAAACAGTTTAGGTTATAATAATAATAATACTGATGAAATTATCATAATCACATAAGTGGGATTATTTCAATGATAAAAGATTGGTATATAATCTGAGAGGAAAATATTTCACAATATAATATATATTGTTCCCAACTATTATCACTATAGTTATATGAAATGATATTTTGACAAGAACTATTCATCTAAGACGAATTCAATAAGAGATCGTGTTTTTGACCCTGCGAAGCTGTTTACCTAGCTTCCCAAATATTTCAAGCTGAATTGGCTATCAGGGAAGTTCAGTTCATTGATTATATCATCACTCAATCGATCTGTCACTCGCTTTGGTAACCATGTTTTGAATTTGTTACCCTCATCAGATAATAACAATAAACTGGATCGCCCATATCTCGTAGATAGAACAGTGACCTTCTCTATTTTTTCTAGATTTAGTTTTCCAACAGACATTTCAATGATAATATTTTTGGAATAATACGATAATTGTAAAATAAATTTACCTGGACTTAGATTAGGTACACAGGATTTGGTGATGCTGACTTCAATTCTAGCACAACAACCACTCTGAGGGATGTTAAGATATCGAATGATGAGTTAGAATGGCTCTAGCCCTTTATATACTCTTGGAAGAAGAGGGGATTTATGGGAAATGGAAAAAACCCCCACTATAATCCATCTAGCATGAAACACACCGTTTTCTAGTCAGTGGGGTACCACGACAGCTAGAGTTAGGATACCTAGCAACTGGATTCGATCTCTGTAATGTATATGAACCTGAAGTAATCTCAAGGTCACCATCGACCACGATTTCACCTTGCATCACCGCATACACGTATTCATATGATTACCTCTCAAGTTCGGATAATGAGTATTCGTCAATAACATACAATTTCAGCATAATACACTCATACTATACTCAAGGTCATATGACTTATTCCATTGATTCAATTGAACAAGTACCTTCGACCTTGGTCGGTCTTAGCCTCTGGTAATTAGAATTGTAATTGCGATAATTACCCTTCAAATGACCTTTAGAGGCTGTAGAACCGGCCAAGAATCACTACTATCATCGAATTTTCAGACTTTTCCTGAAGAGCTGATTTTATAGAATTATCACACTTGGGGTCTAGCATGAATGATTACTGAGATATAGGGTATTCAAAATCAAGATTTTTTAATTTTAAGATTTTTTTAGTGTCGAAAAACTATTCATTATCGATCAAAACGGCTCTCATGCCCCTATATCAACCTTTGATTTACTATCTATAGATATTCTGTATTTGTTTCAATTAAATGTCGTTAAATGTAGTAAATCAACAGTTGAAATAGGGACATGTAAGCCTGATCTAGTTTCTGGTTAGATACCAACTTGTGATATGTCATTAGAAAGGGAATTGAATGCTGAATAAAGCGAAAAGAAAAAAAAATAGGGTTTCCATTTAAAATAAGAAAGTTGATGTTACTTCCGGTCAGACCGGAAGTTGACTTCGACATGTCAATATGCTCAAATTCTAGCTCTCATGTCATCATGTCGACGCTTCAAATTTCACAAAACCTACTTTATACAATAACTGAGATATTCCGTAGACAATACTTCCATAGCCACCCGGTATGCTCTCATGTCATCATGTCGACGCTTCAAATTTCACAAAACCTACTTTATACAATAACTGAGATATTCCGTAGACAATACTTCCATAGCCACCCGGTATATATATCTTGTTTTTGAACAGAAACAGATCAGACATTGATATTGTTACGTTATTCGGGTGCAGAAGCGAACACGACACTATTTATTTTCAAACTGATTTATTCGAACAAAAGAAACACTAATTTATATTGAACTTAAAACTACTATTTATGTAAAACGATTTATATCACGCGGTATATAACTGTCTCTCTGACACTCGCTTCTTAACTGACTGACGACAGTTATTCGGCCGTTTAAATATGAGATCACTTGGCAGGCTTTGTTTCGAGAATGTTCTCGAATGATCTTTTGTCTCCTTCTTTTTGTTCTAGAAACTTCTTAGAACAAAACATCTCTCTCTAATTGTTCCATCGATTGTTTCCAGAACATTCCAGAATCTTCTGTGACGTTATTTGTCACTGCAGCATATATTGAGTGTTCGGAAATATGCTGGTGCATGTAGGAATCATTGGGAGGTTGGAGAACGATCTGGGATGCGTGTTACAGGATGAGCGTTGTACTCCTGCTTTCCTGCTGATGATTCTAGTGCCCCGTTTGGGGGAATATCATTACACTGCCCCCTCCTTAAAACGCATTCCTCCTGGAATGCACTCTGATCACTATGAAGATAGGGAATATTAGTTTCATTTTTACAATGTGCAGTGTGGTAGAAATAGCATGGCACTGTCTTCTCTCTTGGAGTTTCCTTGGAGTTCCAGCAGCATACCAGAATTTCAACTCCGGTGAATCTAAATACAACCTCCAGCAACTCTCCAATTCAAGCCATCCAGTCCACACCCCAGCTTTAGAACAGCTACCTCCTGTATGTCCTAGCGTCTCCCAGAGGTCCTTGTAAGTGGGTTTCTCAGAAGATCTTTCTTTAGTTATTTCTATTTCTAGTGCTCGACCGACGAAAGGACCTTGTTGATGAAGCTCCTCTAACTTCCCGAACTTCCTCATGAACTTGTTCGCTATTCCTTGAGACATCTGAAGATCCTCGGCGACGCAGTGAGCTAGTGCGTATTCTACAGGAATGGCAAAAAGATCGCGGTGCTCTTCCTTGGTGACGCCAAATCTTGCTTTTGAAGAACCACTGTATGTCCCAATGAATTCGTCGAATGTGAGCTTTTTTTCTTCCGGACAAATTTGTTGAACTCGTTGATCTTGTGTTCTCTCGAATGGTGCTAGTCTGTTAAATGAAAATTGACGGTTTAAGGTCCTTCCCAAGATTTCTGTAGTTTTGGACAAATACCTCGTTTCCTTTGTGGATTGTTCAACCACACCAGGTCTCCTTCTGCGTATCCTGCACCCCCAGCTCTGATGTCGTATCGGTCTTTCATGCGATCGCTGGCGATTTTTAGATTTGAACGAACCAATTCGTGAATATCGTTCATCTTTTTCATCAGATTCGTGACGTTATCTTCCCCCACTATGTCCTCACCAGGTCTACATCCGGAGACCAAGTCACATGGAAGCCTCATCTCTCGTCCAAATAGAACCTTCGCCGGAGTCTGTCCTGTAGATTCCTGTACCGCAGATCTGTAGGCCATCAAGAAGAAAGGAAGATGTTGATATCAGTCTTGTTGGTGTTATTCTACGACTTTGCAGAGATACCTCCATATGGTTCGGTTCATTCGCTCCACCATTCCATCTGACTGTGGATGCAATGGAGTTGTTCTTGTTTTCTTGAATCCTTACTTCTCGCTCATCTTCTTAAACACTTCACTTTCGAAGTTCCGGCCCTGATCAGAGTGAAGTTCCAAAGGCATCCCAAAACGACTGATGAGATGATTCATTAGGACATCGGCAGCAGTAACGGCTTCCTGGTTAGGGATCGCATACGCTTCCACCCACTTGGTGAAGTAGTTCATGCAGACAAGGATGTATTTATTTCTATTATCAGTCACTGGAAACGGCCCCGCAATATCCATAGCAATCCTCTCGAAAAGGCTTCCAACATTGTACTATCTCTTGGGTGCCCTTGGTTTACGATGAGGCCCATTGCTGGCAAAGCACACAGTGCATTTACGGTACCACTCCCTGACGTCGTCACTGCAGTTCACCCAGTAGAACCGCTCTCGTACCCGCTGCAGTGTCTTCCTCACTCCTAGATGTCCCCCTGAAGTTCCATCATGTACATATCCAAGTACTTCCGACAGTCGGCTCATAGGAATGACTATCCAAACCATCATCGCTCTCAAGATTCCTCCTGAGCAGATCATCTTCTGATACCAAGGAGTCCCACTGAGTCCAGTACGCCTTCAAAGTCTGTGAAGATGGTGCTCCTTCTTGCCAAGAAGGGCGGAGATTCGCTTTCTTCCATTCTCGAAGCTTCCGAAGTTCTGCATCCTTTTCTTGCTCTTGCTTGATTGCTGCAGGTAACCAATCTTCATTGACAACGGTGTTTCTGTAGAGGGCTGCTTCCTTATCCTCCAAACGACTACAATGTGAGCACTTAGGTGGACATGGCCTTCTGGACAATGCATCTGCATTCTTATGGCTTGGAATTCAGGAGCCACTTCAATGCAGCGTGGTCCGTCCTGAGTAGGAATTTTCGTCCATAGAGGTACTTATAGAAGTGCTGCACTGACTTTACCATGGTCAATAGTTTTCTCCTGGTAACGCAGTAGTTACAGTCTGCATTTGATAACACCTTGCTGAAGTAACCGATGATTCGCTCTCGCCCATCTTGATACTGCGAAAGGACTCCACCAATGCCGATATTACTGGCAACTGTGTCAAGAATGAATTGTCCTTGTGGAAGTGGATACCCAAGAATCGGTGTCGTGGTCAAGCGTTCCTTCAGAGCATCAAAGGCGGCCTGGCATTCTGGATCTCAGTGGAAGGGACGTGCTTCCTCGGTGAGACGAGTCAGGGGCTTTGTGATATCCGAAAACATTCGAACGTAACGTCGATGATAAGTGCAGAGTCCAAGAAAGCTCCTGAGTTGATGCTTATCTCTCGGTACTGGCCATTGCTTCACTGCTCGTACCTTCTCAGGGTCGACTTCCACACCCTGCCTTCCTACGACGTGTCCCAAGTAGTTAACTTGTTTCTGCAACAGATGGCATTTCTTCAGATTGAGTGCGAGGTTTGCTGCCTGAAGTCTTTTAAAAACTTCCTCTAGGTTAGCCAGATGTTCTTCAAAAGTTTTACTGATCACGATGATGTCATCCAGATAAACCAGGCATGTCTTCCAGGAGAGTCCCCTCAACACATTCTCCATGATTCGTTCGAAGGTGGCCAGAGCATTGCAGAGTCCGAAAGGCATTACCCTGAATTGCCATAATCCAGTGCCGATGGTGAAAGCTGTCTTTTACATATCTGACGGATCCATTTCCACCTGCCAATATCCACTTTTCAGGTCCAGAGTGGAGAAAAGATTCGATTCCGCCAACGTGTCGAGTGTGTCGTCAATTAGAGGCAAAGGATAACTGTCCTTCTTCGTCACGTTGTTCAATCGGCGATAGTCCACGCAGGTTGGTTGACGAATCGGTCTGGTATCTCCCGTATCGATTTTGTGACTGACGATGTTGGTTCTACCTGTTTTTCCATTGTCAGGTATGGAAATGGATCTATACCTCTGTAGTAACTCGGTTAACTTCTTCTTCTGTCTTGTTGAGTGAGTCGCTTGCAGCAGAGACGAGTTATTCATACTTGTCGGCCCCATCAGTGGTTGCTGCCACCTGGTGGATTATGGAGGCTGCCGGGACACAGGTTCCAATCTTGGTTCCTTTGCCAATCGTCACAGGGTAGTTATTTATGTTGATAAATCGAACAGGTACATGGTCGTCTACTGACAGTAAAGCCTTGCCGACTAAAATTCCACGTCCGACTTCCTCGTCATGGTTCCAGGGTTCCATGATGATGGGACTGCCTCGCTCCAATGTACCCTCAATCCGCGCTGCGACAATGATCTCGCTCCGTTTCGGTAACAGGACGTCCTCTTCTAACGTTACCCCTGCCGCTACTTCCACCCGTGGATGTAAGAAGATCTCTTCGGCACCCACCTTGAGTGTTCGGCTTTTAAAGTCCAGTTGAATTCCTTTGGCACCCATGATGTCCATTCCCAGAATAACATCTTCTTCAATATCTGCCATGATAGCTCGATGTGGAAATTTGACGGTTCTTATCGATATATCCACATCAATTTCCTCATAAGCGGTTGCAGCTTCACACGTAGCAGTTCTCAGACGCCATCTCGAGTTCACGAGTTGCTTTCTTGAAGACGTCAGAAGTCCACGTCGCAGGATCGTCTTCGATGCCCCAGTATCCACCAACAGTGCGCATTTCTTTCCGTCGATCTGCCCATCTACGTAGACATCGCTGTTATCACGCTGTAGGGATGCTACAAAATTGAGAGGGTCTTGAGAATGACGGGTCGAAACTGATTTCTTGTGATCGGCCCGCTTCAGTTTCCCTACAGTCGTTTGAACTGGTCTCTTTTTCTCATTTAAGAGGCCCTTGATGGCGTTTATCAAGGATTCATTAGGATCTTGCCTGGTATTTTCCGCTATGCGGACTCTCGCTGATCCTCGGAAAGCTTCTGCTGCGGCCTCGATCTCAAGGGCAGCTGCCAGAGCACTGGTGAGGTATTTTGGTCGAGTGACGCGAACTGCTTTCTGCATTTCGATATCCCGCAATCCATCTACGAACGTTTGAACAGCTAGACATTCCATAAGGGATTCTGGGGCTGACGGGTAGGCACAGTGGACCAATCGGGCTACATCAACTTCGAATTCTTGAAGACTCTCGATGGCTCTCTGTCGACGGCTCTTCATTTGTGATTGAAACACTTGCTGCAGGTGTTCATGGCCGTATCGCATGTCAAGACGTTTGACGAGATATTCGTAGCTATCGACTTCACCTTCCCGAATGGCTTGCAAGACAATCAATGCATCACCTCATAGAGCTACTGTTAGAGCCACAACCTTGTCCTTGGATGTCCACCCATTGGCTTTGGAAGCTGCTTCGAACTGCTTCAGATAGTTCGACCACGATGTTTTTCCATCAAATGTAGGTGGTTTCACTCGATTGGTAGTAGTCACTGCATCTGGTCCCACTGTGGTTTCAATCATGAGTCGTTGACCATTTCCAGACTTCTCCAGTACAGCTATTCTTTCTATTTCTAGCTGCAGCTCCTTCATTTCTTCTATCTGGGTGGTGAATTGGGTTGAAACCTGAGCTATAATTTTATCCTGCTGAGACGCGATCTGTTCTTGCCGAGCAACGATCTGTTCTTTCTGAGCAACGATCTGTTCTTGCTGAGCAGCGATCTGAGTCAGAACCTCTTCCCGATGTGTTGATATCTGAGTCAATACTTCTTCTCGTTGGGCTGATATCTGGGAGGCAATCTGATCTTGCTGAGCAGAAATACGTGCCAGCACCTCTTCTCGCTGAGCGGTCATCGGAGCTAATACCTCGTCTCATTGGGCTGAGATTTGAAAGGCTATTTGATCTTTCTGAGCTGAGAGTTTCTCCTGCTGAGCACGCATCTGATCCGCTATCTCCTGTCGCTGAGCCGCTATGTCCTGTCGCTGAGCCGCTATCTGTTTCGTGATCTTCTCCTGCTGAGCCACCATCTGGTCCGTGATCTTCTCCTGCTGAGCCACCATCTGGTCCGCAATGTTCTGTCGCTGAGCCGCTAACTGTTCCGAGATACCAGCCAACATCAATTCCGCCGAAGCTGGTTCCTCGAAGATGAACGTCTCTGGATCTTGACCTACGCTCACCATATACTCTATGAGACGATGCTGAAGTGTAGCCTTGATCCCTGTTGTGTCGAGATCTCTCTCCTCCAACTCGCGTTTCAAGTCCACCACTTTCAACTGTGAAGTTTCTTCATTGCAACGGTCTGTTCACTCCATACTGGAATATCCCACACTTCTGACACCAATTGTTACGTTATTCGGGTGCAGAAGCGAACACGACACTATTTATTTTCAAACTGATTTATTCGAACATGAGAAACACTGATTTTTATTGAACTTATAACTACTATTTATGTGAAACGTATATCACGCGGTATATAACTGTCTCTCTGACACTCGCTGCTTAACTGACTAACGGCATTTATTCGGCCGTTTATATATGAGATCACTTGGCAGGCATTGGTTCGAGAACGTTCTCGAATGATCTTCCAATACCTACCTCCTATCCCTATCCTCCCTAGGAACGCACGATGTTCTTTGAACATTTTAGGGATTCCCTCTCGTGCGCTCCAAGCGATAAAAAAAAATCTTCCGTCTCCATCTTCTTGTTCTAGAAGCTCATTAGAACAAACCTCTCTCTCTAGTTGTTCCATTGATTGTTTCCAGAACATTCCAGAATCTTCTGTGACGTTATTTGTCACTGTGTAACACTCCACACTCTGAGTTCAGAATTTGAAAAAATTTTGAAACAAAAAATATGAAAGTTTATACTTATGCCTTTGGGCTGCTCAGATTGATGCGGTAGGGTGTGAGTTCAAAATTTACAATTTTAATATTGAGGTGTTAAAAGTGATTAATCCAGATGGTGATTTTATGTAATCAATTTGACTGTTCGATAATTTTGGGCGCCAGGCTAGCAAAAGACAAAAGCCAATCAGATACTTCCTAAAAACCTTGCTTGGATGAGAAGACAAAACAAATAATATACAGAGAATCAATTCAACAATTTATTTTCTCGAGAAAATTACAAAAGGCTGAAGGCCAGAAGAATATGATAACAATACGTTGTTTGAAATGGCTGAAGGCCCTAAAAGAATATTGAAAATTATGTAAGACTGAAGTGGCTGAAGGCCCAAAAACAAGATTGAGGATTATTTGAAAATACTGAAAAATTTAAAAAACAAGAGAAATGGAGCAAAATGAATTCAGAACATTCAACTTTACAAAAGCTATTGATACGATCTGATTCCAATTGAAGGTCTTGGCACTTGGATGGATTATACCTGGGTGGCCGGATGAAATGACCAAGAGGGTTTCCTTGAGGTAAATGGGAGTTCAACCTGCAGAGTCAGTTCAGCTTCTCTCGGTTCTGCTTCCAAAGTCACCAAGTACTTTGTGGGTGCTACTTATGATGGAAGTTGTAAGGTTTAGCCTCTCCTTCAGTTCTGACTGCTCAGTAGGGAATCTCCAGGTGTTACCGTCCTTTTCAACCCTCTTTGGTTAACTAGGATCCTCGATGCAGGTATAGACGCAGAGTGTATGCGGAAATATACGAGGAATCAGAAAGTTGTCGACAATGTGATTAAAGGGACAAAGGATATCCTTTGAACCGCTTACTGAGTTTTATGTTCTGAATGTAGATATTGTGGAAATTAACAATTTAAAATTTCAAGAACTTAGAAAAGTATAATGAATTAATTCAAAGAAAAACTTGACACTTGAAAATTAGAGAAAATTTACTCAATTAGAAATGGAAATAACTGAGAAGCAAATCATGAATTTGATATTCAACTCAGAGAGAAATTATTTGAATAAATCAGAATAATGAGATATCCTGGTATTGATATATTATTACAAAAAAATTCAAGGAAGAATTATCATTTATCTAATGAAAAAAACCAAATTTAACTTTGATAAATTGTCGATACTGAAATTCAATAAAAAAATACAGGGTGGCAAGTCCTGTTCAAAAGTAAAATTCCTGATAATAGGTACTATTTCAAGTTTGAAGTTAACAGGTAATTTACTTGTCCGTGAAAGTAAAAGAAAAGGTATATAAATATAAATATAGAAGCAGAAGGGTAGTCTTTTGCTGACTAGTTGGTTAAAAACTCTTGAATTATTTGGGACTGCAGCAAAACGAAGGTGTACTCTTATAACATTATATTTCCAATATTTCGACAATGAATATTGTCATCATCAGGGAGCTACAATTTATGAAAATTTCTTTAAAAAGGCTCTGTAAAATTATCAGTAAAGTACTTACAATGTCATCTTACAACGACCATTCTCACTGACATTGTAAGTACTTTACTGATAATTTTACAGAGCCTTTTTGAAGAAATTTTCATAAATTGTAGCTCCCTGATGATGACAATATTCATTGTCGAAATATTGGAAATATAATGTTATAAGAGTACACCTCCGTTTTGCTGCAGTCCCAAATAATTTAGGAGTTTTTAAATATATATATATATATATATATATATATATATATACAGGGTGGCAAGTCCTAGTTCAAAAGTTAAATGCCAGATAATAGGTAAGTACTTCAGGTGTGAAGTTGACAGCTCTGGAATTAAGATCTGGTATATCTGGAGATAAGGAAATAGACATGCATTGACATGTGGTTTGTTGAGTTGACCAAGAAGATACTGACAGTAAGATATAGAGAAAAATCTCACTTCCAGAAAACTTGAACTATAGATTGTGCTTTCGTCACAAGAAGGCAAAACCTATACAGGAACCAGACAAATGTTGACTGAACAGGCTATAGAGAGAAGGAAACCTTCCTCAGGTTGCATTTATTTCTCAGAGAGGATGAAAAATAACTTGAAAAAGAGATTCACAAGTTGATAATAGAAATTAAATGCTCACCTGAGAAAGAATCCTGGAAAGGTACAGCCTGGACGTCAAGGTTCAACTTCAAGGCTCTAGGTCCTGTAGGCTCAAGGTTCCTGGACGAGACACAGAGGAAACTCCAGTTCAGGTTCCCTGGATGAACTTCTGAGGAAAGTGCGATAGCGTTTCGAATTTCCAATAGGTACCTAGAAAATTTTTTAAAAGAGTAGATACTGTTTTCAACTTATTGGATGAGGAAAAATTAGCAAAAAAGCTGTTGATAGCAACAAGTACAAAAAGCAGATTTGAGCGGCAAGGCAGGCGGTACTCAACCTTTCACTGAAAAATAATGGTATATGATTTATTATATTATAAATCTGCAACTCGGTGAAAAAAAATTTGGAAACTCTAGGAGATTACAAATTTTTTTTTATTGCAAGACAACATTAGCCCAACCTTCATCTTCTTAAACCAAGTAAACCTAGTAGATAAGAAAATTGCATTTCACCTTATGAATTCAAATATTTCTTCACCTTAATGTAGGTATTCATGAAAACGAAGAAGAAAATCAAGTAAATCAATAATTTCACTGATATTCACGAAGTAATAGCTTCATTGAGTAGGAGATAACAATGTCTACAAAAGGTTTTTACAGAATGTACAAAATTTACAAGATTCTTTTTCATCACATGTGGAGTGACTATGTGAAAAAGAAAAAAGTTATTAATTCAATAAGATATAAGAATTTCAGATTGTATTCGAAATTGAGTGAACATTCAATGAATTATAAATTTCACCTCATAACTGTTATTCCTCTGAGGAATTATCTCAATATGGAATTTTAATGATTCAGTAGGAAATACATTATTTCATTATCAGAGAAAAATATATTAATTTGAAATCCATAAGGTAATTAGCAGGAGTTAGGTCGGTAAGATGAAGGCTAAGACAAGGTATTCCGAATGAAATAACTTCTCATCAAATAGACATGAAAATTTCGAAAAGATCTATACCCGAAAAACTTCAAACCGTCAAAAGTTACCTATAAAAAAATACATCGTTATGTAAACTCAAAAATCTTCACCAAATATAACTGGGATGCATATGGCCCAAGAGAAAACCATCCCCACCACCAGAACCCATCAACAGCATGTCCGAAACCAAATGTGGTGTAATCAGGGATGGAAGTTGACCCCACAAAACCAAAATTGCGCATCTCGAGAATGAGAGAGAAGCCTCACTTTTTGGTTTCCTCAAAGAGCACACTGTCTCCGGACATCCTGCCGACAAGCCCCAGGGATGCCGACGGGAAACTCCAGACACACACACCTCAATTGTCCAGCCTTAGGGAGAAGCTGCTATCCCAACAGTAGTATAGCCACTGTCACGCTGAAATTTCAAAAGTGCTGCAAACAGTCCTAGAAGAGGCTGAATGTCGTGTTTCATCTACTCATAGATGAAAAATCGAAGGATAGGAAAGATAAGAGATAGAAGGGAAAACGAAGGAAGAATAGCGTTAAACCTGATTGGGAATCAAGATGGCTCAGGAGGATTCATTTGCCACCCGTCTCTAGCCAGTAGTTCATCAAAATGAACTCAGTAGACACTATCAAAAGTCGGTCGGTGAATAACGTTAGAGGAAAAAAAGAATAGTTTTTCCAAAGTGCTCTCTACACAACCAACGTACCCGTAGACCGAACTGAGAAGTGCAGGGAATATTCGATATTCTATAAAACAGTTTAGTGAAACTACCCTCTTGAAAAAACAAAGGAAATGGGAGTTATTCAGCAACAGACCAATGAAGCTTGACAGAGTTCAAGTTGTGCCACCGCTCTAGAGACTAAGGAAGAGATAGGAAAGATAAAAGAGAAGAAAAGTACAAGGTATGAAGGCAGACCGAAGGAACCCGGAAATAATTCAAACTCAACCGAAACAAGTTTTGACATACTAGCTCATTGATTTACCGTTATTGATTCGTAAAGTAGGTATCTGACAAGAACAAAAGTCATCGAAAAATTTCGAATGAAAAGATAATATCAGTGAAAGCAGTTAGTCACTGACATAAAGGTAATTAGATAACATTCGAATGAGAAGATAATATCAGTGAAAACAATAAGTCACTGACATAAAGGTAATTAGATAACATTCGATGAATTCTACCACCTCAAACTAAGAGAAAAATAATGTTTGGACAATAAATCGATATTATTCCGAAATAAGATACAAAATTGTCCAAACGATAAGATAAGATAAGATAGTAGGCAAATGCTTGATTCCACTAACCAAATTCACTGAAACATGAATAGATTTCTCTCAAATTTGAATCAATCACTTGAAGGGAAAAAAATCACAGAGGAAATATAGAATCAGTCTTTCAAATTTGTTGAAAAGTTGTCTGTTCTGAAAGTTCAAAGATACCATCAAGGCATTATCAAAAGATAAATACTTCCAAAAAGTGCAACTAAAATCAACATATATTACTGGAACATCAGCATGTGCACTACTTTTTCACTCGAATGACTCTTTCTTGACGCAAGATACATGAGATAGTTTCAAGATAATTGCAGATAAGTTACTGTAATGCAATAAAGTGAAGGTAATTTAGGTACAGGTTTTACAGTTGAATGATGGAAAGATTCCTAAAAGTGGCCAGTTATAAGACTTTTACTTATCATCTGGTAAAATGCCATGGTGAGAGAATTCTTAGGCCCCTCTCACAGAGCCCATAAGATAGAAAAATGAACGATAAATAAAAGATAATTGGCTAATATGTCAATTCACGATACAAAACGATAATAGGAGATATTTAACTATCCGAATCTTCGGAATCAGCGCTAAAATATTCATCTTCGGTTGGATTTTCATCATTGTCGATAAAATAGGTTTTTAAGTCTTTGACGTGCCAACGTCCTGAGTCTTTGCCATCCATGTCTTTCAGCTCATATACTAGGTTCGATATTATTTCAGAAACAATACATGGTATGAATTTGGGAGCCAATTTGGAGGAATATTGATTAGGAGCTGAAGAGTGATATTTTTCTTCCAAAGTCTGTCACCTACATGAAATTTAACTTCTCGTTTCCTCAAGTTATATTGACGAGAATTCCGAAGATAAGCTTGATGTAACTGGTTACGAACATCAAAAAATAATTTTGGAAGTTCCTGAACATCATCAATTCGCTGTGATTTTTCAGAGATAATAGGTGTGTTATTTTCATTTTCTGAAACTTTGCCATAGAAATCTCCTGTCACCGGAATATTCCTAGCAAAATTCAAGAAAGCTGGAGAATAGCCAGTTACATCATGTTTTGCTAGCCTTATGGCTTGAGCAACCTTGTAGATAGAAGTATCCCATGTTTTATGATTTTCATGAATATAACAGCGAATTGACGTTACAATGACTTTTTTAACTCTCTCAGTAAAATTAATTTGAGGATGATATTTGGCATTATACCAACTTTTCTGTACTCGATACTCTTCCATTAGTTTCTTAAACTCTTTACTGACAAATTGGCTTCCATTATCTACCATGATGATCTGAGGTACACCATAGATAAGAAAAACGATATTTTCCAGAAATTTAATTATACCTTTTGAGGTAGCTTGAGACATCGGATGGACTAAGACATATTTCGTGAACCAGTCAGTGACAACCAAGACATACTGATTACCATTTTTGGATCGGGGATAGGGACCTAACAAATCTGCAGAGATACATTGAAAAGGGAAATTAATATTTTTGTAGGATCCCATATGACCAGCTTGAGGTAAATTCGAACTTTTACAGGCAGCACAAACAGGACATTTCCCCACATACTTATAGACATCCTTGCGAATTTTAGGCCAGTGGTACAGTTCCAAGATACGAGAAAGAGTTTTAGATATTCCTAAATGTGCAGAAGTCTCTCTGTCATGATAAAAGTCAAGAATTTCTGGTCTATTTGCAGAAGGCACTATAATTTTCCAGTCAGTGAGATTGCTGACAATATTATGATGAGATAATATATGTTTATAGAGAATGCCATTCTCAACACGAAAAGAGGAATAATTTTCAGGATTTTCTTGAACTTTCTTCACCATAGAGGTATACCATTTATCAGGCTGGAAGGTAGATACATCGATAACAGATACATCAGCAACTGATCGAAATAAGGCATCTGCAACCACATTCAAAGAGCCCTTTCGATGTTTAATGGTGAAATCAAACTGAGATAACTTTACTGCCCACCTAGTCAAACGTCCAGAGGGATTTGAGAGATTATGAAGGTATATAAGGGAGACATGGTCAGTTTCAATTGTGAATTTCGTGCCTTCAACATAGCTTCGGAACTTTTCTATACCAAAAAATGACAGCTAATAACTCTTTTTCAGTTACTGTATATTTTCTTTGACAAGCCGTGAGTGTTTTACTGGCATAAGCTACTGGATGTTCTACGCCATCACATTCTTGGTATAAAATAGCACCTACACCTGTGTCTGAAGCATCACACTGAATCACGAAAGGTTTTGTGAAGTCAGGGCTTGCTAGAACTGGAGCAGAAGTAAGACGAGATTTAATTTCACTAAAAGCCATTTCTGCCTCAGGGGTCCAAGTAATTGGTTGGCCCTTTTTGCGACCATGAAGAAGATCAGATATAGGGGAGCAAATAGAAGAAAAATCTTTGATAAACCGACGATACCAACTGACAAGTCCTATCAAACGTTTGATTTCGGTGGTATTTTTGGGAGTTGCATAATTGATAATAGCAGAAACTTTCTCAGGATCTGTTCTCAAACCTTGTTGGTCCACAACAAAACCAAGATAGACAAGAGAAGGACGGCAAAATTCACATTTGTCTAAGTTTACAGTGAGATTGGCATTTTTAAGTCGCTGAAATACTTCTTTCAAAATTTTGATATGAAGTTCAAAAGTAGGAGTAGCTACAATGATGTCATCAAGGTAAACAAAGCAAAAAGGAGCTAATGAAGGTCCCATAACGATATTCATTAAACGAGCCATTAATTTTGGACTGTTACTAAGCCCAAAAGGAGAGACAAGAAATTCAAAGAGACCTCTTCCATAGACTGCGAATGCGGTCTTAGGTCGAGATGACTCGTCCAAAGGAATCTGGAAAAAGGCCTTCGTTAAATCATGGACGTAAGGTATCTGGCGTCCCTCAACTTGTTCAAGATACTGTCTATAAGAGGCATGGGATAACTATCATTGACTGTGACTTCATTAAGTTTTCTGCCATCAAAGCATACACGATATTCTCCAGAGCGCTTCGGAACTAACCACAATGGGCTACACCAGGGAGATTGAGAAGGTTGAATAACATTGAGTTTCAACATCTCATCAACTTCTTCATTTGAATGTTTCTGCATAGCTGGAGATAAAGGGTATTGGCGTTGAACTATAGGCTTGGCATCACCAGTATCGATATAATGTGTCAACAAATGAGTTCGACCAAGTCTCTCTTTAGGAGCTATAGATTTAAAACAGTCAATGACTTCCTCAAGCTCAGATTTCTGAAAGAGAGTCAATTCAGAAAATGGTTTTATTGTGTTCACAGTACAGATAGAGGAATAAGATAAAGTACTAAAATTTGCCTCAATTCGGAAAAGTTTGAAAAAATCCATGCCAAGAATTAGAGAATGAGCTACTGAAGGTATAATCAAAATTTTCAACTCTTTGGAAACACCATTCATGGAAATTGGAACTAAGATATATCCTAAAAAATCCTGAGGTTTGCCATCAGCTGTAGTGACATGAATGATAGATTCATATTGAATAGGAATATTATGTGATTGTAATAAACTAAAACCTGTGGAACCTAGGATAGAAGAGGTACTGCCGGTATCAGCAAGGGCGAGAATTTTCTGTCCAAAAAGTTCAACATTTAGATAGGGGCGATTATCATTGGATTTCATGACAAAAAGGGGATTTAAATTCACGGGAGGAGATAAGAAATTCTTAACATAAGATAACCATTTTTGCCATTCACAAAGAGATGTTTTTAGTTGTCCTGTTTGTGTTGCTTTCTTTTCGATTTTTTCACATTTTGGGACTGTGAGTTGGCTGTGCTGGTGCCTGGACTGTCGGTAGGTTGACTGGTGACAACGTCCAGTTTTTTGCCACCAGGAATCGCGTTTTTTGGATTGCATTTACGACATTTGGTTTTTACAGTATTTTTGAGACCACAACCATAACAAAATATTGTTTTTGGTTTTCGACACTCATTATAAGCATGACCAGCCAAGTCACAATTCCAACATCGATAGTTCGATAAGGTAGATACATTACTGGAAGGAAGATTTCTACGAAAAGAAGGTTCGGAAGTTGGAAAGGAAGTACTGCCTCCACTAAAAGGACTACTCAAATCAGGCTCCAACAAACCAGTATTACGATGGGGTGGTGCTTTATATCGATCAGCCCGTAGACGAGATTCTTCTAATTTTTTGCACAATTCAGAAAGTTCAGAAACAGTTTTTGGATCATGTAAAGCTTAATTAGAAATGAAAGAAGGTAAAAGATTCCGACGAATTTTTCGAACTCTAGTTTCTTCATCAGGTTTGGTTGTCAACCTGTCGAAGAGACCTTCCATAGAAGAGATATATAAAGCTACTCTTTCATTGTTACCCTGAGTTCTAGAATTCATTTCTCGTTCTAGATCTTCTTCATAGAAATAGGGAAGGAAATGTTTCTTCAAGTCTTTGACCAAGTCAACCCATGTTTGAAATTTACTCTTATTATTCACAAACCATGTCCAAGCAGAACCTTCGAATAAATCACAGGCAGACTGAAAAAGTTCCTGTTTTGAAACACCTCGTGCTTCTCGTAGCAATTCTACTTTTTCTAAGAATGAGTTAACTGATTCTTTCTGATTTGAGCCAGTAAAAAAGATATTCCATTTGTATGGAGCAACTGATTTATTTGGAGAAAAGATATTGCAGTTATTATTTGGGAGTGTGGGGGTAGAGGTACTGGGAGGAGGAGATACTTTCAAATCGAAATTAGCTTCCAATTCCAACACAAGATATTGAATTTCTTTCCTCGCTGTTTCTTCATCCTCATCATCAGCTTTAAGATAATTAAAACGAGTTGACAAATGAGCTAATCGACTAGAAATTCTTCTGAAGGCAGGATCCAACTTAAAACCACTGAATGAAGCTATAGCTAATTTTAAATCTTCAATACTTTCTTTCATTTCAGTCACATCTTCGGTATGTGTATAGGGATTCTCGAAGGTACCATGAAAACTACGATTAGCATTTTGTTGACTTAGAAGTCCTCTCGAAAATTTACGTTTTGAATCAATGTTTCCAGTAGGTTCTACACTACAAAGCTTGAGCTCATAAGTCAATTCATTTATTTTCAAATGATTTGGATCCATGTTGGACTCGGAAGATTGAATTCAAAATACAACTAATCAAAGATATGAATAATCGAAAGGCTTGTACGTTTGGGATGCTTCAGAATTAAGTCTTATAGTGCAGTGAGAAAATAGATAAAATATAACAATTATCAAAGTCAAATAGATAATGAAAAATAGATAATTGAGATAAGTTAAAAAAGTTAAAATACCAAGTTCTTCAGAATCAGATACGTAGATATGTCAAAATTTGTTATCGATAAATTCCAAACTATAATTTATTTGGTCTTCCGTCAAGCAAGGATGAGATAAGAGAAGAACAGTCAAATCGGTCCCCACGTTGGGCGCCAATTGTGTAACACTCCACACTCTGAGTTCAGAATTTGAAAAAATTTTGAAACAAAAAATATGAAAGTTTATACTTATGCCTTTGGGCTGCTCAGATGGATGCGGTAGGGTGTGAGTTCAAAATTAACAATTTTAATATTGAGGTGTTAAAAGTGATTAATCCAGATGGTGATTTTATGTAATCAATTTGACTGTTCGATAATTTTGGGCGCCAGGCTTGCAAAAGACAAAAGCCAATCAGATACTTCCTAAAAACCTTGCTTGGATGAGAAGACAAAACAAATAATATACAGAGAATCAATTCAACAATTTATTTCCTCGAGAAAATTACAAAAGGCTGAAGGCCAGAAGAATATGATAACAATACGTTGTTTGAAATGGCTGAAGGCCCTAAAAGAATATTGAAAATTATGTAAGACTGAAGTGGTTGAAGGCCCAAAAACAAGATTGAGGATTATTTGAAAATACTGAAAAATTTAAAAAACAAGAGAAATGGAGCAGAACATTCAACTTTACAAAAGCTATTGATACGATCTGATTCCAATTGAAGGTCTTGGCACTTGGATGGATTATACCTGGGTGGCCGGATGAAATGACCAAGAGGGTTTCCTTGAGGTAAATGGGAGTTCAACCTGCAGAGTCAGTTCAGCTTCTCTCGGTTCTGCTTCCAGAGTTACCAAGTACTTTGTGGGTGCTACTTATGATGGAAGTTGTAAGGTATAGCCTCTCCTTCAGTTCTGACTGCTCAGTAGGGAATCTCCAGGTGTTACCGTCCTTTAGTTAACTCTCTTTGGTTAACCAGGATCCTCGATGCAGGTATAGACGCAGAGTGCATGCGGAAATATACGAGGAATCAGAAAGTTGTCGACAATGTGATTAAAGGGACAAAGGATATCCTTTGAACCGCTTACTGAGTTTTATGTTCTGAATGTAGATATTGTGGAAATTAACAATTTAAAATTTCAAGAACTTAGAAGAGTATAATGAATTAATTCAAAGAAAAACTTGACACTTGAAAATTAGAGAAAATTTAATCAATTAGAAATGGAAATAACTGAGAAGCAAATCATGAATTTGATATTCAACTCAGAGAGAAATTATTTGAATAAATCAGAATAATGAGATATCCTGGTATTGATATATTATTACAAGAAAATTCAAGGAAGAATTATCATTTATCTGATTAAAAAAAAAACAACTTTAACTTTGATAAATTGTCGATACTGAAATTCAATAAAAAAATACAGGGTGGCAAGTCCTGTTCAAAAGTGAAATGCCTGATAATAGGTACTATTTCAAGTTTGTAGTTAACAGGTAATTTACTTGTCCGTGAAAGTAAAAGAAAAGGTATATATATATATATACAGGGTGGCAAGTCCTAGTTCAAAAGTTAAATGCCAGATAATAGGTAAGTACCTCAGGTGTGAAGTTGACAGGTCTGGAATTAAGATCTGGTATATCTGGAGATAAGGAAATAGACATGCATTGACATGTGGTTTGTGGAGTTGACCAAGTAGATACTGACAGTAAGATATAGAGAAAAATCTCACTTCCAGAAAACTTGAACTATAGATTGTGCTTTCGTCACAAGAAGGCAAAACCTATACAGGAACCAGACAAATGTTGACTGAACAGGCTATAGAGAGAAGGAAACCTTCCTCAGGTTGCATTTATTTCTCAGAGAGAATGAAGAATAGCTTGGAAAAGAAATTCACAAGTTGATAATAGAAATTAAATGCTCACCTGAGAAAGAATCCTGGAAAGGTACAGCCTGGACGTCAAGGTTCAACTTCAAGGCTCTAGGTCCCGTAGGCTCAAGGTTCCTGGACGAGACACAGAGGAAACTTCAGTTCAGGTTCCCTGGATGAACTTCTGAGGAAAGTGCGATGGCGTTTCGAATTTCTAATAGGTACCTAGAAAAATTTTTAAAAGAGTAGATACTGTTTTCAACTTATTGGATGAGGAAAAATTAGCAAAAAAGCTGTTGATAGCAACAAGTACAAAAAGCAGATTTGAGCGGCAAGGCAGGTGGTACTTAACCTTTCACTGAAAAATAATGGTATATGATTTATTATATTATAAATCTGCAATTTTACAAAAATATTGTCAACCAGTGCTAATATAATATAGGAAGAACTCAAATATCGAATAAATTGATATCGATGACCAATTATTACATAAGAAACAACCAGATAGGAATTGTAACCTCAATTAACTCGAATGCAATTATTTCTCACAAAAAGGAAATTCGATAAAAAATATATCAATTAATATTTAATTAGGTAATAATCAACTCTAACAAACCAAATGTCAGCGATGACTTGTTATTTCATTCGAAATATAAAGATAGATCCAGACCTACCAGATATCTTCAGTTCCCACAACCTATCACTTCAACCTTTCAAGTCGGTAGTTCAAATCAGAAGGACTTTGATTTTCCTATTCGTTCTTCGCGAAAGATCCTCTCATATCAATTCCTTCTCCTGATTGGTTATTTAGTCTCCCTTCTTCGATCTTCTGTGTCGCTGTCTAGCGGGAAGGACGAGCGCGCAAGACTTGATAAATTCGATATGGTTATTGAACCGGTGAAGGGCTGATAAGCAGAAGTAGATAGAAGAACGAATGAACGTCAGATAATTGAATGGTTGATTGATTGAAAAACATCTTAATGGAACGGAATAATCGTTACAACTGCGGCATATATTGAGTATTCGGAAATATGCTGGTGCATGTAGGAATCATTGGGAGGTTGGAGAACGATCTGGGATGCGTGTTACAGGATGAACTTTGTACTCCTGCCTTCCTTGTGATGATTCAAGTGCCCCGTTAAGGGGAATATCATTACAATATTATTCTATTCATTCAGAATTTACATTACATTCAGTCCACTCTCTATCATATTTGCAGCCACTCAGAAACAATGAATAATTATTATCAGAGTTATATTACCTTATTTGATATCTTTCTCTTTTCTCAATCACTCAGGAATGTGAAGCAGTGTTATGTGTTGCCTTGTTAGACGATATCGAGACTGAAATTCCCAGGGTCGACCTGAGAACTAATCAGCTGTAAACATTTCTGTATATTATGTTACATTTCCACCACTTCACCTCTGATGAATACTCCCCATAGACTGTTGATGTTTGTAAATCGTATTTATACTGACGTATTTTGTCTGATATAAATCAGATTTGCAGTTTCATATTGATTCGATTTTCATTTTCTATTGTTGTTCATCTATCATGTTTTAGATTGATGAAAATATAATCGAAGACATGTTGATTGTCATTTGTATCGATTGTCATCAGTCTTTGCGTTGACAGTGTTGTCAGATGGATTTGTGATTTTTTTGTTAGCAGCTTCAAGATTACAGATAGGTACTGTCGCGAGTCGAATTATTTCGATAAGACATCAGTGTCAAAGTTACCTTCAATAAACGACTGATGTCAAATTTCATTTATTCGTCGTGACTGCATTTCCTGTCAATTTTGTGAGGTCTGAGAGATTCTTCACAATCTTGATATTTCAGTAGAGTATTTTTGATTTACTCTGCAGGATTTGGAAAAACGCAGTCAGACACAACCTCAACTCTTTTTGGTAAACGTGAGTCGTTCCCTCTTTCGACCACTAAACGTTGGTGTGCGATGATTTTGAATTAGAAATTCACTCAGGATTTTTGTTTCAGGGTACTAGGTTACGATCGCAATTTCAGGTTACAAGCAAGACTTTCAGGGTGTGAGAGTAACTTTTAGGTTTGGATCGTTAATCATTTAGATTTCAAGCACGAGTCTTCAGTCAGCTAGGTGCTTGTTTTATGATCAGTTCAAGCAACCGATCCTAGGTTGTCTTCTACAAAAAATTTTTGGTTAGTCTTGGGACGCGACTCCACCTTTCGACAACGATTCCTGCCAGCATGCAGTCGAGCTGTCTACAGGGAGTACACACATCTCTATCTCCAAGCTACCCAGCATCAGCTCAAGAGGGCCAAGAGGCCAGAGTCATCAAATTTCTATATTTTTATAGCTTCAATATTTCTCTCTCTTGATTTCTCAGTATTCTTGATTTGTTCATGATTTATCGTTATGAATATAATAATAATAATAATAATAATAAAAATGTTTATTGAAGTTCCAGCAATATACATAAAATATATAATGTAGATAAATAAAGATGAAGAACTTCAAAAGGCTAGAATATTGGCTGAGCCATTTTTCAATTCCGCCTGTAGGTAATGATGCCATAATTATAGTACATAACAATATTTCAAAAAAGAAAAAAAAAATCTCTTACAACATGCATATATGAATATGAGAACAATAACGTAAGATATAGAAGTAATAAAAAAAATAATAAGAAACTATAGACTAAAATTATCCGAAATGTTGAGACCAGAACAATAACGCTATATGAAGATATTAACAGATTATAATGTTGATATTGATACTACGGCATTGTCATATTCCCATATTACGAAAGTATAATATTATTATGTTGTTGCTGTTCTGATAACAATTTTTTTTAAGGCAATTTTGAATTTGAGGTGGTTAGTCAGACCGAATATATGTTTGTAATTGTTAAGCAAAGTCGGAGCAACATATTCAAAACATTTTTCAAACTTTGTTTTATTATGCCTAGGCATTGAGTAGTCGTCTATGTTGCGTAAATTCACCGAATGTTCGGTGGATCTCATATGGAGCAAGTTATAGAGATAAAGTGGTGTATTTTGAGTGATCACATTATAAATTATAGAACCATAGAGCATAGCAAATCTACCATCAATTTTCAAAATACTTTTATTAGTATAAAATTGTGAAATGTGATCTCTCCTTTTGATATTCGTATTCGAAAATCTCATACAACTATTTTGAAGAACCTGTAATGTGTGCTTCATTCTCTCATTCAAGTAGTTATAATATACACTAGACCCATAATCAATGTGTGTAAGTATAAGAGCATTTATCAGATTCCACTTTGTGTCTTGTGGTAGTACATACTTATATTTCCACAATGACTTAAACTTAAAATAGCACACTTTCAATTTACTCATTATGTGCTTCTCAAACGTTAAATTTTCGTCGAGAATAATCCCTAGATTTTTTGTGTTCGTACTGAGGTCAATTACAACATTGTCCAGAACGATTTCTAGCGTTTGAGATGCCTTAGCTCTAGATATTATACTTTTAGTACCTACACACATCACAATAGTCTTTGACGGATTCAGTTTCCAACCGTGATTTACAGAAAATTCACTGATATTGCACAGATTTATATTCAGCTCATCAATGAGCTCATCAACTATATGGGGGTCACACGAGCCATAGATTTGCACATCATCAGCATAGAGATGTAGGTTTTCAATTTGGTAGGCCGTTCCGTAGGAGGTCTGCTGTGGAAATCAAGAATAGCAGTGGACCTAAAACACTCCCTTGTGGCACACCGCAAGTAACACTTCGGAATGACGATGTGGACGAATCGACTTTCACGCACTGTGCCCGATCACTTAAATAATCGATGAACCAGTTCAGTACGTTACCAGATAAGCCATAATACTTGAGCTTGGCTATCAGGAGCTGATGATTCACCATATTAAACGCCTTACTGTAATCAAGCATCGCAAGATATGTAACCTCAGAGTTGTCGATATTACGTGTGATGTCATTTGTGATCTTTATTAGAGCAGTTGTCGTGCTATGTAGTTTTCTGAAACCAGATTGTGTCATTGGTAATACACTGTTATTTTCAAGATGTTGTTTGAGCTGCTGAGGAACGATTTTTTCCAAAAGTTTCGACATGGTCGGAAGTACATTGATAGGCCTCAAGTCCTTGAATTCAGTCGCTGTCGGAATTTTTGGAATGGGTGTAATTATTGCATTTTTCCACACTAATGGGATAATACCAGTACACAGTGACTCATTGATTATTGATGTGATTGCGCTTTTACAGTAACAAAAGACATACTTCAACATTTTGAGGTTTATTCCATCGACACCACATGCGTTGGATCTAATAGTATTCAGAGTATCTTCCACGTAGTCACTGGTTACTTCATAGAATGAGTACTTTTTCCTGTTGTTGTCATATGAGGTAGTATAATACTCTTCTATTAGTTCCTCACTAACCTGCTTATTTTCAATTGAATCTAGGAAGAAATCATTTATTGAAAATGGATTGGAAATTTCTGGCGATATAACAGAACTGGTTTTACCATGAATATTTCATTTCGAGAAGTCTTTCCACATTTGCTTAGGGTTGTTCCTATTTTGTTCAACCTGGTGTTGTATATACGCAGTCTTTTCATTTCTCAATGCAATCGATAAATAATTCCTTAGATCTTTGTAATAATAAATACGTTATACATTCAAAAACAATAGTATCGTAGGAATCGTCATGAAATTGTTTTTTCAGAAAATGCTTGTCAAAAAATGGTTGCCATTTGAAAAATAATGGTTCGACACAAAAAATGTGATTTATCTTTTTATCGTTCATACTTGTCACTAAAACTCCGTGATTATAATTTTCTAACATCACCTGAGGTGATATCAAAACTGGAGCAATTTCCGGTGGAACCGGAAGTGATCAGGAAGTGAAAAATATTCGAAAACTGTATTCTTTATATACCATAGACCCATATTGAGTGTAATTTCGAAACTCCCACTATCCTAGAAGTCATGACTCCGTTAATAAATGGTATTACAACAGTTACGATTGTAACGATCGAGTTTACGAATAAACCAACTATGTTATTCAAATCGATTATACCTATTCCAAGCGATAAAAAAAACATTCAATCTTTTTTCATTTAATCATGAACTCGTGAAATCAATGTGAATCATAGCACAAATCAGAAATTGACGAGTTCTGAGAGACTTGCAGAATTCCAGGATTCAATCTCTGAGGCTCATGACAAAATTTTGATGAGATGGAACAAAGTGTGATTAGAAAAATACACTCATGAAGCGGGCTACCTACCTGAATATGATTTCAGTAGATCACACTAGTGCCGACAGGTAAAAGAAGATCATGTCTGGAATGGGAGTATGGAAATGACGCAACCCATTGTTGGAGAGATATGATTAACTGAAAACATATTATGCCTGTTGTAGAGACCCCAAGTTTGCATCATCCTCCGCTAGTCATGAATGGTTGCATCAACCTCTATTCAGCCGAACATGAATAACCAGGTAAGGATTTATATAGCGCATGCGCTTCTTAACAAATTGAATAGGCTACCAATTAGTGCTAAGTTGGTGCATATTCACCACAGCAAGGTTAATGAGTGATAAATTGATGAAAATTCTAGACCTAACAGACAATCTATTCAGTTCTAATAGATGCATGTGAAAACTCCACAAACGATGAGATTTTCACAGAATTCTCAAACACACGAAATGATTCGCGAACACAGTAGTGTTACAAAGGTCTATAGGATAACTGATACTCAGCACTAACAAACACCAACACCTTTATTTCATACTAATGAATATAACACTTCCCAAGTAGGTATATTAGATCTCACACGAGTATTCAACTCTAACTGCTCGCCTGATTCATTCTTCGTCCCGTAGCCAGTTCATATCGCTGAGTCAGAGCTGATAAATACAATTATATAAACTTAACATATGTGATTCTGTTTTAAAGTAACCAGGGGCGTAACATTTCGGCCATCCTCGAAATAAGTGCGTCCTCGCCGCGATCCGGTTCTAGCGTGCATCCTCTACCTAAAATAGAAACGAGTCTGGGTGTCTTCTTTAATCTCAATAACTGGGTGAACAGGGATAATATTATTTATTCACAACATCTTTCTCGAATGAATTACTCAAGAGTGACCATAATAGGACAATCTCCAAATACCATTTTATGAGCTGAACCATGGAAGATTCTGCTCCGCAGGCCATTATTCTGCCGTCCTGCTACGGCTATCTGGCACCATAATGTTAGCTTGGTGGACGGTCATTAGGATAAAACACTCTGGATACTCTACGATTTCCACTATATTCACAATAGGTATCAGATACAACCTAGCCGTATCACGGCTACTTCTTAACTACCTAATATTACTCATACGTCGATAAATTCTACCCAAAATACCCGTCACCTTTTACATAACCCCGTGTGTCATCAATAGATTGACAATCATTAATCTTGAAGCACTATACAGGGCGTATAGGTACGTAGCTCCTGGATACGATACTCTCTTACATTCGGCCATCCTGCTTTTCATTCGTCCTCGAATGGATATTCTCCATCGATGATGAACCTGTATCAACAAAATTTGTAATCGATATATGTATGTATATATCGATATATATGTCAATTGTAATGGTACGAGGAATCCTGGCAGTCCCAGATTATCACAGTTACAAGGAATTTTGGCAGTCCCAGATTAATAAAGGAATTAGGAATTCTGGCAGTCCCAGATTATCAAAGGAATGAGGAATTCTAGCAGTCCCAGATTATCACAGTAACAAGGAATTCTGGCAGTCCCAGATTATCAAAGGAATGAGGAATTCTGGCAGTCCTAGATTATCACAGTAGCAAGGAATTCTGGCAGTCCCAGATTTTCAAAGGAGTGAGGAATTCTGGCAGTCCCAGATTATCAGAGTAGCAAGGAATTCTGGCAGTCTCAGATTATCGAAGGAATAAGGAATTCTGGCAGTCCCAGATTATCAAAGGAATGAGGAATTCTGGCAGTCCCAGATTATCACTCACCAAGCCACCTTAGGATTTAGTCTTGAATGGTGTCATATTTTCCACACAAATCACACCATCGTGAGGAACTCTAGATCTGGTATTATGAATAGCTTCCTTTACTCTGTAGCGATCATTCGTGAGTACTTCAACAACCCTGAATGGTCCTTTGTATTTTGCTAGCAATTTCTTACTGGAATTGCCTTGAGAAGGGATGCTGGATATTCTCGTTAGTACCGAGTCCCCAACTTTATACTTCATTGCAGATGCCCTCTTCTTATTGAAGTACTCGTTCAGCTTCTGCCTATTTTCCTCCAACCTGGTAGCTACTTCAGTTCGCAACCTTGTTATGTCAATCAATATTTCTTCGTCGGTGAACGAATAGTCACCACACCAAACATAATTTCTACCGGGGTGGTCTTTGTCGTTTTATGTATAGTATTTATACCTTGTTGTAATTGATCTATTTTAATATCCCAATCATCAGCTTCAACACTTGCACCTAGTGCTCCCAAACCTTCCAAAACTGTCCTACTTGCACTTTCCACCTGCCCATTTCCGCGAGGCATTCCAACCGCAGTCACAAAAAATCGAATATTTTTGTCTTTACAATATGTTGTGAATACATTCGAAGTGAATGCTGTACCCGCGTCGCTGATAATTCTTCTAGGGTTACCAAAAATTGCAAATATCTTATTCAGTTCTCGTATAACATTAATTGACTTAGTGTCAGGTACGGGCCTTGGAAATGTGAACTTAGTGAGAGGGTCTATCATTACAAGCAGATAACTATTACCATTTTTTGATTTTACGATAAATCATCGATGTGTATTGTATGGAATGGTGCAGCATACTTCGGGATAGAGTATAACATTCCGGGTTTTTTCCCGCAGGTGTTTTGTGATATAAACAATTGAGACAACAATCGATATATCTCTTCACAAACTTTCGCATCTTCGGGAACCAATATCCTTCTTTTATCCTTGATATAGTTTTCTCACAAGCAAAATGACCAATGTCATCATGATTAGCGTTAACTATTTGCCACCTACATCCCTTTGGTACCACCCATCGCCTTCCATCTTTGGTTTGTCTATATACTTCATCCACGTTAATCGTAATCATTGAAGATTGAATTATTATTATCACTGTCACCGGACAAAGGGATATCCTTGATGTCCTTGTCTTGTTCTTGTGCGGCTGCTAACCAGTCGTCTTCAGATATAGAATTAATTCCTAGAATGTTTGATTGGATTATTTGGAGAATTAGGGGATTTATGCAAAAATCACTACCCAAGTCAATAAATACTTTTCAAGAGTTTCCATCAATCTTCACAGTTTCATATGATAGGAACTCATTTGAGGAAACAACCATAATGTCTTTCCTATCTCTTCCTTTCTTATCTGGATTGGCTATTATGGTATCTGATTTCAATCTGCAATTTTTCTCAATGTGTCCTATTTTTTTACAATGATAGCAGGTTTTTCCGTTATGTGAACATTGGTTACATTGATGTGCGGAACTACCGCACGAGTAACATCTTCCTTGTAGAACTTGATTCTTGTTGTCTCGAAAAATATTGTTGGAATACCTCGGCGGAATATGTAACGGTTTATTATTAACACTAATAGTATAGCGCAATTAAACAATTATTCAATGACGAATCAATCGGATTTACTACGATCGATACGATCCATAGGCAACCCGTCATACTCTTCAGAGCTCTGATTGTTTCGCACGCGAACACCTGTCCAATTACCTCGATAAATATTTATTTCGATTCGTCGCGCCGTACCGTAGGAATTTTCAGAAATTGGTAGATATGAAATAGTTCGATGAAGAATAGCACGACCATGACCGTGCGCTTCCAATCTTTAGCAGCGCGATCAGGTTTTTGGTCGTTAATAAAAAAGCGGCTACTATTAATCGCTGTATTATGAATTTTCATACGAGAGGAAATTATTGTAATTGATTTTTTATCTATTTTCATATAAAACTGAAGGTTTCAACATATTCAACCCCGTTGCTCTTCTCTATGTGGCAACTATGTCCTTGAGAGGAATTGGAATTTATTAAATATGATTTTATTCTGGAGAAATTTGCATACATTTTGTTGGTACTCTCTATTTTTACCTCGAAGAATAAGGGGAAAGGGCATCTCTTCCGACATTTTTTGTTTTCTGGTAGATGTTTCTGATTAAACACTTAACGAACGGAAAAGTGATTTTTTATCAACTTTCTTGGAAAGGATTATTCTATTCGTTTCGTGATTGAAGTTTCACACTTGATGCATTTGGTGTTTGCGGTAAAGCCGTTGAATAGTGTGAAACTACCGTTTTTCGGGATTATTTAGTCGAGCATCCTGATACCTGCCTACATAGATGTCCTACCAACATAGCGGTCAATAGCTAATTCTGCAATTTTATTGGAACCCTCTACAGAGGGTTTTAATATACGCTGAAGATTCCTCCAATTTGAACCTCAGTTTGGTGAAATAAAACCTTTTGGTGCAATAAAGTCTTGATGGAATAAAACCTGAGTCAAGGACGTTTTGGGTTTTGTTAGACGAAACAGCGATCCAGAACAGGTCAGTCCATTCCATTTTCCCTTGTTGCCAACGAAATGAAGTGATGACTACCCCGCCAGTTTGATTGATACTCAAAAACATTTATAGATTCGATGATAAATACTTTCACGATTTCAATATTCGACCACCTGTAAACGAAAGGTATAGCGCTATAAACTTCGTATCGTCGATTCAATATTTTATGGAAAATATTCGTGAATTAAGAATTAATCAAGAATCACTAGAGTATTTCCATGATATCATTTTTTTTTGTAACTATACTCAAATTACACGTAGTATCACTCTTTTCTGGACTGTTTTGTTGATCTGTTCCACCCCTGTTAACACATTGAGGGATCGATATAAATTCAAACTTTTTCATACATGAAAAGCTGATGGTCATCTGAATAAGCGATATTCAGTATTATTTCGTGATTTAGGCTGAATTATTTTTCAGATTGTTTGTGGTCAGCTGATGAATATATCAACGATCACTAACTATATTTCGATCAGTATTGATTTTTGTTCGAGCATTTTTCAAATTACGTGGCGCCTAGTGATAAAATCTAGATATATCTAACATTTCGTCAGAATTATCGGTTTAACTGACAATGCTTGAACCTAGTATTTGAACATTCATTTCTTGTTGGCCATCAGATTGTTTGTTTTGATAATTTTTTTTGTTCTCGTCGTGAATCCAATAATCTCTTCAATATTACTGTTGGGCCTTTCACGCTGAGCTAGTTAGGCAATTTTTGCCACAATTTTTATACGACCCTTAGAAAGCCCTTTTGGATAGAAACCACGGGTTCAACCTAGGTAAGTACCTACTCGAGATTATATTTTTATTTGTCTTGTGGTCAATCTTGCATTTCAGATAACCTGGATGCGATAATAAATTATAAGTTATATTTGAAAATTTTGAGACGTGGCAAAATGGCGCCCACGTTGAAAAAAAAAATTTTTTTTTTCTTATTATTCAGATTTTGATTAGCTTCTTTTTTTTCGCGTCATATCTCGGTTCACCAATCCTTTTTTTTGGAAAGGGGGGGAATTGGAGTAATCTTACTATAAGTTAAATAAATTAGAGTAATCTTACTATAAGTTTCCTAGTGACAACCTTTTTTAATTAACAAATATATTGAGATTAGTGGGAAAAAAAAACTTCGAAAATGGAAATTAACAGACTTCTAACAGATGAGTTGTCATATAAGTTAGCAGTCAGAGGATTGAGCTCTATTGGATCAGTAGCTGAAAAACGTCATAGGTTACGGGAAGCATTTCGTAATAACTTCCCTTCTCAAGTTTCTTCTTTTGATAGTAGTTTAGAATTGAACATATGTGAAAGAAAACTTGCAGAATTAGCGACTGACCTAGACAAATTTAACTGTACCAATAAGGAAAATCGATCAAATCGCGTAAGGGAAGCAACCTCAGAAGAACAGGATGCCAAACTGAATTTGTTGTCATACTGTGCTCAGTTGGTTGATGACTTAGCTGCTAAAATGGAAAGATCTTCTACGTCAATACCTTGTTCTTCTCTTCTGGATGAGGAAACATAATGAGGATAATACACCAAGTCTAATTAGTTCCACAACTGCGTCTAGGGATATACTAGTTGATGTTCTCGTTGATGTCCCTATTAGTTCTACTGGTTATACGCCATTCCCAGTACCGTGTACTGCTACATCTGAGCCCTCAAATTCTGAACAGATTCGTATCAATTATCCCATAACCTCTACGGTGGAATCGAGACATTATATGAACTATGATAATGTGAATAGTTCTCTTACTTTTGCGCGGCCCTCTACTAGTATTTCACATTCAAATTTTCCTCGACGAGTAAGATTCGATATTCCAGAATATCCACCTACTTTTCCAAGGCCATCATTTGATACTGTTTTCTCAGACCATCAAAGGGCCCATTCAAGTAATAAGTACTTAGGAAGAAACCATTTTTCACAATCACAACCTGACTATTCTGTTCCGGAACCTCGTTCTAATCAGCTTCGTGATTTCCAACAAACCGATTTTGCTCGACCATCCGTGAAACGTTTGGCAAACAAATTCAATGATCTTCATCTTGGAAGCCCCTCAGTGAACCATGCTACGTCTGGATATCATTTTGACGTGAATAAATGGCCACTGGAGAAATTCGATGGAAAGTCATGTCTGCTAACATTTCTGGAACGTGTCGAAGACTTGAGGGTATCCCGAGGTGTTCGGAAAGACCAATTATTTCGCGCTGCTACTGAACTGTTCATTGGAAGCGCATACACGTGGTTCAAGTGGGCTAGAAATGATATCGAATCGTGGGATGAATTGGTAATTAAATTGAAATATACCTTTTTGCCATCTGATAATGACCGCGAAATCCAAAAGATTATAAATAATCGGGTACAAGGTGAATTCGAGAAAGTAGTGATTTTTGTTGCCGCGATTAACTCGTACACCACGAGAATCAGAGAGACTGTCCATAATTACCGATGGTTTGCTGCCTCACTTGCAAGTCCATATTGCAGGAATTTCTAAATATTCAGTATCTGAATTAGTAGAATATTGCAAACCAATTGAAGAAACTGTTTGTAGATTGCAAAAACGAACACTCAATGTAAGTAACCATGGTTCCAATACGAATGTTTCCGATCAGTCGCGAAGCCGAAAACTTCCTATAAGAATTAATTCGTTACAAACTGAAGATGATTCCGAGTTAGTAAAATCGGAGAATAAACCGGGAATAGTGGATGCTGTCGGTACAAGCTCTACTACAATATTTGCAAGTTCTAACCAGAATAATCGAACTGAGGATAGGAAAAATAAAACGCCCTTGACTTGTTGGAACTGCCATAAGAGTGGTCATAGGTTTTCGGATTGCTCAGAACCATCTAAGTTGCTTTGTTACCGCTGTGGAAAATTAGGAGTAACTGTTAGGAATTGTTCTATCTGTTCGGGTAACTCCGATCTGGGACACTAGTTAGCCAAATAGATGCTCCCAGCCCTAATAAATTGGCTTACGATTCAACCAATTCACTTTCTTTGAAAAATCAGGCAATTCTAGATTTCATAATTTCTCATGCTGATGGTGATGTCAGGCCTTACCTTGAAGTCACGGTTCTAGGATATCCATTATTGGGTCTATTAGATTCAGGAGCCTCTAGGACTATTATAGGACAAAAAGGTCTTGAAATTCTCACTAACTTAGGATTAGTTATAGATAAACAAATAAAAATTAATTGTACAGTTGCTAATGGGCAATCTTGTTATTCTACAGGAATAATTCGAGCCCCGGTATGCCTAATGGGGAAAGTGAAAGTAATGGACATTCTAGTAGTGCCTCAAATTCCCCACCGGCTTATTTTAGGTCAAGATTTCTGGGTAACTATGGATGTTATACCAGATCTTAAGAGAAATATCTGGCACTTTGGTACTGAACTTTCCGTAACCAATAGTCAAATTTGCGGCATTGAAGCTCATGATAACTTGTCTCCTGAGCAGCGGCAAGCTCTTGAGAAACTTTTAGAAGATAAGTTCAAACTCATAAGTTCAAGTTTTGCTTTAGCACAGTCTTAGAACACGAAATTATAACTGATTCACCGCCCATTAAGAGGCGATATTACCCAGTATCGCCACCTAAACAAAAAATTATCGACGAAGAACTCCAAAAAATGTTGGAGCAGGATGTAATTGAACCATCCAAGAGTGGTTGGTCATCACCGGTTCTACTAGTTCCCAAACGTGATGGCTCCTATCGGTTTTGTGTTGATTATCGCGCACTTAATGCAGTGACAAAAAAGGATGCTTATCCTATACCATATATTTCGTCAATACTGGACAGGTTACGAGGAGCACGCTACTTGAGTACGTTAGATGTAAAATCGGCTTTCTGGCAAGTCAGTGTGAAAGAGTCCTCCCGAGAATATACAGCATTTACGGTCCCTGGAAGAGGCCTCTTTCAATTCAAACGCATGCCTTTCGGACTTTGTAATAGTCCACTGACTTGGCAGAGGCTTCTCGATAAAGCCCTTGGTGCTGACCTCGAGCTTATTGTATTGTTATATCTTGATGATATCATAATTATTACTCCAGATTTTGAGTCACATTTAACAGTTTTGGCTAAAGTATTCGATCGCCTTCATCAAGCTGGCCTAACTTTAAGTCCAGAAAAGTGTTCATTCTGCCGACCTTCTCTGAAATATTTAGGGCATGTGGTGGATTCTCGTGGACTCAGAGTTGATTCAGAGAAAGTCGAAGCAATTTTGAACGTTCCGTCCCCCAAGAATATTCATGAGATTCGTCGATTTCTGGGCATGGCAAGTTGGTATCGTAGATTCGTGCCAAACTTCTCCACCATTTCCTCGCCACTTACTCGTCTAACTCAGAAAAATGCTCGTTTCCTTTGGACAGAGGAATGCGAGAAGAGTTTTCAACAGATCAAAAGTCATCTGGTCTCAGCACCAATATTAACGTGTCCTGACTTCAACAGACCTTTCACTCTTCAAACTGATGCATCTGCGTATGGCCTCGGTGCTGTTTTGACCCAGCAGTTTGAAGAGGGAGAAAAAGTTATTTGTTTTCTTTCCAGATCCTTAACTAAACAAGAACGCGTTTATTCCACAACTGAGCGGGAATGCTCAAGTGTGATTTTCGCTGTCGAAAAATTGCGCCATTACCTTGAAGGAACTCATTTTACCGTGATAACCGACCACGCATCTTTGATATGGCTCCATCGATTGAAAGACCCTACAGGCCGGTTAGCACGCTGGGCCTTAAGGCTCCAACCTTTTGATTTCACCATTATCCATAGAAAGGGACGGGAAAATATAGTACCGGATTTTCTTTCACGCGCCGTACCGGAAGCGATAGATTCGATTTCGACTGAGCATGCATTTTCCACCACCAACGATTCTTGGTATTTAAAAATGCTCGACGTGGTTTTGGAGAAACCGGACAAATATTCGCAGTTCAAAGTAGAAAATCGTCTTCTGTATAAATATGTCCGCTGCACAATTCCTGAACTATCTGATCATTCAGACTACTGGAAGATGGTTGTTCCGAAGGATAAGCGAAAAGACCTCATCAAGGCCAATCATGATGATATTCGATCGGGACATATTGGTGTATATAAAACGTATTGGAAGTTGCATCACTTGTACACCTGGCCTAAAATGAGATTTGATGTTTCAAAATACATTAAGTCATGTAGGGTTTGCGCTGAATACAAAACGGTGCAAAAAGCTCCTGCAGGATTAATGGGAAACAGACCACCCGTCACTAAACCATGGCAAGTTATCAGCCTTGATTTCGTGGGCCCTTTACCGAGAACTTCTCATGGTAATACTCATATACTGGTAATAAGTGATTATTTCAGTAAGTACATAATAACTTCGGCAGTTCGTTCAGCCACAGCTAACAGCTTGTGTCGCATTGTGGAAGAAAATATTTTTCTGATATATGGATCACCACATACGTTGATTTGTGATAATGGCGTGCAGATGAAATCTGAGGAGTTTCAGAAACTCTGCAAACGATATTCTGTCAGGTTGTCGTATACACCTCTGTATTATCCGAGAGCAGACCCCTGCGAACGGGTAAATAAAACATTAAAAAATATGTTGTCCATATACGTGAAAAGTAATCATCGCAAATGGGATGAGTGTTTGGGAGCCGTTTCTTGTGCCATAAGAACCTCAAAAAGTGAAACCACTGGCTTTTCACCATATTACGTGAATTTTGGTCGTGAGTATGTTTCTACTGGTGACCAACATCGACATCTTCTGGCTAACACGCAATTGCAAGAAGATGCTGATAACGAAGTTCAGAAGCGCCTTCTTGGGTTTCAGAAAATGTATCGTACAGTTGAAAAGCGAATCACTGCTTCTCAAGAACGAAATCGTAAAGTATATAATCTCAGACGGAGACCCCTACACTTGCAAGTGGGCGACGAAGTATACCGGAAAAGTAAGATGAAGTCCGATAAGCTCACCTTCATCAATGCCAAACTGGCTCCTGACTATGAGGGACCCTTTATCATTGCCAAAAAGAAAGGCACTTAGACGTACGAGTTGTCAGATCGACTAGGCAACTCTAAAGGAATCTGGCATGTACAAGAGCTCAAACCTGTGCAAGCAACTGACGATGCCGATTCTGACCAAGACTGAGATGTTCAGATAAGGATGGTACTTGGGCTGGTTATGTAACTGTCTTTTTGGAAGGGGGGAGTGTAACGGTTTATTATTAACACTAATAGTATAGCGCAATTAAATAATTATTCAATGACAAATCAATCGGATTTACTACGATCGATACAATCCATAGGCAACCCGTCATACTCTTCAGAGCTCTGATTGTTTCGCAAGCGAACACCTGTCCAATTACCTCGATAAATATTTATTTCGATTCGTCGCGCCGTACCGTAGGAATTTTCAGAAATTGGTAGATATGAAATAGTTCGATGAAGAATAGCACGACCATGACCGTGCGCTTCCAACCTTTAGCAGCGCGATCAGGTTTTTGGTCGTTATTAAAAAAGCGGCTACTATTAATCGCTGTATTATGAATTTTCATACGAGAGAAAATTATTGTAATTGATTTTTTATCTATTTTCATATAAAACTGAAGGTTTCAACATATTCAACCCCGTTGCTCTTCTCTATGTGGCAACTATGTCCTTGAGAGAAATTGGAATTTATTAAATATGATTTTATTCTGGAGAAATTTTCATATATTTTGTTGGTACTCTCTATTTTTACCTCGAAGAATAAGGGGAAAGGGCATCTCTTCCGACATTTTTAGTTTTCTGGTAGATGTTTCTGATTAAACACTTAACGAACGGAAAAGTGATTTTTGATCAACTTTCTTAGAAAGGATTATTCTATTCGTTTCGTGATTGAAGTTTCACACTTGATGCATTTGGTGTTTGCGGTAAAGCCGTCGAATAGTGTGAAACTACCGTTTTTCGGGATTATTTAGTCGAGCATCCTGATACCTGCCTACATAGATGTCCTACCATCATAGCGGTCAATAGCTAATTCTGCAATTTTATTGGAACCCTCTACAGAGGGTTTTAATATACGCTGAAGATTCCTCCAATTTGAACCTCAGTTTGGTGAAATAAAACCTTTTGGTGCAATAAAGTCTTGATGGAATAAAACCTGAGTCAAGGACGTTTTGGGTTTTGTTAGACGAAACAGCGATCCAGAACAGGTCAGTCCATTCCATTTTCCCTTGTTGCCAACGAAATGAAGTGATGACTACCCCGCCAGTTTGATTGATACTCAAAAACATTTATAGATTCGATGATAAATACTTTCACGATTTCAATATTCGACCACCTGTAAACGAAAGGTATAGCGCTATAAACTTCGTATCGTCGATTCAATATTTTATGGAAAATATTCGTGAATAAGGAATTAATTAAGAATCACTAGAGTATTTCCATGATATCATTTTTTTTTGTAACTATACTCAAATTACACGTAGAATCACTCTTTTCTGGACTGTTTTGTTGATCTGTTCCACCCCTGTTAACACATTGAGGGATCGATATAAATTCAAACTTTTTCATACATGAAAAGCTGATGGTCATCTGAATAAGCGATATTCAGTATTATTTCGTGATTTAGGCTGAATTATCTTTCAGATTGTTTGTGGTCAGCTGATGAATATATCAACGATCACTAACTATATTTCGATCAGTATTTATTTTTGTTCAAGCATTTTTTAAATTACGTGGCGCCTAGGGATAAAATCTAGATATATCTAACATTTCGTCAGAATTATCGGTTTAACTGACAATGCTTGAACCTAGTATTTGAACATTCATTTCTTGTTGGCCATCAGATTGTTTGTTTTGATAATTTTTTTTGTTCTCGTCGTGAATCCAATAATCTCTTCAATATTACTGTTGGGCCTTTCGCGCTGAGCTAGTTAGGCAATTTTTGCCACAATTTTTATACGACCCTGAGAAAGCCCTTTTGGAGAGAAACCACGGGTTCAACCTAGGTGAGTACCTACTCGAGATTATATTTTTATTTGTCTTGTGGTCAATCTTGCATTTCAGATAACCTGGATGCGATAATAAATTATAAGTTATATTTGTAAATTTTGAGACGTGGCAAATACTTTGAGATGATGGTAATGATTCTTTATGAATATTTCGGATGCCTTTCGGTTTTGAATGAACTGTCTCAACTTTGTTTCTCAAAAAGCTAGATAATAAATTCAAATCTGTGATATTGGAGGCTTCGATATAGCTGAGCTGATATTATCATCTCCTATTCCCCCAACAATCAAAGAAATTTTATCAGTTTCGGTCAAATCAATTTGCAAACTATCTATTTTTGAAAGATGGTGAAAATGGTATTCATAAAGACAGGCGCCTATTTTTGGCCTATGATTCACTAACTCAATGAGCATTCTATAAAAATCACGATTTGATCTGTAATTAAGTCTTCAATAATATTTCTTTCCAATATTCCCAGGTGAACTTTGACCAACCCAATTCATTTCGAATTATCCCCTCGTACCAAATTTGTGCAGTTCCTCTCAGTTTGCAGAGAGTCTGATGGTACTTAATAGTTGAGTCATTCCAACCATATACACCAGCATAATAATCTATTATTTCTAACCATTTTCCAATATCATCTTCAATAGGGAAGAAATCAGGAATGATACTTGAAATAATCGTATTACTGCTTCTAGGAGAATAATTTACATCGCTCACCCCAGTAGAGACTTGACTAACTTGGCTTTGACTCGGTTGCGAACGTGTGTTGTAAGAATCAGTTCGACGGCGTTTTCGGAAGCGAACTGTCGCTGACATCTCATCTTCCGAAGGCTCAGGTCTTGATGCATCCCCATCGGAACAGGTATTACTTTCACCACTTGATGGTTCTTTGAAAATACTCGACTTATTCTTGAGCATGGTTGGTGTTCTGACCACTTCTGATGTTAGCTTGGTGGACGGTTATTAGAATAAAACACTCTGGATACTGCACGATATCCACTATATTCACAATAGGTATCAGATACAACCTAGCCGTATCACGGCTACTTCTTAACTACCTAATATTACTCATACGTCGATAAATTCTACCCAAAATACCCGTCACCTTTTACATAACCCCGTGTGTCATCAATAGATCGACACTCATTAATCTTGAAGCACTATACAGGGCGTATAGGTACGTAGCTCCTGGATACGATACTCTCTTACATTAACATGTCCTCCTTGCTACTGTTACACAGGCCATTATACTGCCGTCCTGCACGGCTACATTCAACTTTCTAAAAGGTCGATCAGATCTTCAGTTTGTCTAACGGGACCATCAGAATCACTCTCCTCAGACGTACTCTCAGACGATTTCACTGTGCTCCTGAATGGACGCAGTGAATCAGCCGCCACTATCGTACTGAAGGCCCTATACCCTTTCAGACCCTTTTCGCTACAAATTTTTTATAACGATCGCCATGGAAAATTTTAGTAATGACGAAGGGTCCTGAATAAGGTTTGTTCAATTTGCTATTGACCCCTTTTTGCGTTACAGTACCTCCATCACGCCACAATACTAAATCACCCTTTTTATATTGTTTCGATAACTTTCTTTTATTATCGTACCATTCTTTCATTTTTTTAGCAACCTTCTCTACGTTTTCTTTCGCCTTCTTTCTTTTGTTGTCAATTGGCTCATGACTTGTATTGGCTCTGGGCTCAACATCTCCCAAAAGTCTCCCTTTATTATTGAACATAAGTTCGTACGGACTGTATCTAGTGCTATTATCGACCGTATTATTTATTGACGGTGTATCAGACGATACACCGTCCACCACTACGTGAAGCGATCTGCCTGAAAGAAAACTCGATAAGAGATGGCAAAGCTGAGGTGGTAAGCCGTATGATGGTAGTTTGTGAAGGATTCCTTCGTGCCAAACACGGTCGAATGCTTTCCATATGTTCAACGCGTCAGCTAGAGATTACCTGTGTTCTTGTAATGAAGCTTGCCATGAATGGGTGACGTAGGCAAGTAGATCTCCAGTAGATCTTTGGTGGCGAAAGCCGTATTGTCTATCATTGATGTTTCCTGAGCTCTCCAGATATTTGATAAGCTCAATATTGATGGCTTTCTCCATCACTTTGGAGATTACTGATAACAGGGTCATGGGCCTGTAGTTGCTGGGCAGGTTCTTGTTCCCTTTTTTGGGGATTGGTTGGACTATAGCTGTCTTCCAGCATGATGGAAAAATACCCGACCTGTACGAGACGGTAAACAACTTGCAGAGAATCGGTGTTAATTCTGGTGCACATTTTTTGAGGATGATTCGACTGTCAACGGGTGGAATTTCTGGCGGCACTTTTTCTTGGGAATCTGGAGTAGAGTTTGCTGCGAACATCTCTGCAAAAATATTTGTTTTTCTTTGCGATGTTGTTGCTAATCTGCATACGGTGTACCGGATTAAATTGAACGAGTTGATAGCAAATACATATTATTACTTAATAAGGAAACAAATTCAACCGTGGTGAACTATTGGGGTCTGATTGACCGTTGAGTAAAATGTCAGAATTTATGAGTTTGTTGATTTCTAATGAATCAAAATGATTGACTTTTATTCCTTGATCTCCCAAGTTTAGAATTCCATAATCATCATCAAAACTATGATTGTTTTCTGATATATTGTTGGCGTATGTTGAATTTGTCTTCTTTTCCAAAAAACCCATCTTATGTTCATGAATGCGCTGATCAAACGTACAACCTGTCTTACCGATATATGCCTCAGGACAAGATCCACAGTTGAGTTGAAAATTTCGTCTTTTTTATTTTTGATAAACCTTCCCAACGTATCATTTGTTCGATATGCTACTTTTGAGTCCTGTTTATGTAGAAATGATTTTGAATATTATTCTTGATTCTTGAATAGCTGTATTATGAAGTGGTCAAGAAAGAACACTGTCGATCAAATAAAGGTTTTATCCATTGTTGACTGCAATCAAAACATCAACAATGAGTACAATGTTGATTTCATAGACAGTATTCTTTCTAAAACACTAATTCCGGAATTTTACATGTGGAAGATGGAGGAATGAAACTCAATCATATCAAATCATTGAAAATCAACAATTTTAAAAATTCTGACATTTAACTCAACGATCAATTATTAGACCTCAATAGTTCACCACTGTTGAATTGGTTTTCTTAGTAGGTGATAATATGTATTTGCTATCAACCCGTACACCGTATTGTAATGAAGATATTGTGCCTTATTTTCGAAATTGAAGGTTTATCGAACCTGTCTACAGGAACTAATTCTTCAGGTTGGAAAAGTACCTAGGATATATAAGCAAGCCAAGGTTAGTCTAGTTCATTCATTCATAGTTCATCACCTGACGAAGCTACTGTGTTATCGAAACATGTCGTGTGTTTGAGAATTTTGTGGAACTCTTATCGTTTGTGGAGATTTTGCATCTGCCATGGATTTCCATCAAGTAACGGCCGAGTCATTAAAAAAAATCGAATAAGTGCGTTCTTAGCAAAGTCAACCTGTCTACGGTAGATCGATGTTTATCCGTTTCTAATGAAATAGTTTCATTGTAACCAATTTATGCAAGTGATTTTCCAGGAAGAAATCGATATCTTGCTAGTATAGAAAAAAACTCAGCAAAAGTTCTTCGCTCATACCTACCCAGCTAGCACCAACATATGAGTCAACACATATGATATCACTTGGGACTAAAATTAGGTTCCACTAATGTAACGTGCGCTCTAGAAGGAAATATATTTTGGAATAATGTGATGTTTCAATTTAACATTGCCCCCACATTAGTGAGACTTAAATGAACTACTTTCCCCAGGAGTTTTTTGGAAAAGTTAATGTGATGAATATTTTTGGGATTAGTTAGTTCATACGCGATGTCTAGTAGACATGTTAGGAATGTAATCTATTGTTATCTTTTCAAAATGTTCCTAGTTCATGCACACTGAAGTAAAATCAATATATAACACATGAGTAACATGTTATGTAATTCCGAACGCACTAAGAATTTATCAACAATGAAGAAAATTTCCTTACCTCACTCTTTCTCTAAATTGGTTCAGCTATGAAGGTTATGTGTAGCGTCCATATAGCGTCCCTCTGTTTTCATTATAAAGCAGTTATTTTTGCAGGGTGTTGTATATTTGACGGTGCAATGATAGCATAATTGAGATGATTCTTTTCTATGGATTTTTGCTCGTTCCAGGAGCTAATATGTTTGTACTTTTTGATTGACAATTCGTCGGCACCGCCGTAGAATTCGACAAACTTCATCCAAGAGCATGCAAAATTGATATTCATTTTGCGATCAGATTTTCGAGATAGAGTTCCAACTGCAATAGAAAATATTCCACACCTTGCGATATTTTTCTCAGTGAAACCTAGATGCAATATTGATAGTGACTCCTGAATCTAGAATCGTGTCAGACATCCAGAAATTTCATAATATACAGGGTGTTCCATTTAATGAATCAAAACCAGATCCATATCCGGTGACACCGGAAGGAAACGGGAAGGGAAAAATATGTGAAGACTTCTCTCTTCACATATTTTATTTCATTTCGATACATTTTGATACTTCGAACATTTTGGAAGTTATCGCTTGTCGAATATATTCATTGACACTCGGTATACAAGACTCGTTGGGATAATAAGATACTCACTCTCAATGCAATAGATACCTTAGTAATTGAGTATATATCACTTCAAATAATTATAGATTATTTTGACAATGTTAGTTGCAAGAAACTTGGTGCCTCTTTGACTCTAATGATAATTAAAAAAATAAGCAGGTAAACGTGTTATGAACTGCTAATTTGATGATAACTACAATCGTGTCGTTCTCCGCCTCTGACCCACCCAGTCGTTCACTTCTGATAAGCAATAATTATCAGCGAGAAGTTTCACGTAAAAATCTGAATAATTTGTCTGCTATCGTGCATAAAATCGCATATAATAGCGTAATTGATTGAATATATCCTACAAGCACTTTCTTAAATAACAATAACTGGATAACTGATGGTTGCACCACACAGTTCGTGAGGTATGTGGAGGAGTGAATAATGATCTGAGAAGAACAGTGGCATTTCTAGTTGGGTACAGCAAAATTTTGTGTTGTGAAATCAGAAAGTTTTATTGGTATATTCTGTAGGTTTGGAAGAATCTGAATCTGTTTGTCGTATAGAGCAAAGAAGTCGAAAACTATTCGTCATTTCCTCAACACTATTTCAGAAACAGCGTGAACCTTATATATCACCTCATGTTAATGACTGATGGGTGTTACAATCAGCGTTTCTAGTTTTGTTTTAAGTTCTGGTTCTCACGAAGAGGGATTTCCTGTAATGTTCAGAGAACATCGTGAGAACCAAGGGAAAGAGGGAAGGAGTTGGTATTCTTTTTAAATTTCTGGAGGTAATATGCCTCGGGAAACACCTTCCTTGGCAATGTGTTCCAGAGCCTCGCTGTTGGTTGGATGACCGAGTCTTTGAAAAGAGATGTTCTGCAGGTCTCCAAAGTGACCACGAAGGGATGCGAAGCCTCAACTCGCAGGGACTGCCAAGGGAGGAACAATTGTTGATATTTCAGGAGAGCATCGTTCATGGAAATATCTATGAAATAGAGCCAGATCGCCAACTTTTCTACGGTGTTCCAGGAAAGTGAGTGAGTTTGTGATCGAGGCATCACCCACGAGACGAATTGCCCTTTTTTGGACAGAGTCCAATAGTTTCAGGGTATGTTTGGGTGCTTTACTCCAAATATGGGGACAGTTTCCAGGACAGGTCGGATCTGTACCTTATAGTTCATCTGCAGCTGACTGCAAGTGAAATAGGTCCTGGCCCGTAACAGAAGACCACGTTTTTGGGATGCACTATTAGCACTTGATCTCACCTGATTTTCCCAAGAAAGGGTATTGCTGATAGTAATACCAAGCATGGAAATGGATGTCTTCAAAAGTATGGTTACTCCTGAAAAGCTCATGTTGGGCACAGTGAGATCGGCTTCTCTAGAGAAAAGGCATTCTTGTGTTTTGTTTGCATTGAATTCTACCAAGTTATTGGATCCCCATTCGAGAATTGTTGCCAAGTCCATATTTACGTTGTCAACATTTCTCCCTCGTTTTTCCTTATTTGCCTGGCTGGTATCGGAACTGTGGAAGAGAAGGCGGTGTGGAGGCTACTATCATCCGCGAAGCTGTGTACTGGACATGAAGTTGCTTCCAAGAAATCGTTGATATTGAGTGGAAATAGTGTTGGTGCTAGAATTGATCCTTGTGGAACACCAGCATTTATGATAAGAAAGTCAGATGAATTTCCGTCGACCACTACATGGAGAGACCTGTTTGAGGAGAAACTAGCTAGCAGATAACATAGCTGGAGAGGCAAGCCATAAGATGGGAGCTTTGCTAGGAGCCCGTGGTGCCAGACCGTGATGGTTGTATTCGCAATGTTGTTGAAATAGTACTACTATCATCATGGAAGCTTCTCCTGTTTGCCTTGGTGTTGTAGTACATACGGAATGTTCTGTCTTCATATTAAAAAAACAATAGTCTTGAATGTACATACATAAGCGTCTGCAAAGAGATTATCCCACTAAGCAAAGTAATATCTCAACAATATTGCAGCAGTATTTCAATGTGATGTGTAAAGTTACATTAAATATTCTCGCTATCTTCCTGCAAGGTCGAAGCGACTACTGAAACGGACCTTCCGCAATATTATGAATGTGATGTTCGCGGATGAATGTACAGTAACATTTCATATACAATGAACTAATGTAATGTTATTGTAATATTTATAATTGACGTTACTGGCAACAAGAAAGGAAAGGTATAAGAAAATCATATTTGCTATGTTATGATCTACAAAGCAGCAATTTTCTGATAATCGAATAATTGTGTCGACTATTCTATAATTTATGAGTAAATTGAGAATATTTCAAAAAATGTTCGATTTGAGGATTGTTTAATCGGTTCTGGAAACATTCATTTTTGAATGTTCAAACATTCTCTACAACCCACTCAAATACCTACGTTTTCCTGAATATTCCGCTGCGAACCATGAGAATGATCATTTTTGCAATAATCCATTGATATCTCATATGAATATCCAAGGTTTGCTGAGAGTATTCTCATAATATACACTGAAGAGATGATCTTGAAATATTCACTAGATAATATGAATATTTCTGAGGATCCAGAGATCATTCTGACGAACGATATTTGGGGTTGTATTTGAACGAACGAACGAACAACAGCTAAGATGAAATATAAGCTTTGATGATTTGGGCGGTGATTATAATATCGCAATGAAGGTGAACAAAAACTCAATTTCCGTGTTTCAGTTATCAAAAGGATTGACTTCATATTATCCTCAATGTTTTATCAAGTTCCTGATGAAGAGCCACTGAAGACTCGAAAACCCAAACAGAAACAATAAGACAGTAGGTACACTTTGTTTTACTTCGACTGCACACTCGAGGGAATTCACGAGTTTGTGCTATAAATATATGAGTAGGTATACGAATGATTATATTATAATTTCATGTCATTTATTGTCGATTGAACGATCCGCTCAGATCAATGAACAATGTAGGAATTTGTGAAATGTATACTCAACCTAGAATGACTGATGACTCACCTAATCATCAACTGCTAACTGCAATTCAAAACCTCCCTTACTATACCTTATATCACATATCGCCAGATCACCACTATACTTCAATTTATGTTCCAAAATATATTATTTATGAGTATTATTTGCCATTCGGACGTGTGAAACATAATACCTGGTACTGAAGCCGAACAGAACAAATATGGCGACTGAGATGCTGGCTCTTGTCGACTGCAAGTTTGCATAAATCATGAAAATTATCCATATCTCAAAGTGGTCCAAAGTAATTTCGAAAGAGAAAAAATTTGCTCAAAGTCGGTCGACCACACTTCATATAAAAGAATCAAAAACTACATGTAACCGGTTTCGGCGCAACGGCCATCATCAGACAAAAACGTACCTGTAGAATAGTGAAATATACAATATAAACAATACAATCAAAAAAGAGTGAATTTAAAAAAAAACATATCAAAGTATGAAGCTAAGTAGCATTAGGGGAAAACAAACATGACTGGCAAAACAAATCGTCAACGAGCTATCAGAGTCATCAGGCACATGTGGTTCTCTTCAAATCCAGTAAAGAGCCAGAAAAACTGTCTCTGAAATGATAGAACATCTTATCGAGTATTGGTTTTTATGAACTACCTAATGTAATTAAGGAAGCCATATCAGTGATCAGTGAGCTATGGAACACGGAAATGAAAAATTGAAAGGTGAACAAAGACTTTGACAGTTGAACACAAAACGATAGAATTGTATGACAGAACCAAAATGACCGTAATGACACAATAGAACAGTGGTAGGTGACATCAGGAAATAAACAAAATTGTTTATTGAGAAGGAAAAACAAAGTATGAAAAAAAAGAGAAGAAGAGAACGGAAAAAGGAGAAGAGGAAGAAGAACCAGAAAAAGAAAGAGAGGAGAAATTGTCACTATTGAGAAACACAGTGGTGGAGAATCGACTGAAAAAAGTTGGGATATGACAAATAAATTATGAAAATTGTAAGGTTCTGAATATATGTTCACATTCTGAATTAGTTTGATCATTGAGGCATTAAACGTTATGGTTGTTATTTCCATGATTTCAGGGAGGTTTAAACTTGGACCATTATTTTTGAGGTTTACAGAAAGCCATCTGCAAATGATTCTATGATTCCCTGTTATTCCAATCACCCACATTCTCCTAAATACTCAGCTCACAATATTTTTTTCCACAGAGCTTTCTCACTACGAAAATTATCCCTTTGAATATGTCATGACAATTTATTTCAAACTTCATATTGAATTCAGACGAACATTTTATATTATTTTCATCCATCCATTCCAACCTCCATCTCCCCCTGTATATAAACCTCTGGGATTTTCTCAGGCATTATCCACCCAAAATAGCTAAACTTTTCAAGAACTTGAACAAAAATACAACAAGATCTAGACGAATTTGAGAGACTTAGAGCATTAGTCAAATCAAAAGTAAAAGAAGCACATAAAAAATATTTGAACGAAATACAAAAATCAATAAATAGTGATCCAAAACAATTCTGGTCCTTTGTTCACTCAAAAAAACAACAATCCAGAATTCAGGGAAAAATGGTTTACGACAATGTCACACTTAAAGATTCCACAGATATTATAAACTCTTTTGCGAATTTTTTCAAAAGCGTTTACTTAAAACCTGTTTCAAATAACCAGGATTGTAATAATGATATAAATGATGATCAATGCATGTCTTCCATTGAGACAATAAACATACGAAATATAACTGTCAACGAAGTAGAGAATGCCATGAAAAAACTCAAAAATAAAATGACATCTGGTCCAGATCTTATACCAGCATTCATTATCAAAGATTGTAGATTTGCTTTGGCTATTCCACTCGTGAAACTGTTCAATATGTCTCTCAAAACTGCCAACTTTCCCTGTAAATGGAAAATTACCAAGGTATGTCCTATTTTTAAGGCTGATGATAGAGCAAAAGTAGAAAACTATAGACGTGTGTCCTTACTATGCAACTTTGCAAAAATTTTGGAAATAGTGATACCACATATCAACACGGTTTTATGCCAAAACGCTCAACTAATACAAATCTAGTTATCTTCACTCAATATGTGCCTGAAATAATGGATAAGCAGGGACAAGTAGATGTAGTATACACTGACTTTTCAAAAGCGTTCGACCGGATTGATCATGATATTCTGCTGAAAAAACTTCATTATTTTGGATCATCGATCAAAATGATATCTTTCTTTCGCTCGTATCTACATAAAAGGGAGCAGTATGTTACATATAACGAACATGCGTCTTTGCCATACACAGCCAGCTCTGGAGTTCCTCAAGGATCAAATCTTGGACCCTTACTTTTTCTCTTGTTCATAAATGACTTGTGCGCCGCACTGACGTGTGAGAAACTAGTATTTGCAGATGATTTGAAAATATTCAAAAATGTGCCATCAGCTGATGATTGTTTGGAAATACAAAACAATTTAAATATTATCAGTGATTGGTGCAATTCAAATAGACTACAATTGAATGCGACAAAATGTAAAACTGTATCATATAATCGAAAACAGAATCCAGTTCTATATCATTATGTAATAAATGATATAGCAATAGTTCATGAGAATTTTACTAGGGACTTAGGAATCATATTTGATAGTAATTTGAGTTTTATCGGGCACATAGACAATAAAACTAATGAGGCTCTTATAATTCTTGGATTCATAAGCAGAAGCTGTAGATCATTTACGGATATGCAAGTAATGGAAACATTATACTATTCTTTTGTAAGATCGAAGCTTGAATACGGATCCATGATTTGGAATCCACATTACCAGGTTCATAGTGATAAACTAGAGAAAGTACAGAAAAAATTCTTGAAATTCCTACTATACAAAACTACTGGTGTATATCCACCTAGGGGACAAAATTATAAGAATACACTGGAAATTTTTGAATTCAGCAGTCTTGAGCTTCGCAGAATAATGATGTCAATAACATTTTTATACAAAATAGTACACCATGAAATTGATTGTCCAGATATTGTTTCAAAAATAAACTTTTATGTTCCACGAATTGGGTCTCGTCAAACTCAAAAATTTCTATGTAGTCGTGCAAATACAAATTTAATGTTGAAGTCACCTGTAAACATTATGTGTTCGAATTTTAATAAAATATGTAGAGACTGTGATATTCACCATAGTAGTCTGGGGCAAGTTTTGACATGCGTCAGACAAGCTCACAGGAGGTTTGTAATGAATAATGATACCTGATCATATATACGTATATATTTTTTGGGATGTACTTAGCATATTAGTAGTTGTTAGTGCAAAGTTATCAATTTTTTTTCATCTGGTATATTTGTTATGTAAGTATATGCATATAGTTTTTATGTATTTAATCAATCTATCAATTTGTTAGTCGAATTAGGCTTTGTTTATTCTGGTATTAGTTGATTTATACACTTGTTTTATGTTTGAGTTTCCGTCCTGTAATTGGCGCAAGCTGTTGGACGAAGTACCCTTAAATAAATAAATAAATAAATAAATAAACATTCGTATCTCTTTCAAAACAACTTCTAATCTCAAGCATATTTTTGACAATTTCAAGGATAGGACCCCTCATAATAAAATATATAAGATCAGGTGTTTATGAATTGAGTTGCGATGATTGTAATGCTGCTTATATAGGTCAAACAGGAAGTAGTTTTGAGATTCGATTCGCTGAAAATAGTAGACTCATTCAAATTTTTGTCTGCTGTCGATCCGAATTATCCATCCTCTTTTGCTTATCACATCATGAATTCCAATCACTCTTTTGACGTCAATAGTGTGCAGCCCTACTTTTATGGAAAATAGGTGCATTTGCGAACGGCAGCTCTTCGTAAGTAGGCACTATGGGTTCGAGTTATCAAAATGAGTTAAAATAGCAAAATCTCAGTTATCTAGCAATCATAAGGTTAAACAAAAAAAAATGGGGCGCCACTACAACTTTTAATGCAAAAAAAAAAGTTACCTGGAAAGTTGAGCAACCAGATAATGGATAATATTAGTTGTTATCCCAGACTGAAAGACCTAAATTCACCTTATAGAGATGTTGTGAGTTGGAGTGTCATGTCAATAAACAAATAGAACAGTCATATAAAATACCCGAAACATTTAATTATGATGATAGGACAGGTATTGACAAATATGCATAAATCAAAAAATTATACTTATTTCCTGTTAAGAAAATACACTGTTGCCTGGTACTATGTAAATGAAAATGTTGCAGAACGAGTCAGTAGATAATTATTAAATACTTAAAAATCGTGCGTAATCAATTAGCACTGAGATGACCATTTCGCGCACCCCCACCTTGGTGTATGAATACCGGTCTAATCAGTGTGAGAACGTACTGCGACAATGGCTTTTCACGAACTTGAGAAAAGGCCGCACTATATTGTTTCTTTCACAAACTAAAGACCGCTATCTTTAACTCGTTATGTTATTTATGTGATTGTTCGTGAAAGACAGTCAAAATCGCATTAGATATATGCTTTAAGTACAACTGTTCTGTGCACGGAGTTTAAGGAAAATTACCACATTCAACGACGACGATCCCTGAAAGGGTCCTTTCGTCAACGCCTGCAGCCGAACAAGAACCTTCGAGAGTCATATTTCTTCGGTAAGTCTCTTAGTGCTGAACGAACTTTGTACTTTTGCCTACTTATCATTTCTAATCACTTTTTGAAAATATCAGTTACTATATGTCCATATTTCTCTTATATAATCGAGCTTATCGATCTGCAACAGGAAATATATGTAAAAAACTGATATTGTACTTGAAAACTCTAGAGCTCCTGTAAGGACGTGTTATAGTCATAGCAGATTTAAAGAAATATTAAATATGGAAGAATTCTACCAGCGCATAGTATACTATGTGGAGGGAGAGTATGTACCTTTCATATGTGATTTCATCAATTTATGACCTGGTTATGATTTAAAAATGGTCCATTATACACACTAGCAATAGGCATTAGGAGTGAATGAAAATGAAAAATAAAAATATATTTTCATGTCAAAAACCTGTATGGTGCGTTGAAGAGGTTTCAATAATGCTAACTCTTCGTTATGGTTTTTTATTGAAAATCAGTACGTATCTGAAATATATCTGACATCAAATACCTGACATTGAACTAGACAAATGTCAACTAATTTGAAGAAATATCATATCACACGTGAATTCCGATATTATACCATTCTGAATAGATTAACAATTACATTAACATCTAAGAACAACTTACCTGAAATACCAGGGTTTAAAGGTTGATGATCTCAGGAGACAATCTCACAATAACTAGCCCAAAAAGCTATTTCATATACAATTGATGATCAATGACACACAATACAGAGCTTCTAGATCTCACTCACTTATTTATTACAGTAGGTTCCTGAATTAGGGAAACGTGGTTATGCTACAGTGTCCTACACCAGTTATCCTTGATGAATCGCTTTAGTGCCACCAGATGAAACTGCTGCGGGGAAGGTTGGCGGAAAGCGGGGTGCTGACTTCACATCCCTGGATGTCAGATGACATTGACAAAGTTGTCGTATTTTCATCTTGAAAATCCATCATCAGGAAGAAACAGGGGACGATATCCAGAGTCCAGATTCCAGACTAATATATCGCCACCGAAGGCCTTGTAGAATTAACAGATCCTGGTAGAGCAATGACTCCTGGGAAGAATAGTGCTCTTGGTTGGATAACTCCCGTTGTATAACTCCCGGTAAAAACTCCCGGTAGAAACTCCTGGTAGAAACCCTTAAATATTTCATGAAAATGAGGTTCTGAATTTCCTGACTGCAGAGAGAAAAAAACGTGGAAATAAAGCGGGATTCACCTTCTATGAAGGGTTGGGGATTGAAATGGTCGTAATGACGATGGAGGTAGGCACGTGGCTGCCTGGATGATGAACCATGAAGATCCTGCCTCTTACACCAAAACCAGAAAAATCTGTAGAGTCCAGCAGTCTTTATAGATCAGCAACAAATCCAAGATATCCTGATGTGATCCAGAACGCCAGGCAGTACAGGACTTCAGAAGCCGGTTCACACCACAAAACTGGCACTTGATCACCACGAAGAATTTTTCTGAAGTGAGCTCTTGTCTCACGACCGAAAGAGAAATCCCTCCTCCACATTTCCAGAAACTCGAGAAAAAATAAACAGTTTCCGCTTTTCAAATTGGCGGAAAATTTGAATATCCAAAATAAAAGATGTTATCGCTACTCCCAGAGACTTGATTCTTTCCAGATGGCTATTTGAACTTATCAGAATTGATTACTTAAATGACGTCACGCCTTTGGTCCGTTTTCTTCACGAATACTCGGCTGAGTTCAAGGATTATAAACTCTACTCTCCTTGGGCGGAGTTGGCTCGGCGATGAATCAATCCGAATCGGCGTTTGGCGCATGACAAGTTTGACACTGTTGACAGGGTGTCATCATGACCGACAGCTTATTGACGTATAGCGAAATAACAGATCAACAAAATCAAAACATCAACCTGAATTTATCAAATGCATCAATCGAGAAAATAATTCCAAACGAAGTTAATTGATTCGCAATGTTCAATTCCTAGTGAAATCATCCGCCTCAGCATTCCTGGAAAATCCAATACCAATCGCCTTACTGTGATGAAGTTTCAAGTGGAAATAGCAGTGTGAAAAGTGAGTATGACAATGTCTCTGAAATGGTATTTCATATTACTCTATATCATTTATCTCTTTCAGATCAGTTCCTCTAAAAACCATCTGAATCATCCTTCTACTTGGATCACAACAGAGCAGATATAGCAAGAGATATCAACGTATTTATTGAAATAGTATTTATTTTATGTACAATGTGAAATCTCAGGTGTGTATCCACATATCAGGTTTGAGAATACTTAAATAATATGAAGCAGATAGAGTTCAATTTATGTTATTGAAAAACGTTAACCATGTTATTGTGACAAAATATCCTGTCAGATGTGCTCAGCAGTACAGAATAGTATAGAATCAGACAAAATATACAGTAGTAGAAATTTACATGCTACAAGTGATTCAGACATTCTTCACATTTGCAATGAAGGTCCAAGGTTAAACCTCCTTGGAATCATGGATATTCAGATATGCATCAACAATCATAACGTTCCATGTCTCAATGATAAAACTAATTTCGAAAGTAATCATATTTTTAGAACCTTACAATTTTCATGATTCATCTGTTTTGTCCCAACTTTTTTCAATAGATTCTCCGCCACTGTGTTTCTTCTTCTTCTTCTTAACTTCCTGGCCTCTTGTCATATGACATACAGCCAAATCCAGTTTTCTTGTTAGACACTTTTTCTGAAGGGTGCACAGTCATCAGACTATGCATCTGGATTCAAATTCCATGCCCTTCATTGGGTGAAATCAATTATAATGATGGGGTAGGATGTGGGTAGAACAGAGGTATTTTTACTTTTCTCGCTTTGTGGTGTGTCCAGAGCATTTACACATGGGTTTGCACCAGGTTTTGGAATGAGGTATATTTTGGGATTTGCTGTTTCTGTGAATAATAAGAGAAAAGTATAATATTATCAATCTAGATTGTTCATGGTTTTTTTCATGCTACTGTCATGCAAAGCGTGATAGGAGTGGGCTAATTGCGTCTGGATGCAGTTAAAGTTCAATACTGTTTTCCTGAAGGTATTTTATCAGTAGCTTAACTGGTAGTGAGAGTGTTTTTTCTAATAAGGAGTATATTTCTATAGGTGTCTGCAGATGTTTTGTCAAGTTGTGATATAACTCCAAGTTCTGTTGCGTCCTATTCGGACATCCTAGGAATACATGGTTGAGGTCTCCATACTGGCCACAGGTGCATAGTGCATCATTTTTTATTCCTATTTTATACAGGTGCTGTGGAGTTAGGCAGTGTTGGGATCTCATTCTTATTATTGTTGTTATTGTTCCCCTGGTTGCTTTCATCTTCCTAAACCATGGTCTATTGTTCGGAACTGGATTAATTCCTGCATACATTTTACCTTTGAGTTTTGCCTGTTCTTTGTATATGCGGCACCAGTTTTGCCATATTGTTTGTTTGGGTGTTGTTATGATATCACTAAAATGTAACTTGAATTGTTGGATCATGTTGTTTTGTCTTCCTAGTTTTGCAAGTTCGTCTGCTTCTTCATTTCCTTTTATCCCTGAGTGGCTTGGCACCCACATTAGTTTAATATCCTGTCCACTCATCATACTTTCGACTATATGCTCTCTTGTTCTCAGTGTGATCATATCGTTTCTTGCATTAATTCCCTGTTTTATTATTTTGAGTATCGCGCTTAGTGAGTCTGAGACCACCAGCAACTTTTGTGTCACTTCCCTAAACTGTTCCACTGCCTTTTGAATCGCAACAATTTCCGCCGTGCATATAGATGTGTTTTCTCCCAGTCTTTGGGATATTTTAACTTCTGGTAGTTTCCCCGTTATTCCAACTGCACATTTTCCTGAGTCTCTATCCAGCGAGGCATCTGTGTACACCACTGTGTATTGGTCATATTCAGCTCTCAGCAAGTCCATGAATTCCTGATGGCATGTGGCACTTCCCTTCTTGAGTTTTGAATTTATCCATTCTATGTTCTTGATTTTTGTCCAACAGTCTACCTTGTAGCAGGGATGTCTTTTTGTTTTGTTTATTTTGTCTACATATTGTATTGCCAGGTCAAGGCCCTCCAGGATGTCTGGTGGTGGTTTGTGTCTCCAGTATCTCGGTTCTTCGTTAAACAGTCCATAAAACGCTATTAGACTCGCTCCAATTTCCTCATCAGTGCGTGCCAATATTTTCATGCAGAATTTGGTGCATAACCATATCCTTCTGTTTGCCAGTGCTAGTTCGCTCGCTTCCGCAAGCAAGACATTCGTTGGTGTAGACCTCATACATCCCATAGCTACCCTCAGGGCTTTATACTGCACACGATCCAGTTTCACCCAGTTTGATTTGGCTGTTCTGAAGATGGCTTGGCTCCCGTACTCTAAATGTGTTCTGACTATACCTTCATACACGTTTAATAATATGCATGGATCGGCTCCCCACCAGGTACGTGTAAGTGCTCTCATAATATTGATGCCTTTTTGCGCTTTTCCACAACAATTTTCAATTTGGTCCCTCCAAGTTAACTGGCTATCAAATATGACTCCCATGTACTTGTATGAATCAACCCATTCTATATTTTCTTGTTGTATTTGAATCGGTGGTGGTCTGATTCTCATTTTCCTTTTGCTGAATATTATGGCTTTCGTTTTGTCCACTGATATGGGCATTTCATGTTCTGTCAGCCATTCATCCACTTGCCTTAATGCCGTTTCCATTGTTGTTACCAAATTTTGAATGGATGTGTGTGAGTATATGAGCGCCATATCATCTGCATACTGTATTATTTTAACATCTTGTATTCCCGATTTGCTTAGGCTTGCAGAATATAAGTTGAAAAGTAATGGGCTAAGTGGGGAACCTTGTGGTAGCCCTTTGAATGCTTGTTGCGGGCCTACTAGTCTGCCAGAGTTAGGTGATCTAATATACACATTCCTAGTGTCCAATATGTTTAGTATAGTTTTTATAATGTCCTCATTGACCTGTGCTTCATTTAGTTGTTTTTTGAGTTTGGGGATTGATACATTATCATAAGCAGCAGTTATATCAAGAAACACGCAGATGGTTTTTTCATTACGAGTGAATGCTTTATATATTTCTGTTGATAGATATACTATATTTGCTAGGGTTCCTCTACCTTTCCTGAAGCCGTTTTGCAGACTACTGAATGTTCCCTTGATTTCCAGGTGGTGATCTAACCTCATCTGTATGATCTCCATTAGTTTTACTATGTTAGATGACAGTGTTAATGGCCTGTAGCTGTTATGGTGGTTTGCTGGTTCACCTGGTTTAAGTATTGGTGTTATAATATGTGTTTTCTAGTCTTCTGGGATCGGTATTGTTTCTTTCAGAATATTGTTATATATCTCAACTAGTTTGTTTTTCATGAATTCAGGTAGATTTTTAATCATTGAATATGTTACTTGATCTTTTCCAGGTGCCGTTTCTTTCTTTTGTTGTATCACCGTTTGCAATTCATCTATGGTTATCGGTCTTGAGGGTTGTGTATTTTTAAATTCCCTAAAATCCTCATAATCTTCTGTTGGTATCCTCGGCTGTGTGAGTTTATCTAATAGGGTTGTTATCCACTCTTCTATTTCCGTGCAACATGGTTTTTCCGGTTTTTGTCCCTTTGAGTATTTTCTCACTACCTTCCATATTTCTCTAGTTGGTGTATCCCTATTAAGGGTTTCTGTATATTTCCTGAAACTATCTTTTTTTTTGTTTTCATCCTTAGTCTTGTCCTCGCTGTAGCTCTTTTATATGCAATGTAACTGTTTTCTGTCCAGTCATTCTTGTATATCCTCAACGCTTCACTTCTTTCTCTACTCAAATTCTCGCATTCATCATCCCACCATACAGGTTTCTTGATGAATCTTCTTTTCCCAATTATTATTTTTGTTTCTGGTATGGCTGCCTTTGCTGCTTTCTCTACTTTCCTATACCATTCCTCATAATCTCTGTAGTTTTCTTCCTCCTCAAAGTTCTGCTCGTATAGTTTCCAATCAGCTTTTTTTGTGTTCCATCTGAATATAGGTTGGTTTTCATACATTATGTTTCTGTTGGCACTTATTTCTGATTTTGTTGGCATGTGGTCGCTTGTGCCAGTAGTATCCAAAACATCCCAATGCCCTCCTACCGCAATGTCTGTTAAATCAGGGCAGCTTTTATTCTGTCCTGGTAAGGTTACCCTGGTTGGCCTGCCGTCATTCAAGAATACCATATTGTTGTCCTCCAGTGCTTCTATAAGCTGAGTGCCTTTTGAATTAGATATCCCTGATCCCCATGCTGGATGTTGTGCATTCAGGTCACCTATAATGATGAATGGTGCCTGTATTGTCTGGAATATTCTATTGTAGTTATTTCTAGACATATGTATGTCAGGTGGGCAGTATATAGTGAGAATTTTGATGTTGTTCGCCATAATTTCAATAATCTGGATTCTCTGTGGCAAGTTGTTTATGTTTAATTGTATTTGTTTAAATGGTATTGCTTTGTTGATCATGCAGGCCACCCCTCCATGACCATCATGTCTATCATTTCTGATGATGGTGTAATTGGGAAACCTTACTGGTTGATTTGGATGGAGGAATGTTTCATTTAGTAGGATTATTTGTGGCTTTCGTTCTGCTGCTGATACTTTCAGTTCTTGGAAATTTGTATATAAGCTTCTGATATTCCACTGGAGTGTCTTCAGCTCTCTGTCCATGCAGGGTTGTTTGATGACATTGTTTTCAGTATGTACCGTCCTCATCGGACTGTAAATCTGAGCCTTGCTGTGTTTCTTCTATTATCATATTGTCTTCGAACATGTCTTCTGACCATTGTGAGGAGTTTGGAGTATTATTTGTGTTCCTAGTTCTTTGTTCATTCTCGAGCGTGTCTTTTGCTGGTTTATTTTGGATTTCAAATATAATTTTCTCTCTAGTTGTTTCTGGTAGACTTGTTTGTTCTAATATTGATCTGATGAATTCCACTAAGCCAACAGCTTCTATCTGCTGTATTGACTCTGTTTGTTTGTTTGCAAATATTGATCTGGTTGCTCGTCTGTCAGGTGGTGGTATTAAGAGTTTTTTGTGTGCATCTACATTGTATCCGATTGCTGGTGAGGAGGGCTTTCTCTTCCTTGTGCTTGCAGCTTGAGAGCAGCTTAGTCTTGGTGTATGTTGTTCTGCATTCCTTCTTCTCTGATGTACCTCTATGACGTTCTGTGTTGTATTCCTATCTCCAATTGCTGGAAACTCCTGTATGTTTGCTGTAAATTGTGATTTTTGGTTTCTTTCTTGGTTTTTTGGTATCCTTTGTCCTGCTTCATTGTATGATAAGTTCTCAAATGTCATGAGTTCTTTTATATCCTTTTGTCGTCCATATTCTCTGCATGATCTGTCTGTTGCTTTATGATTTTCTTGGCAGAAAACACATTTATTCTCTTCTCCTTCACATTCATTTTCTTCATGTTCTGCTGTGCATTTAGAGCATCTTTTTTTGCTACGACAGTGTTTTTTTGTGTGTCCAAATCTTAGGCAGTTATAGCATTGCAATACTGGGTCTACATATACCTTGACTTGTGCTTTATAATAATTGACTAATACAGTTTCAGGTAGTTTCTTGCCCCGGAAAGTAATCACTACTGTTTCTGTAGGTATGTATTCTACTGTTTTGTCTTCCTTGATGTTTCTTCTACTTATTCTTCTAGCTGCCAATATGGGTCTAGCTGCTACTCCTTCCTTAACAATTTTCTCTATGGTAGTTTTTGTGCCTATGCCTCTCCCAATGCCCTTGACTGATACTAATGCTGATGGAATGAATGCCGTCCAGTTGTTTTTCTGTAAAACTGAATTTGAAAGAAACTTGTTGGCGTTGTTTGTATTAGTGAACTCAATTCCCAATCTGTTCCTTCCTTTCCTGGTGATTTTCTTGATGCCTGTTACCGATTCTCTCTTCAATATTTTCCCAACCGCTGTTGGGTGAATATTTCCAACATTCCTGTCACTACTCTCTACAATAATTGAATATGGGGGAGCATCATGTACATCATATTTTTCAATCACATTATGGCCTACCTTTTGGAACGGGTCATGGTTATCATGGTTGTCAGGTGGTTTTTCCTAGGTTCAGCTCTACATCGCTATGAAATGAATTCAATTTAGTTGCGGCATTGCCACGTATCCAAATCCCTTCCTGCGTCGTTCACTTTCTGGCATTGGTGATAGATTATCTCGATTTTTCTGATAACTCTGATCTATCGGTATATTGGAAATTTTTGCATCTTGCAGTCCGAATCTTCTCAAGATAGACTCTATATATTTTGACTGCTTACGATAAAAGTAGCCATCTTCATTTGGTCTGACTTCGATGCCTAGGTAATATCGTAAGATTCCAAGGTCCTTGAGTTGAAACTTGTTGCTCAAAAATTTTGCTACCTGGTCGATCTTTTTCAGGTCTTTTGCAGCTTCAAAAAAATCATCGACATATACTATTAGGTAGAGTTTCTCGGTACCATAGTCTTTGATGTAAAAACATGAATCTGCTTCGCTCTGCTTGAATCCGAATTCGTTCAGGCAGTCGTTCAAGCGATCGTACCATATCTTGGCCGCTTGCTTCAGTCCATAAATGCCCTTCCTTAATCTGCACACCATTTTTTCTTTACCTTGAATGGCGTAACCTCCGGGCTGCTGCATATATATGGTTTCTTTCAAGTCGCCGTTGAGGAACGCGGTTATTGCATCAAAGTGTTTGACTTGCATCCCTTTATGACCTGCTACTGTTAGAAGTGTTCGCAGGGTTGTTTGTTTCACGACAGGCGCGAATACTTCGATGTAGTCTTTCCCGTATTTTTGCGTGAAACCACGCGCGACAAGTCTGGCTTTATGCCTTATGATGTTTCCATCGGCATTTCTTTTTGTCTTGAAGACCCACTTGCACGTCACGATGTCTCTGCCGTCCGGCTGCATCACGACTTCCCATGTGCCGTTTTTAGATAGGGAATCAATCTCTTCTTCCATAGCCTTCATCCAGTTGTCTCTGTCTGGCCTAGAAAGGGCCTCTTTTACACTCGTTGGATCTTGTACTTCAGTTGCTAGGTTCAAAGTGTCCATATACCTCTCGGGCGGCACGCCCCTATTAGACCTTTTAGAGCGTCGGAGTTCTGCATGATCTCCCTCAACTTCGATAGGTCTATTTTCAGCTTGGCTGCTGCTGGAATCGTTATCTGTAGAGCAGGTCCTCTCTTCATGATCATGGTTGACGTTCTGCTCGTGGATGATTCTTGATGGAGTTACTTCAATTTCGTCTTGGCACTGTACTGTCGGCTTTATTATACCTTTATTTTCAACGAACCTCACGTCTCGGCTAATCTTGATTTTGTTGGTCGTTGTATCTAATAAACGATAGGCCTTTGATTCGTTCGAATACCCAACAAAAGTTAGTTTTATTGCACGATCATCTAATTTTCTGCGCATTTATTCTGGTACATGCATATACGCGGCGCTACCGAAGACTTGTAGATGACTGACGTTTGGCTTCTTTGAGTGCCATAATTCGAATGGTGTTTTACTTGTTGCTTTAGTGGGGAGCCTGTCTTGTAGATAATTAGCTGTATGAATTGCCTCTCCCCAATACTTGATGTCAAGATCGGCGTCGAAAATCATGCATCTGGACATGTCGAGATCTATTTTTTCTTTCGGCAATTCCATTCTGCTGCGGTGAATAGGGCGCGGTGTATTGCACGAGAATCCCGTTTTTCTTCAGGTATGACTGTAAATCCTCATTGACGTACTCCCCACCTCGATCTGATCTGATTATTTTGGGCACTTTATTGTACTGAATAGCCCGGCCGTTTCGTCTTTATGGCGCATCAGGTACAGATGTGTATACCGGGAGTAGTCGTCTATTATAGTCAATATATACTGCTTCTGGTTTGGTGTAGCTGTCTGCATCGGCCCGCATACATCCGTATGGATGAGGTCGAGTACTTCCTTCGTGTCAGTCTTAGATTCCTTTGGAAATGGCGCACGTGTCATTTTCCCTTTGATGCAGCACTCGCATGTTTCATCCTGCCCGCAATCCTCTACCTGGATTCCAGTAGCCAGTCCTTTCTCCGTTAAACTTTTGATTGCTCCCGAGTTCCGATAGCCGAACCGCCTGTGCCACAGGTGGATGCAGTTCTCGGAGCATTCCTTTTTTATTGGTGCTCTGACGACGCCTACTTTTTCAGTGCTTAAGTTATAAAGGCCCGAGTATACTTTTGCTATAGCCAGCATTTTCTCGTCCTTTATAAGCATGCAGCAATTATCCTCAAAGGTAACTGTATAGCCTTCTGCAGTGAGTTTTCTCACCGACAATAAATTCGAGCCTAAGCCGGGAACGAAGAGTACGTCTTTCACTCTTACTTCCGAAACATTTTCATAGGCGTCTGTACACTTTATGGCCACGGTTCCAACACCTTTCACTTCTAGGCTATTCCGGTCGTCTGCAAGCCGTACGTGGCCCCTTCTGCTGGAATCCAACTCGTCAAAGAAATCTGGATTTTGCACCATATGGTTCGTTGCTCCTGAGTCGATAATCCAACTGGTTTCCTTTTGCTGTGGATCTGTTACTGTAGCGCGTAGGCAATACTCTGTATTCACAAGATAGCAGTAGTCGTCCACGTCATCGACTGTCACTTTATTAGCTTCATTTTCCTGTTTCGCCTTCCAAGCTTCATACTTTGTGCACTCACTTTTCATGTGTCCGTGTCTTTTGCAGAAAAAACATGTCCTTTTGGATGTTGCGCATGATGTACTTGGTTGCAAGCTTGGTTTGCTTTTGTAGATAGCTTTCATAGCGGTTTCGTCCGATGCCTCGCTTCTTGCTTCCCGCGAGTCCTTACGCCGCATATATTCGTCGATCAACTTCCCTTTGACGAAATCTAGCGTAAGGTCCTTTTCGGCCCTACCCTCTAGAATGTTACTTATGATTTAAATAATATGTGAAACAAACAAACATACCAAAAGCAACGCCTGTCTTTGAAACAACTTCTACAATACAAACAATGAAAATGCGAATTGCGAAAATTAGGACAATTTTTTGAAATTTGGGCCCATTTTCATTGTCGTTATTCCCACAATCCAAATTTCTATTTAACTTGAAGGAGGTAAACATAATGATACAAACAATTTGTCTCTACTACGCGGCTTTTGGGAGAGAAGTCAGCAAAATTTCGAATCAATCCAAGATATATTTGATTGTGACGATGTTTGACAGGTCATTACACAAATATAAGTGTATTCCGAAAAAAATTTAAAACTTGGAGACCCTGTGAATGTGCCTGTTGTGAAAAAATATATAAATGGTCGATGAACAAATCTGATTATACCGTAGCAAAGCAATATTTCCACAATACAAATAAATGGAAGAACTATGACGTACAAGTCACCCCGAAATAGTAGTAAAAATTAGAGTCACTGGATGGTATTAGTTTGATAAGAGTTCGGACACAGCTGAACTTTTGTCCTTTTCTATTTTATATAATACAATGGTTTAAGTGAATAAAAGAATAAGACATATATTCTGCTCTTTGTCTTTTCGAAATCCCTAGTAGCGCCTGATTGTCAGATACGATTTTAGAGGTTATATTTTCTGTCAAATCAATCATAGCCGTAGATGGACAATGGGTATAGGGTACAAACACCCACTTCAATTTATGTGATACACTTCTAGCAGAACAACTGTTATATAAATAAAAAGAATGCATGTAACAACATTTTAATATGAGAAAATATACACATATGGATAAACTCATAGCTATAATTCCTTATCGTATGTGGAACTGTACTCCAGTGATGAGTATGATACATGAAGTTAAAAGGTATAGGTATTCTCAATATACAGGAAGTAACATAAGTACTTTCAAGTGAAGTATTCCTGAGACAATGAGAAATATAGTCTATATATATAAGCTTTTGTGTCCGGAAATGCTTCATTTCGGAGATACAGAGTGTTGAAATAAAGGGAACAAATCATTTTTCGATAAAAATTCGATAGGAAAAAAGTAGTTTATTTTGACGAGACCTACCAAATACTTGGTTTTGTAAAGTTCTCAGCAACTCCACTCAGCGCCCTAGGAGCTAAGTAACATAGATCGATATATAAAATATCTCCAAAACGATAACGTCCAGCGTAATTAAGGCCCTTATAATAATTCCCTTGATACATAAATAACTATTCACTTTTCACTGTTAAATTTTAAATTTGGTCGGCACCAAAAACGCCATTCAATAATATATCACTTTGTAGTTTACTTGCTTTTCCTTGTTTCGTTTGGAAATTCTCAATTTCATTATGTAATTTTGTGATCATTTCCTCTTTTCCATGATTATTTTGTTCTGTATTTTGTGTGATGATAATAATGGAATTTTGTTCTCGAAATCGCCTGCTTTGTAAATTGATGGAACAGCAGATTCTCACAAACAGATTTTAAAATCTTCTGTTCGAAAATGGGCCTAAAATATAATTTCATTCTAATCAGATGCTGTTATAAAAGTGAATTTTAATGAGTACCTCACAAATTTCGCTCGTCTTCAAATTGATTTTGCACCCAGGGCATTTCATATCTTCCTTCCATAAGCGAATGGTTGATATTTGTTTCGGAAAATTGAATAAATAATATCCATTTTTTCAGAATTGGCACAATTCATTACACAGCAAGTAATTTTCATAGCTGCTTCTATTTCGAATGTATAATCATGAAATTTAATTTCAATTCTGACGTTTATTATTGTCAAATTCAAACAATTTTGAATGAAAAAGCGCGGGACGACTATGGTGCTCTTGTCACAATGCAAGGTGTGAAACTTAATGAATCTAAACATTCAAAAACCCTAACCGTTGTCATTTCTGTGTCCGAACTCTTATCAAACTAGTAACATCCAGTGACTCTAGTAAAAATAAGGAAATTATCCATACCTTGACAACGCCGCAACCGATTTCGATTTTTTCTCCAGTGATGAAAAGGCGAGAGATGTCAGAATGAATTCTTGAATGAAAATACAAGGTGTTCCATTTGAAAAATTCTGATGAATGTCATCTGAATCTTGCAAAATTCTGAATGCAAAATTGAGCACCCTGTTGAATAACATGTCGCAAAATTACTGGATTGGTATACGTGGGACCTTGATTCTACCGTATGCCAAAAATATTTTCAAAATTTGAATAAATGAATAATCCATGCCCAATTCAACATGACTCTTCAATAATGGTAAAAATAGATTTATCAATTATAACTCGGCCACGCCGCAACCGATTTCAATTTTTTTAACAGCGATGTGAAGGTGAATCTCGGCGGAATTGATTCCGAATGAACAATTCTGGGTGTTCCATTTAAAAAAACTCTTCTTCGAGTTGTTCCGCTTTTATAAAACACCCAATAATGTTTGAAATATTTTTGAAATGAGCAACTTAAGTAACTGAAAAAGTTTTTTCTCTAAAGTTTTTTTCTATAGGTTATGGCTTTCGAGATATCGAAGAATTACGCACTTAATGGACACACTGTGTAGTGTGATCGGCCGACTTTTAACTACTCGTTTTTCTTTTGAAATTACATAAAATGGCGTATCTCTATCGATACAAAATGTAGCATATTGTATATTCCAGCTATATTACAATTTAAAATCAAATATGTCTTGCATATCGTGAGTTGCAGCATTATTGTTTTCAGTGAGCTTCTGTTATCCACAAACTCGATGACGTATCATTCTCGATGAAACAATCCAATAGAAAATTCAATAGTTCTACCTGTAACGTTGCATTGATATTGTTCGTAGTTGATCCATGTAACGTTGCAAGTATAATGGGAATATATATGTATAGTTGATGCAATATCGCTATTGAAACTGAATAAAAACGGGATTTTATAACTAACAAACAATTTGTCAGTAGGTGCTCCTGTTATATTGTTAACTCGAATATAGCAGCAAAATTGATACATTATTCAATTTTCATATTACAGAAGGAAGCTTCACAATAAATTATGAGAATATCATGTAACATTACAATCACATTCAGTGGGTACGTACTTGTAGGTATCAGTGAACAATAATAACAGAGTTACACGTTCCAATATGACAGACGTGAATAAAACAACACAGGGAATATTGAAAAGTAATGAACAAACAGGAATGTTGGCTGCCCCTTAAAAGCATGCATACAGTTTTCTCACTGACGTGAAGGAAATTACTGTTCAGCACTAACAACTTTCAAGTGATATAAAAGCTGCAAGAAGCGGAAAATATATTCCCAAGATAGATATGTTTCATTGGAAAATTTCATTTCATTCGAATATAGATATATTCCTATTATTTGTTGGGAAATATGACACGTTATGATGGTTATTAGTATGTCACGGCATCGAGAGCCAGCGTTTTTGGGCGAAAAGTATTTTCAATGATTGCTAAAAGTTTTGTGATGATTTCAAATTAGAAATGAACGTATCGAATACTTCCAATACAAGCTTTCAGACAAACGCCAGGCACACATCAGTGACACCTTGGAATATGATGAAACATGTCTATCTTGTTCAGCTACTTTACACCTCAACAGCTTCTCATGATCTACAAAGCGCAGATACGGCTTGTTCTAGAATACTGTTCCCACATATGGGGTTCAGCACCAAAACATACGCTGATGCTCTTGGATTCCATTCAGAGAAGAGCCATTCGCCTGGTGGGTGACGCCACACTCACTCACTCATTGACATCATTGGAACACCGTAGAAAGGTCGGCGACCTTTCACTTTTCTATCGATACTTCCACGGGAAATGTTCTTCGGAAATCTCTGCTATCATCCCTCCACTAGCAATACCAATCAGACGAACTAGACAAGCCCAGTCAGCACATCCTTTCGTTGTCAACCTCGAAAGATGTCGAACAGCACTTTATCAAAAGACTCCTTCATCCATAGAACGGCTAGGCTCTGGAATTAATTGCCTGTGGAAGTATTCCCAACAACATATAATCTCCAAAAGTTCAAAAAAAATTCCAATACCTACCTCCTGTCCCTATCCTCCCTAGGAACGCCCGATGTTCTTTGAACATTATAGGGATTCTCTTTCGTGCGCTCCAAGCGGTAAAAAAAAAGGTCGGAAAGCGCACTAACATGTGTCATGCATCACAAGTCAATGGAATGAACATCATCTCCACAGATATGGTTTACCCCAGGATGTTATCTTTCCTACGCTCATGGTAATTCGAATTCCCTATAATATGGGACTTCTGTGGGCCTGAGAATATACGCGTTTTTCGGCGTAGGGTCTTCCAAGCGGCTGAATTTGTCGGAGGTACTGAGCTTCCCATAGTTCGTCTCGTTTTGTTATGAACCGGCAAAATCTATCCTACTCAGAAAAAGTTACAGGTTTAATTTACAAAATATCAACACTGCTCTAGTGTTTATTCTGGTAAATTCCTCTTCGGAAATGTGCCATAAAATTTCAGTATCACATTAATAACTATTTTGGTGGCAATAAGGTGGATCCATTATATTTCCGGATTAGAGCTTTCCCTGACTCTCTCTAGTGGAGAAGGGTCGTGAGTAGAAGTGGTGTAAATTATGAGCGTCACCCGCTTCATTTCACCCCCGAGAAAAAAATTTTTTTATCGCTTGGAGCGCACGAAAGGGAATCCCAATAATGTTCGAAGAACATCGTGCGTTCCTAGGAAGGATAGGAACAGGAGGTAGGTATTGGAATTCTTTTTGAACTTTTGAAGATTATATGTTGTTGGGAATACTTCCACAGGCAATGAATTCCAGAGCTTAGCCGTTCTATGGATGAAGGAGTCTTGATAAAGTGCTGTTCGAAAATAAAGACCCAGAGTCGAAATTACAAACATACACTAGTTATCGATCATCATATATATTGCCTCAATTATTCAGAAGTTCACATTATCAAAGTTGAACTGCTTACTCTTCGATACCAGTGGAAGATGCACCTACGAAACGAACAGACCTAGACTCGGCACCGATTCACACCGGTCTGCACCGGCCCAAAGGAACACACCTGACAAATGAACAGATCTAGAATTTGCACTGGTCTACACTGGCCTGCACCGGTTCTAAGAAACACACCTGACAAATGAACAGACCTAGAATCTGCACTGGCCTGCACCGGAACAAAGGAACACACCTATCGGATGGAAGCCTTGGAACAGACCTACTCTTTGTCACAGAACAAACCTACTTTGACAGCTAATCGGTTCCGAGCCACCGAATCGATATAATGACTATAATGACATTTGACAAGGTCAACCAAATATAGTGAAGGTCACTGGAGTTGACAAATTATTCGTGACAATTATGTACCAGGACTATAATTCCCTAGAAAATAATAATCGAGTGGTATGCTGGTCACTCAGCTGTACCCTATTCGGTAATTTTGCACTTATCATGCGATGGGTTTTTTTTCGAAATTTTTATTGGTACTTACGTATTTTTGTCTGAAAAACATGAATTTGATAACGAAAATGTGAACACACCACTATTTATCGAGATATTTCAAGAAAAAGTTCGAAATGTTGCCTTATTTTCCCCCTTGTGTTGGATGCATTTACAGGTACTTGCTCTTCTTATTTTGTCATTGGACACTTTATATTATTATACTCATGATGAACTTCAAAATGACACATTTTAAGCTTGAAAATTCAACAGAAAATATGATTTTATGGCGAGTTTTTCCTATTTAGTGAGCAAGCAATATACCAGATGACGGCCATAGGCAATCCAAATACCAGATGTCAAATGTCAATAGATTGCTTTGGAATGACATTACACACGTCATTATTTCAAATGATATTCTACCTTCTTCTCACTAAAAATGGATAAATTCACAAGAAATTCATATTTCTAGTTGACTCATATAATAAAAAAAATGTGTCCAACATTGTGTGATATATATATAAATTGTCCAATGATGGAAAAAGAAGGGCAAATTGTTCTAAATGCGATCTGAAGACAGGCGGAAAAGAAGGTGAAATTTATAACTTTTCAGTTTGTTCACATTTTCATTATCAAAGTCGTGTTTTTCAGACAAAAATACGTAAGTACCAAAAAAATTTCGGAAAAAAACCCATTGCATGATAAGTGCACCCCGCCTATTCTATTAGGTTACCTTGAAAAATAAATTGTTTCCTGTGAGAGAACTATCTACATAAGCAATACTTCAGCAATTGTTAAGTGATGTTGAAGAAAATGTGTATGCATTAAATATCGATATTCAAGCAATATTCAAGCAAAACAACCAATGAAAGGTATGTGGACTACCTTTAGTATATAGGTATACCAAAGGCTCACAGAGTCCTCCAGGCTCTTAAACTAAAGTATGATTGTGATATCACATAGGGTGATGATGAATACTAGAAGAATCTATAGGCAGGGGAATATTGGTTATGACTCCATGGTCATCATTAGATAAAGTAAACTATCCTTGACCCTAGAGCTCATCTGTTGTGTTTCTGATGATGTTGAAGTTAGACTAAATCGATCAGGATATGAGGTTGATTTCCTTCAGTGATATGAGAGAGTGGGATAAGTGCTGACAGAAAACGACATGCAGGTAACAGAACAGTGCAAAGTCAAGCAGAAAACAAGTACAAAGCTGAAGAATGACTGATCGTGAACCACAAAATCAAAAGGCCTAAAAAGATTATTCCATATCAGAAGAAGGGCAAGGTACATGCAGATTGTGGATACAAAAGCGACACTTTCAGTAACTACAGCTTACCATGAATGTGAGGGGGCCTGAAAGTGAAAGCTTGAAGAAGCTGATATTCTCAAAGCTTGGCATCTGGTTCACACTCACAGTAGCAGAAACCTTTTCAATGTATGATTGATCCTGAGTTGACACATTTTTCAGATACACTCTCGAGCTCTACAACTAACAATCAGAATTTCCGGAGGAATTCTCAACCTCGAAAGCGAAATTTCAACAATAAGAAATTGAATGAAAATGTCAGTTCAAATGAACAAGTTAATGTTACTAGTTCAAATGCGAACTCATCAAGTTCATCGGTGTTATGTTGGAGGTGTTTACAACCAAATCATACTTTCAGGAACTGTAGAGCTACTGAAAATATCATCAAGAAATTTTGTTTCAAATGCGGTTGTGCAGATGTAACTTCGAGGGAATGTATAAAATGTCAGGGAAACTATAGAAAGGAGGTGAAGTATTACGACTCTTATTTCCCTCCAATATTTAAAAGAGTCAACCCAATTCAAATTTTTGCGATCCCAAGGAATGGAATGATCGGAAAAATAATGTAAGAGATTTTTATAAAAATTATGTTTTCCATAGTTTAAATCGCACCTCTTTTTGTACAGAAGTCACGTGATAACAGACCATATATTTCTGTAAAAATTTTTGATCAGAAAGTAGTTTGTCTTTCGGACAGTGGTGCCAATGTTTCGGTTTGTGATAAAAAATCAGTAGATTTACTGAAAAAACTTAATCTGAAATGGAATAAATCCTTTTTGAAACATGTGACAACAGTTGATGGAACTGAACGGGAAGTCAAGGGTGTTGTTGATCTACCAGTTTGTGTAGATAACATTGTTCAGGTTGTTCCCACTATAGTAGTGCCTTCACTGCCCCACTCAATTATTTTTGGAAGCGATTTTTGCAATCAGTTCAAGATCAAGATCGACTTCAAAAATAGGATTTGGAATGTGCATAGTGCAGAAACGCATAATTCTATACAGGTTGTCTCTAGTCATGTTAATGAGATTAAAAATTCAGATTCAAGTAATTTGTCAAATTTATCTCCTTCAGAGAGTGTTCAAGCAGAACAAATTATAGAGCATTTTGAAGAAATTAGCAGTGAAAGTCGAATTGGTCTTACAGATAAAATTAAGATGACAATTGACACTGGTGATTCAAAGCCATTTCGAGTTAAGCAGTACCTTATGTCACCATTTACGTTGAAAATTTTGAATAGAGAACTTGATGACATGCTGAAGTTAAAGGTGGTTGAACCATCTCAGAGTCCCTATAATAGTCCAGTCCTTTTAGTAAAAAAGTCATCCGGTGAGTACAGATTTTGTTTTGACGGGACAAAACTCAATGAAGTAACTAAGCACGATAGCTATCCACTACCTCGCATAGACAGAATTTTGAATTTGCTCAACAAACAAACAAACAAAAATGTGTCGTCACGTGAGAAAACTTCATTCAGTGTGCCTGGTAGGGAATCTTTTCAATTCACAGTAATGCCATTTGGCTTATGTAATAGTTTTCAGACTCAGCAGAGGCTTTGTGACGCTCTATTTGGACCTAAGTTTGAATCACATATTTTCACATATCTGGATGATATAATTATTACTTCAAAAACTTTTGAAGAACATGAATCACTTCTTGCTGAGGTAAAGAATATTTTAGGAAATGCGAATTTGACAGTAAACATAAAAAATGTGAATTTTTTAAAACATCCCTCAAGTACCTTGGTTATGTTATTGATAGAGAAGGACTCCGCACAGATACGTATAAAGTAAAAATTCGGTTCACGCCGCGCTATTCAGCGCAGTGCAACTTTGTTGAACGTAATAACAAGACAGTTGGACAAGCAATACGTAGCTATATAGTTGAACTTAAGGATTGGGACAAAGAGTTATCTAAGATACAATTTGCTATTAATACATCTATACATTAAGTGCATGATTATGCCCCAGCATTTTTGAATTCTGCTAGAAATATTCCTCAATCAGGTAACTATTATAGTAATATATCTGATACAGTAGGGATAGAGTTAAATCCTCAAAGTAGATCTGAGTTTGTGGAAAATATTTCTAATTTAGATACAGTTTTCAAAGAAGTAAAGAATAAATTGCATCAGGCTTACCAACGAAATTCACGAGCATATAATTTGAGAAAGAAAGATTATTCTTTTAATATTGGAGATAAAGTTTGGCGTCGAAACAAGGTGGTACTGTCAGAAGCTGCAGTAAAATTTAGTTCAAAACTAGCACCCAAATATGTTTTGTGTGTAGTTAAGAAAAAGGTTTCACGTTTAGTTTATTCTCTGGAATATGAGAATGGTAGAGTCAAGCAGGAGACTGGCATATTAAGGATTTGAAACCTTATTTCGGGTCTAACTCGGACATTTCTGTCGGTTAGTTTTTTGAGATATATTTTCGAGAAATTTTTGGAAATTTTTGGAATTTTTTGCAAGTTTTTTGAAACTTTTTAGTAGCTACCGTGAATGTGAAAGTTCACAAAAACACCCTTGGAATGTTCTACATTGTGACATTTAATATTTTGTATTTAGCATTTCGAATTTTTTGAAATTTGAAAATTTAGCCCCTGGTTTGAAACTGTCAGATTGCAACAGTTTTCAATTTTTCTCATTGCTGATGAGTAATATGAGAGTTTCGTTTTTGTACAGTATTCAGAGTTAGGTGTAAGTTATGTAAATATTATGTGAATATCTCTGTTCCGGATAATTTTGGATATTTACTCGATTATGAATTCTACCGACTTAGACTTCCCGATCGTGACCTCCCTTGGGATGTTTAGTACGCATAGCTACTACCCCAAGTCAATCCCTGAATAGAGGTATGCATTTGATCTCAAAGGTCAAATTTTTTTGGGGTAGAAGTTGGTTATCCCTGGATCATTCCTAAAGCTACCTGATCTTGGACATGTTCCCAACCAGTGTTATCACGGCAGTAACACCGCTGTCATTTATTTCCACTGTGTTATGTGGACAGACATAATCAGTGATGGTCCAAATACTGTTCCATTTCTTTTTCGGTCGGGCTAAGAGCTGGTTATCCCTGGAATTGTTCCTAAAGCTACCTGGACTTGTTCCCAGCTAGTGATTCTATCACGGCAGTAACATCGCTGTTTTTTCAGTTTTGCCACTGGTTATGTGGACAGTCATAACCTGTGATGGTCCATGCACTGCTCCACCTTAACTTTTTGGAAGTGATCAGCACTTTTGATGCTGATACTTCACATTTATTTGCTGTGGGATATTATATTCAATTTTTGGTACTTATATTCCCACAGTATTTTTTAGTGAATTTTTGAGAAGCCAAGAGCTATTTTTGGTTTGTAGGGACCTTGGAAGCGTAGGGGTCGTGGACAACAATGTGATGTGGGTCGTCATAGTTGTCTCATGACAGGTTGAGCTGACGAGATATATGTCTTGTTGAATTTTTGTTTAGGCGGGTTCAATGGGCAGATTTCTCGAAAGTACTGCTCTTTTGCTTTTGCACTTGAGTAGTCTCTAGGGACGACCTAACTCTACGTGAATGGGAATACTCCCGAACGTTTTTTGTTGAATCTTTTTGTTTCAGGTTTGGCCTGTTTAAGGTTGGTAGCCGTATGTCACCCCGCAGTTGAACGGTGGACAGCTGGTTGAATCAAAATTTAAAATTTTACACCTTCTTTTTTGTTTCCACCTTGGGATTATTTAGTGAGTTGCCTTCGTTCGTTTAGGAGTTGACATCTCACTGAATGATTCTAAATGCAATTTCAATATTTGGATACTGATATTCGTCTCGGTGATCTGAAGTACTTATCCCTGTCTGATTCTATACTATTCTGTACTGCTGAGCACATCTGACAGGATATTTTGTCACAATAACATGGTTAACATTTTTCAATAACATAATTGAACTCAATCTGCTTCATATTATTTAATTATTCTCAAACTTGATATGTGGATACACACCTGAGATTTCACACTGTACATAAAATAAATACTATTTCTATAAATACGTTGATATCTCTCGCTATATCTGCTTTGTTGTGATCCAAGTAGAAGGATGATTCAAATGGGTTTTACAGAAACTTATCTGAAAGAGATGAATAATATTAAGTAGGTAATATGAAATACCATTTCAGAGACATTATCATACTCACTTTTCACACTGCTATTTCCACTTGAAACTTCATCACAGTAGGACCGTGGGTATTGGATTTTCCAGGAATGCTGAGGCGGATGGTTTCACTAGGAATTGAACATTGTGAATCAATTAACTTCGTTTGGCATTATTTTCTTGATTGATGCATTTGATAAATTCAGGTTGATGTTTTGATTTTGTTGATCTGTTATTTCGCTATACGTCAATTAGCTGTCGGTCATGACACCATGTCAACAGTGTCAAACTTGTCATACGCCAAACTCCGATTCGGATTGACTCATCGCCGAGCCAACTCAGCTCAAGGAGAGTGGAGTTTATTAGGGCCCCTTGATGGAAATTGACGTTAAATTCATCTAACAGGGTACGGACAGATCATAGCTGCATTCTTTTTTAATGATATAGAGACTTTAGTTTTGTCTACTGGCATCCCTGACATTGCTGTCACGTCATATCCATGAGCGCTACAAAAAATCATTCTAAATTTTGATAATAGGTATGTACAGGGTATTTACTTGTTGAGGAAGATCATATTGCGAACGAATTTTGTAACTATGATCCGATTCTATTCTAAATTGAAAGATATCTGGGATTTTCAGGGGTTGGAGATAATGATTATTTCGTCAAACTTGGAAAATTCAAGATGACGGATCCAATATATAGCGAAAGAAATTTCTAATTATGATCTGATTCTATTTGAGATTGATATCTGAGGGTTTTCGGGGTCGAAATTCATGATTTTTTGTTAAGATTGGGAAATTCAAGATAGCGGATCCAATAAAAATCAAAATTGGTATCTGGGGATTTCCGGGGTCGGAGATTTGAATTATTTCGTCAGAATTGGGATATTCAAGATGACGGATCCAATATGGTGGACGAGTTTTGTAATGAAGATCCGATTCTATTAATGATTGATATTGTATCGTAAAAGTTGGAGAATTCAAGATGACGGATCCAATATGGCGAAAGACATTAGTTTATATAATTATTACTCTACCACAAATAGAAAATATGTACGATGCAAGAGTGAAAATAGCGTGCCTATAAGTTATCCTGCGCATACCTACTTCTTTGTTACTGTCATCAATAAATAATTCGAAAATGACTTTTTATTCAAAGGAGACGGAAAAATGAGGTGAATTATATTGTATTCTACATTTTCCAACATATTTTACGTATTTTTTTTATCAGCCTACTTTTCGTCCTAGACGAAGTTTTATACTTTTATACTTTTATAGTGTACTCCATGAATTCTTCTCCGAGTTGGATTTCTGAAAATATATTCAGCACATATGACATGACGAGTACCTATAGTAGTTTAGATACCCACATCGAGGTTTCCACCATTTCTCAATCATAAGGCTCTGCTCATTCAGCTCATAGATAAACTACTGCTCAGCTTGAAATCAGAATTCATTCAGTCGATTCAGTCAACCCTGGTATACAGTCTAAGAACAGTCTCTTCTGGTGAAATACATTATGAGCTTTCAGTACAATTTATATGTTCCCTACCTCGCAAAGATTATGCTGGAGTAGTAAACTCTGAAACTAGAGGATTGTTCATCTATCTCTTGGTATAGTTGAACCAGGAATTCCATATGGAAATTACGTATGATACGCCAGTGACCTCAATATAACCTAAAAAACAACGAATGTCACAAATCTAGTGTTTATCCCCAGAATTGAATAAGGATGGAGCCATATAACTGTTTCACAAACGCTTTAGAGTGAGAGGAGACGAGGATCTGTTCGTACCCTATTAAGATGACTTCAACGTCAATTTCCATCAAGAGACCCTAGAGTTTATAATCCTTGAATTCAGCCGAGTATTCGTGAAAAAAGGTGTGACGTCATTTTAGTCATCAATTCTGATTGGTTCAGATAGACATCTGGGAAGAATCAAGTGTATTGAAGTGTTTTTGACCAGCTTCATTACTAGACTGGGTTTGATCAAAATCTAAGTACCTGAGCCTGATTCTAGTTGAATTTCACCTGTTCGAAAGCTCGAAACCTGAGAGAGCTGAGTAATGCATTGATTCCTGACTTCACAAAGCTCCTCCTGGTAGTAAACTCTCATGAACATCATTACAACCCTAAAGGCTTCCATATTTTTCAGCCCTTTGCTCATGATATGAAATTTGATTGTTTAGTGGCCATGGCCATGAGCCATGACAAGGTGGGAGTTTTGACCAATGAGATTCCAGATCTACTTGTCCTTGTGCCAAGGCCAAAGCAGTGCATAAATACTGAAGACAGCCAAGGATTCGTGACTCTCTAAGCTCTTCTGGACAAGTCTACACTACCTGATCTCCGTTGCTCTTCAAGCTCCGGATTCTTTTGCTGATCTTTTAGTGCTCTCATAGTTCATTCGAAACGAGTGTAAAATAGTATTATATAGTGATTTCCTGTTACACATGTAAGTTTGTATATTTTTCACCAGTGTTATTCATCCTGTTTATAGCTTCATTTCATTCCCGTTGTTTTTCATACCGATACTCACCCGACCTGTGAACGAATCCAGAAAGTTGTATTTACGAATAAACGGTTTTTTGTGATTGCATATCCCATATTTCTTTCGTTGTCGTCATTGTTGTCAGTTCCAAATAGTTCAATGATTCATTTAGTGATTTTCAATATTTTCATTTGTCAAAATTGCAGAATATTATTATTGACTGACGACTGACGGTGACGGCTGACACTGACAAGCCAGTGGTCAACTCTTCTTCTTCTTTTCCTTGAGAAATCCTGTGCACCGGTGTCTCTGTGCTTTGTGTCCCGTCCGGCGGTGTTCTATGTTTCATGAATTATTGACATTAATGGAAAAATATAATTGATTAACCTCACTAAAAATCCGATATCAGAAAATTAGAAAAACCGAAGGAAAAGAAAAGATAAATAGAAATTGAATCTGTTTAATTCGTTTAAAACTGTGTTTCCGATTCTCCAGGTAGAAATGATGAAATAGTTGAGTAAATAATCTCCCAGAGTTTACCTTAAAATACCAAAGACCTGAGAGATATTTTGCTTTGATTCCTGTAATTATCCAGACCAGAAATAGCAACCAGTATTCCAGGCTAGACCCAGGGTTTGTAATTAAAGCCTACACTCCCTTGGCTACTTATTGATTCCAGGTCGATTCAATACCATTGACCCCTGGATTATACTGTGGGTACCGAGGTAGGTATACCTCCTGTACCTTTCTCCACTGTTGCTACTGTGGGCCTCCTTCGCGACTAAGTTGGGAGGAGCAGGTGAAGTAAATCACCTTTATCAAAAATCTGGCGCTCGAGAATCCCCCCTGTCAAATACCAGAGTAGTCTCCTGTCCTGAACAGAGTGTCAAAGTAAGGGTAGCAGAATGAAGACCCTTACACAAGTCACTGGAGGGAGTAGCGATAACGTCTTTCATTTTGGATATTCAAATTTTTCGCCAATTTGAGAAGCGGAAACTGTTAATTCGTTCTCGAAGTTTCTGGAAATTTGGAGGAGGGATTTCTCTTCCGGTCGTGAGAGAAGAGCTCACTTCAGAAAATTCTTCGTGGTGGTCAAGTGCCATTTTTGTGGTGTGAACCGGCTTCTGAAGTCCTGTACCGCCTGGCGTTCTGGATCACATCAGGATATCCTGGATTTGTTGCTGATCTATAAGGACTGCTGGACTCTACAGATTTTTCTGGTTGTGGTTCTAGAGGCAGGATCTTCATGGTTCATCACCCAGGCAGCCACGTGCCTACCTGCATCGTCATTACGGCCATTTCAATCCCCAACCCTTCATGAAAGGTGAGTCTCACTTTATTTCCACGTTTTTTCTCTCTGCAGTCCAGAAATTCAGAACCTCATTTTCATGAATTATTCAAGGGTTTTCACCGGGAGTTCTACCAGGAGTTTTACCGGGAGTTCTACAACGGGAGTTATTCTACCAGGAGCACTATTCTTCCCAGGAGTGAAATTGCTCGACCAGGATCTGTTAATTTCACAAGGCCTTCATTGGTGGCTATATAGTAGTCTGGAATCTGGATATCGTCCCCTACTTGTTTCCTGATGGATTTTCAAGGTGGAAATACGACAACTCTGTCAATGTCATCTGACATCCATGGATGTGAAGTCAGCACCCCGCTGTCCGCCAACCTTCCCTGCAGCAGCTTCATCTGGTGGCACTGAAGCCATTTATTGAGGATAACTGGTGTAGGACACACCATACAGGTTTTTGACATGAAATTGAATTTTTATTTTTCGTTTTTATTCACTCATAATGCCCATTGCTAGTGTGTATAATGGACCATTTTTAAATCATAGCCAGGTCATAAATTTATGAAATCACACATGAAAGGTACATACTTCCCCTCCACATAGTATACTATGCGCTGGTAGAATTCTTCCATATTTAATGTTTTTTGAAATCTGATATGACTATAAAACGTCCCTACAGGAGCTCTTGAGTTTTCAAGTACAATAGAAAGTTGATTTATATATATTTTTATCCACATAATAGCAGGCAACAGTGTATTTTCTTAACAGGAAATAAGTATCTAATATTTTTTTTGATTTATGCACATTTGTCAATACCTGTGATATATGAGTCCTATCATCATGATTAAATGTGATGGGTATTTTATATGACTGTTTTTATTTGTTTATTGACATGACACTTTAACTCACAACATCTCTAAGGTAAATTTAGGTCTTTCAGTCTGGGAGAACAACTAATATTATTCATCATCTGGTTGCTCAACTTCCCAGGTAACATTTCATTTGAATTAAAAGTTGCAGTGGCGCCCCATCTTTTTTGTTTGACCTTATGATTGCTAGATAACTAAATTTTTGCTATTTAAACTCATTTTGATAACTCGAACCCATAGTGCCTACTGACGAAGAGCTGCCGTTCGCAATTGCACCTATTTTTCATAAAAGTAGGGCTGCACCTTTATCATCTGGGATGAAGGCCACGCAGATGTGGGGTTTAGGTATATCGTTCTTCTTCACCAGCATCAACTTGGCGCCTTCCCACGGCTGAAGGGAGCATAGCACTTCCTCCAGCCACTGGGCCGTCACCTCGTCAGCGCAGGTGAGAAGGAGTAATTCAGGCCGAATGGTGCAGCTCTGGAACCGGACTTGAGGACCATCGTCCGGTAGTTTGTCTACAGTGGCCATAACGGATCGCTGTAGCAAGCGGAGCTGTTCGTTTGACAACTGAGCATCCAGGTGATCCAGGTGGATTATGTCCACCTTGACTCCCTGCGCTGCAGCTGCAAACTTCTTTTTTTGTTCTTTGGGGCCCTCCATTGTACGGGGCTTTTTCGCCGCCGCCTCTGGAGTGCTGCCCTGCGAACGCATTCGTTTACTGGCTAGAAGTGGGGGGGATTGAACCCCTCCCTTCTTCTCATCAAGCTCTTTCAGGACTTGATCCAAGGCGGTTTTGTATGAAACTCCGCTCTTAATCAATCGGCTTAGACGTTTTCTCGTCGCATTGGCAAATCTGACCTTCTTGTCCACGTCCAGAGAGGCCACCGCACTGGTGACCTCTCCTCCTGTCAGGTCGCTTTCCTCAGGGGTGGAGGTTTTTAGAGGTTCCCTCAAGTATCTTGCGAGATTTGAGTGCCTGGAGGGTCGATAGTGGACGCCTTCATCAGCACTGGTTCCTGTGCGAGGGGATTGTCCCCTTCGCAGATTTCTCCTTTTTCTTTGTTTCTACTCATATTGTTCCCACGAGTAGCTAGGGGAAGTGGTCAGCTGCGGCAGAGCCCCGCATTACCGCTGCAAGGCAAGGTCCTACTAGGAGGTCGCCTGGTATCCTAGAGGCTCCGTGAGCGATAGCTGTTTGGTCCAGGCACCGCTACCATACATGTCGTATGCCCCTCGGCATGGGTCGCGTAACACCTTGAGCGAAGCCTGAAATTCGCGGTAGATTTGGATGGCTTGAAATAAACCATCTTCATCTATCTAGTTTGATTATGAGAAAAATGATCCCTCATAACCAAAGCTAGTAATATAGCCGCTGCCCTATATCATGTCCTTCGTTGATCCGCGGGTGTTTATTAAGTATATTAGACACCTTTCCTGCTAGACAGGAAGTTCCCTATCAGCCATTGGGACGCACCATGTTGGGGTTAAGGACATCCCCGCATGGATTCTAGAAGTAATCAAAGAGAACCTTTGTCAGTTCATAGCATTCCAGAATTACCTTGGCAGAAAATAGGTATTGATTTAAATTCCCTAGGATCACAGAATTTTTTAGTTGTTAATTATTATAGTAAATTCACTGTCGCAAATGAACTGACAAGTAAAACTGCTGATGCTGTGATATCAACACTGATGAAAAACATATTTTCGATCAACGGAATACCCTGGGAAATATTCTCGGACAATGGCCCACCATGCAGTTTTCTAAAATTTCGTCATTTTGGTAGGATCTATAGAATTAAGTTGACACCTTCAAGTCTCTATTATCCCCGATCTGATGGTATGGTCGAGAGAACCATTCAAACTGTAGATGTTTGATGACAAAGTCATTTCAAGATGAACAAGATCCATTTTTGGCCATTTTAAATTATAATGTTACTCCTAAACGGAATTTACCTGCTCCGAGTATGTTACTCATGGAAAGAAGACTGCGTACCACTCTCTCAGGAAATGTACAGACCCTGAGGTCAATATTTTCTACGAGAGGAGTAAGAGATATTCTCAGATCCAAACAGAAAAAAAATCATGACATCCATACAAAAAAATTAACGGATCTTACACCAGGTGAACAAGTTTTGATTCAAGAGAAATGTCGACAGTGGAATCCTGGATTCATTATCAGCAAGAGTGGCCCCAATGATCATATTGTTCGAGTTAATGACACTGATTATAGAAGAAACAGACAACAACTGAGACGAATGCGATCATTAGCTACTACGCAAAATCTGAAACCTCATCTTAAACAGTGAAACCTTTCAGTCTACCACGTCTACTTGGCCTACCTACCACTTGGAAACCTAGTCTCCCATCGAAATCTTCATCTAGATCTATACAAGAAGAAGGAAACATGACGAATATAAATCAAGCGACTACTCTGCAAGCGATTTCTCAAGTTTACTTCCCGCCGCAAATTGATATTTCTCAAGAGGTTCCAGTTAACATAGCTAGACCTCCATCTCCAGAAGGTCAGACTTAAGAGCGGTTTTCCTCTAGACGAACAGCTGATCCCGATAGTCAGTATCAAATATCATGTTGTCTACCAAGGTCCAGAAATCCATTGTCAACTTCATCAAGTGCTGGTCAAGTTCCAGTTCCGCTCCAACACACTACCAGATATGGTCGTGTGGTGAAACCTCCAAACGGATTCAGTTAAAATTTATTGATTTTGTATTATTGAAATCAGATATTTTCTTTTTATTGTTTTTCTTTTGAAAAGTTAGAACGTGTAATATATTCATATGCAGTATATGCCCTGTATGTATACAGGGATATAGGCGGCGAGGTTGAATGACATCAGTCAGTGACATGATTAGGAACTTGTCATAAGTTATGCTGAATGTTAACTAATAAATATATTCCCAAGGCTCCATATTATTGATCACGAATATTACTCCAGTATTTGTCGTCAGCCTTACCTTTTTGTGATTCCTTTACAATGGGAGTTTTGAATTCATGAGGGTTCGTCTCTTCGTCAAGGTTGTCATTTTTCAGGAAATAATATATGTTTTTTCTGTGACGCGAAGAGAGTTTGGCGATTCATCTCTGTTGGCAGGTCATAAAATGCCACTTTTCATGAATTACTTTTTTCCCGTAGGAAAAAAGTGAGTACTTTTTTCCCGAGAAAGAACTGCAAGTCCTCTTATCTTCCATTCGACTTCGCGGTTACGTATATTACTGAACAACCACTAAATTCGCAGTTTTTCGCAATCAAATCACAGAATTGGACTGACAGAAGTGACATCAGATATTTGATTACTTCAAAAGAATGATAAAGATGCCTACAACGCAAGTGTCTCTACTGTTAAAAACTTGAAATTTCATGTCGATAATTTTCAGATTTCAAAATGATATAACATCTTTTCAATATTGATTCGTCCTTTTCTTCTGTCACAGAAAAGAATAGTGTATTTTACACGGGAAGAATATTAGATTTCAGCTCACGGTTTTTTGTCTCCCTCCGCTTTTCCTCGTATCATAAATAGCTATTTTTTTATTGTTCAGGGTGGCTGGAATTCGAGCCTCATCATTGGGATCGCGTAAAGCGTAAGAGATACAGGGTCGGATAAATCATGGCAAAGTTACGCAATTTGATGCGTTCTGAATGCCGTTCTGCAACTTGGAAAATTCCGAATACTTTCGAAGATATCCGAAAAAAAAAATTTTCATGAAACCGTTTTTATTTCTTTTTGGCTTCATTTGAATAGATCAATCGATATGAATCACACTTATATTATGGTCACTTTCTCTTCCCTACATGATAGCGTTTTCAAATTTGAAATCCGACGTTTCGTCTTCCAGGAACCACCATCAACTCATTTTTTGACATATGGATCTGGATTTTTTATTCCATTCTTCATTACCTTTGGATAGCCCAAAGACTATGACCTATCACAAATTTCGATAGTCAAATGTTTGGAAAAGAAAAATTGACATTTTCTTTATTTCTTTCAAATATTCATCATTTCATCCGAATTTTAGGACCTCTCGAAGACGAGCCGTTGAATATCCTCCAGCAACTATGGTGGCAACAGGATGGCGCACCACCCCACAATGGAAGGGCCGTTACTCAGTATCTCAATGAAACGCTTCCCAATCAGTGGATTGGATACCAAAGGGTAGTGTGCTGGCCTGCAAGGAGCCCCCCCGAAATATCCCCGCTGGATGATTTGTTATGGGGATATTTGAAGAACCGTTCACTTAAAGATATTCCACAGCACCAAAATATTTCCTATGCTTAGAGGTGCAAGGGGGATCATTCGAGCATTTACTTCAAAAATGTGTCTTGTTATTTTTACAATTTAGGCATAGTTTTATTAATGGACCGAGTATCAGATATTATTTCCCAAGAAATTCAGTTCCGTAAAAATTAGGCCAGTGGAGGAGTGAGGTGTTTCATTGAAATCTTTTCAGTGTTCAGGTGCTGATTAGTGTTCTTTATTTATATGACTGATGGATAATGATGTTTCAAAAATTGTTTCGGATGAAATATTTTGAAAAAATATAGGAACTGTCAATTTTCGTCATCGAAACATTTGAAAATCCAAATTTGTGATAGCTCATGGTTTTCGGGTTATCCAAAGGTAACAAGGAATGAAATAAGAAATCCAGGCTGGTATTGAAGAAAAATAAGTTGATTATGGTTTCTGGAAGACGAAACTTTGGATTTCAAATGTGAAAACACTATTATGTTCGATTGATCTCTTCAAATAACGTCAGAACAAAATTAAAACGGTTCCATTAAATCTGAATTTTTTTAGGATGTCTCCGAAACTAATCGGAATTTTCCGAGTTTCAGAACAGCATACTGTTAGAGGCATCAGATTGAGCAACTTTGCCATAATTTGATTGACCCTGTTACTCTCAAGATTTACGAGACCCCAATGATGAGGCTCGAATTCCAGCCACCCTGTACAAGTGAATGAGTCACTGATGACAAGTAAATAAGTCACTGATGACCTGTTAGTAGAGTGCCAATCGAATCCTATCGTTCACCCCGTGGGAAATCGGAGGTAAAAAGCTGTGACATGGCTAGAATTGTTACCTATCATCTCCATCATCGATCCACTTGTCGTAAAAAAATAATCCTGTGCGTTTGAAGGGCAGGGGGTAATATTTAAGGAAATATGGATTTTTTTCATTCGTGGAGAATATTAATGAATTTCAGTACTTCCACCCTGTTGAATCTTGATTTCGTGTGACAAATAGAACAAATTCCAAAAAAATTTCAAATGCACTAATTATACATTACGATATATGAGATCATATTTCAAATGACCATATCTCAAAACAGAATAGTACGATCTTGGAATTCACGGTAGAATATAAATCGATAGCTCTTGCTGTTTGATAAGAGTAAAATGTCACCCTTCTCATTTATCAACAAATTGAGAGATATTGAAACAGAACATGATGCATATGATATAAAAATAAAAATTAGATATCCCTGTAGAAACTGGAAAAAATTATTCGATACCTATTGTATTGCGGAGTTGTAAAATATTTTGATATGATACAGAGTGTCCACAAGAATACAAAGCTTCGGTAATTGTTTTCGATTATGTCTCTTGATGTATCATTATTCCCAAACCAACGTGTTTCGATGTGACTTTTTCGAATTTCGAATTAGTAAATATTATATCTTGACAGATACTCAACACCCTCGAATCTTCTGAATCAACTTCATCGTGTATACGGAGACTAATTGAAAAAATAACATTTTTCTGGTATTATATCCTCGTAAGCCTTGACATCCATATTCTTGAGTTATGCATAATCCTCGTAAGCCTTGACATCCATATTCTTGAGTTATGCATAATCTGGAATATCTCTCATATCTTGCTTGATATCACAACAAAATGTGTGTATCTGGGTCAAATCTGAAACATTCATTCAAAGTCAGGGGAGTATCTTTTGTAATTTCACTTTGTTCTATATATATATGAATCAGATGAGATTTTTCACTTACGTTTTGATTCGATAATTTGAATCTCATTGTCGTAGTAATTTCTGATTTTTCGATTGAGGTTTTCCTACCAGTTTTATTGCCACCTATTTCGACATATTTTTGATATAAATAGTGAAAAGTATACCCTTTTCCACAAGAAAATCCACCATTTATCATTTTTTTCAGATAATGAAATTGTGTCATGTGTACAACTGACAACTTTCTACTATAATGTTTCCAATTCAATAAGTGTTATAATTTTTTCTGGCAGGATTACATCTGATTCATCCTTCACATCGATTTAACTAGAAAGGATTCCTGACACTTTTGTCTCCAGTTCTCAATATTCCATTTGCTCCTGAAAATGGAATAACAGTGCCTGTGCCAGTAGATCAATTGACCTTTATTTTCATCGAGAATATCATCAATTCTTTGAAGTTCCACATCGATTTACCTCGCATAGTTTTTCCTTATATTCATTCATTTTTCGATTCTGTACAGGGAAGGAGTGGACCATATTTTCCACAAATGATACATTTTCTCGATGATTCTGTACTCTGCTGGAAAGTAATCTCCAACTTCAAGACATATTCAAGATCAGTGTCAGAACTCTGAATTGCTAGTACTTTCCATCTTTCATGTAGAGAAATAGTTATTTATTATACAAGGGAAAAAAGTAGTAGATTTTAGCTCCAGGTTGTGTTGTCTCCCGACGCGTAGCGGAGGGAGACAAAAAACCGTGAGCTAAAATCTAATATTTTTCCCGTGTATAATACACTATTTTTTTCTGTGACAGGAGGAAGGACGAATCAATATTGGGAAGATATTACATTATTTCGAAATCTGAAAATTATCGACGTGAAATTTCAAGTTTTTAACAGTAGGGACACCTGCGTTTTATAGACATCTTCATCATTCTTTTGAAGTAATCAAATATCTGATGTCACTTTTGTCAGTTCAATTCTGTGATTTGATTTTGAAAAATTGCGAATTCAGTAGTTGTTTAGTAATATACGAAACCGCGAAGTCGAATGAAAGATAAAAAGACTTGCAGTTCTTTCTCGGAGACGGTATTATTGACTTATATTTCGGAACTATAGCACAACAAAAGCCATTAACAGAGTACATATATGTGATATATATCCGGGAAAGAAGTACTCACTTTTTTCCCACGGGAAAAAAGTAATTTATGAAAAGTGACATTTTAAAACCTGCCAACAGAGATGAAATGCCAAACTTTTTTCCCGTCACGGAAAAATATTTATTTATTATACAAGGGAAAAAAGTAGTAGATTTTAGCACCAGGTTGTGTTGTCTCCCGGTGCGTAGCGGAGGGAGACAAAAAACCGTGAGCTGTAATCTAATATTTTTCTTGTGTACAATTCACTATTTCTTTCTGTGACAGAAGAAAGGACGGATCAATATTGAGCATATATCACATTATTTTGAAATCTAAAAATTATCGACGTGAAATTTCAAGTTTTTAACAGTAGGGACACCTGCGTTGTAGGCATCTTCATCATTCTTTTGAAGTAATCGAATTCCTGATGTCACTTCTGTCAGTCTCATTCTATTATTAGATATCAAAAAATTTCGAATTTAGTGGTTGTTTAGTAATATACGTAACCGCGAAGTCGAATAGAAGATGAAAGGACTTGCAGTTCTTTCCCGGAGACGGTATTATTGACTCATTTTTCAAAACTATAGCACAACAGAAGCCGTCAACAGTGTATATATATGTGATATATATCCGGAAAAAAAGTACTCACTTTTTTACCACGGGAAAAAAGTAATTTTTTTTTCATCGCTCGGAGCGCACGAAAGGGAATCCTCATAATGTTCAAAGAACATCGTGCGTTCCTAGGGAGGATAGGGACAGGAGGTAGGTATTGGATTTTTTTTTGGACTTTTGGAGATTATATGTTGTTGGGAATACTTCCACAGGCAATGAATTCCAGAGCCTAGCCGTTCTATGGATGAAGGAGTCTTGATAAAGTGCTGTTCGACATCTTTCGAGGTTGACAACGAAAGGATGTGCTGACTGGGCTTGTCTAGTTCGTCTGATTGGTATCGTTAGTGAAGGAATGATAGCAGAGATTTCCGAAGAACATTTCCCGTGGAAGTATCGATAGAAAAGTGAAAGGTCGCCGACCTTTCTACGGTGTTCCAATGATGTCAAAGAGTGAGTGAGTGTGGCGTCACCCACCAGGTGAATGAATCTTCTCTGGATGGAATCTAAGAGCATCAGCGTATGTTTTGGTGCTGAACCCCATATGTGGAAACAGTATTCTAGAACAGGCCGTATCTGCGCTTTTTGGATCATGAGAAGCTGTTGAGGTGTAAAGTAGCTTTTCGCACGGAACAAGAATCCGAGTTTTTGTGAAGCAGCTTTTGCGAGGGATCTGACATGATTATCCCATGAAAGAGTGTTGCTGATGGAAATACCGAGCATAGATATGGTGGGCTTGGTGGGGATGGTGGAGCCAGACATTACGATATCGGGCATACTGAGTTCCGCCTTTCTAGAGAAAATACAGGCTTGAGTTCTGGTGGCGTTGAATTCAACTAGGTTGTTGGTTCCTTAGGCTGTGATTTCAGCAAGATCTTCATTGACAGCATTGACCTGATAAATGAAAAGTGATCACTATCATTGATTATAAAGAGGTTTTGGGAAATCCTGTGTATGAATATTTTTGTTTTGTCTTCACCCTATCCTTCCCAGCATATACTGGGTGGCGCCCAAAATTTACCCATTTGTGAAATTGCATAAAATAATTCCTTTTCCAACTTTTTGTGAACCCACACCAGTGCTCTACCACATTTTGACTGCCGGGTTGTGAGACCTTAATTTCTCTTCTGTGAAATTACGTCACATAAAATTGGCGCCCAACGTATTGGAGTATTTATTGCCCCATATGCAATAATAGTGGAAGAAAATAATTATCCATTATCAAAAGTGTGACGCAACTATCAGGTTTACATTATAGCGGCTTCCCAAGATGGCGATGGGATTACCAAAAGGTAGAAGGTGGTGGAAGAAGAAGGCCTGCAAAGGTTTAGGTTGATGAATATGCTTTCTTGTTTGTGTATTTCTGTTTGTTCAAATATCAAAACAAATCGTAGTAATTTTAGTACTTGCCTATAGGTGTTGATCGGCCTTCATAATTATATTTGCCTTCATGTCAAATGAAAAATTCTCTGAACCGGAATTTCGTGCAGCCTTTCAGCTCAGAGCCATTCGAGAGAGAGAGCGAGGTATTGGACTCGAGCGAGAAACAATTCTCTCTCCTTGAATCTTTTCTAGACCAGATCACACCTTACTACGCTCGTTCACAGAACATTGCAACAGCAAGAACAACCCATCAAGGCCGTTGAGTGTGGTGTGAAGTAGTCCGACAATATTTACTTTGTAGAGTTCGGTAAAGGCAATGTTGAATTAATCGTAGTACTAGCGAAATTAAGTACCTACCGAAGACAGAAAACCAATCTGACAGAAAAATAGAAAGAAGCATATAGTAACCTCAAAAGGAAAATATTTTGAAATTTTGACACAAGATATTATTTGTTTATTTATCCCTGAGGAATACTAGGACTAATATAAACATGAAAGCACATCATCGAACGAAACCTTACCGCAGGAATAATAATAGCGAGCAAACAGGCGGAGTGAACGTTCAAGACTGGTTTATTATTTATTGAATATTTGCTGTGTCGTGTTACAGAGTGATTTCCGGCGATTGAGATGTCGAATACACTGCATCTCGACAAATTACGTGTAAATAAAGTTGTGGTGAGTTGGTACGTATAAGGGTCACAAAGTGAACCGTTACACATCCCCTCTCCTCACAGGAATATCGAGCGGAGCGACAATATTTCCCAAACTATATCAACCTGTGATCGGGAAATTTTTTTTGTTGAGCTATAGGCCGGTAGACTCACATCTAACGCGACGAGAAGCAAAAATGAACCATTTAGGTGTAGCTCATCCGGTCAGACCGGAGAACCACCAGGCCGCTCGTTTTCCATTGCTGGTAAACTCGCGAATCCTTGGGGTGAATACTTTTCCGTAAAACGGTTGGGTATTCCATCGTAATTGTTTGTTTTTTTTCGCCATGTCCAGGTATTTGACCTGAGTCGAATTAAAGATGTCTATCAAGACCGACCACATGGCAAATTCCTGCAACGTTAGCCAAGGAAGTAATACACGAGACTCACAAATGAAAGTAGAGACTGATTTTGAACAGAGGAGAATTAATGAAACTCAAATTATAAGTACGCGAATTCCTCTCAAATGCTTCAGAAAGCTTCCGTCGCACATCGATATACATCTGAGGGAGCTGCTCAATTTCATTTAAATAATCTGACCGATTAATTTCCGTCAAGTCAAAATCTTCCAAGGACTCAAGCTTACCGTAATAATCTCCTTTAGCAGGAACATATCTACCAAAATTCAAAGTCGTTGGACTAACGCCAGTTGCCTCATGAACGGCTGTCCTGAGTGCAAAACCTATTTTGTGGATTTCCTTATCCCACTCGCGGTGGTCATTATCCCTCAAATACGAACGTATAGCAGTTTAAAAAACTCGGTTAACGCGTTCAACAGCGTTGACCTGTGCATGATATCGCGCATTATGATAAATCTTGATATTATACCTATCTGCCAATTGTTTGAAAATATTGCTAGTGAACTGTACACCATTGTCACAAGCTAGTACTTGGGGCGATCCATATATCAATATCACTTGTTCCTCGATGAACTTTACTATTTGAGGCGCTGTTGCCTGTCTCAGAGGATGAACAAGGCAGAATTTCGAAAAATAGTCCGAGACTAGCAAGACATAACAAAATCCATTTTTTGAACGTGGCAAAGGCCCGAGTAAATCCACCGACACATACTGCCATGGAAAATTAACTTTTTTGGGCTGCCCCATGAATCCTGGGCGAGCAGAAGAACTTACTTTCTTTGTGTTGCACACGTGACAATGTTTAGTGTATTTCCTAACATCCTGTAAAAGGCGGGGCCAGAAATATAATTCTCGAATTCTATTGGCCGTTTTATATACACCCAAATGCGCCGCTTGAGCATCATCGTGGCATTATTTAAAGACTAAAAGCCTCTGTTTTTTAGGGACTACTAATTTCCATTCGGGAAAGTTTGTGGAACAAGCAAGTTCAAAAGGTACATGTTTATACAGTACTCCACCACGAACGTCGAAATCTGGGTATTTCTCAGGGTTACTTAAAACTTTACTAGTTAGGGAAGAGTACCATTTATCGGCCTCGACATCATCTGGAAGGATAGTAATAACATTAACCTCCAAAGGTGTCCTGGAAAGTGCATCAGGTAAAACATTCAAGGCGCCTTTACGGTGGATAATCTCCATATCGAACATACTGAGCCGCATCGCCCAAAGCGCAAGACGACCGGTTGGGTTCTTCAAGTTGCTGAGCCACAATAACGACCCGTGGTCAGTTATTACTTTGAAATGTACTCCGTCTATATACGGGCGAAACTTATCGACTGCGGATATAATACTAAGACATTATTTCTCCGTAGTTGTGAATTTTTTCTCGGACTCTGAAAGAGATCTGGATGCAAACGCGATGATGAACTCTTTGCCATCGACTTCTTGAGTTAATACGCTGCCGACGCCAACGTTGGAAGCATCACATTGTAGAGTAAACTCACGGGAAAAATCAGGAGATGCCAGAATAGGTGCTGAGATCAGAGCCTCTTTAACTTTGCAAAAAGCAGCATTGGCTTCCTCTGTCCACTCGATTTTTTGTGACTTACGACGTCCTTTAAGTAATGATGTGATTGGCGCTGTTAGAGAAGAATGGTCTTTCACAAAACGGCGGTAGTAGCTGATAAGTCATATAAAACGCTTTATCTCGGTGGCTGTCTTAGGCACAGGATATTCTAGCATGGATTTAATTTTATCAGGGGCAGTGCGGAGCCCTTCTCGGTCTACCATGAACCCTAAGTATTTTAAACTTGAACGACAAAAGGAGCATTTCTCCAGGTTGATTATGAGCTTAGCTTCCCTAAGTCTCTCGAAAACAACATTCAGAATTTCAATATGCTTGTCGAAATCTGGTGTGGCGATAATTACATCATCTAAGTATACGAAGCAATAAGGATCTAACTCTGGACCAAGAATGCTATCCATAAGCTTCTGCTGAGTCTGCGCGGCATTACAGAGACCGAATGGCATTACGACGAACTCGAAGAGTCCTCGACCAGGTACAACAAATGCAGTTTTCTCGCATGAGTCAGGGTCCAGAGGCACTTGCCAAAAAGCTGACTTTAAATCGACGCTGGTTAAATATTGAGCACCCGACAGTTTTCTCAGTATGTGGTCCACAATAGGCAAAGGGTAAGCACACTTCTTAGTGACGGAATTCAATGTCCTGCCATCAAAACAAAATCTTGGTTCCCCGTTAGATTCTTCAACAATAAGGACGGGACTCGACCACCGACTTTTAGAGGAACGAACTACACCAAGCTGTAGCATTTCATCAAGTTCTTTATTAGGTATATCCAGTAAATAGGTAGGTAGGTATAAAAAGTAACATTCGAATGTTCAAAAAAGTTCTGTAATGAAGGTTCCATCATACTCTCTTTTTTCATTTCGCGATTCGCATTTGTTTGATCAAAGGGTGCAGAAAGATTGTACAGATGAAACCCTACAACTTTCATATTCGAAGTTTTCTCCACTTTGAATGGTTGAAGATGTAGGTAGGGATCAGAATATAAAGAGAATAAAGTCGGACCCCGACTTTAAAGTCGAGATCCTGAGAATAAAGTCGGGGTCCGAGATTCAAGTCGGTATCCCGAGATTGAAGTCGGGCCCCCGACTTTAAAGTCGGGATCCCGAGATCAAAGTCGAGGGTCCGACTTTAAAGTCGGGAGCCCGAGAATAAAGTCGGACCCCCGACTTCAAAGTCGGGATCCCGAGATTAAAGTCGGGGGTCCGACTTTATTCTCGGGCTCCCGAGAATAAAGTCGGACCCTCAATTTTGAAGTCTGGATTCAAAAAAAAAAGTATAGGTGGCCCTTCAGCGCCTTCGTACGAAAGCATAACGGCGGTGTTGATTGAATGAACATGAACTTGTACTCGAATCATTTAGTGCTATTTTCCTGATTATGTTCATTACAGCATCGAAATTTACAGAGTGGGAGTGGAATATTGAATAGTTCATGGATTGAACTGGTGAATGCTATAAAATGATAATTCGGATTGCAAATTTAAAATAATTGGGATAACTCAATCCCATGACTATCATAAACTTTACACACCTTCAATTGATGATGAGAAATAATAAATAAATAAAGGGGTTAATGAATCACTGATCTTGGTGAGTATATAACTGAACATATTGAAATTGAAGTTCCAAGTTTCGAGGCACTAAGTTGGAGTTGATCCCATATATACCTACGTCAGCATATTCAAACATCACGAATCAAACCTTACCGCTAATGATAGGAATTAGCCGACCGGCCGATCCGCTGCTAATACGTAGTTTAGTTACAAATTCAGCCTTCGGGGCCATAATTTACCAAATTACCGACCATAACACTTCAAAATAAACAAGAAAACATTCAACAATCGCCTCATGGACTCGAGAGATCGTGTACTGTTTATTTAAATCAGCGCGGCTCGGCTCGTATGGTGTTCCTTCATCTTCTTAGACAATTATTTATGGTTAGGAAGATTCTAGTAGCGGCCTTGTTAGCGCCCTCTATCGGACAAGTAACAGTGGCGTATCGCTATATTGAACACAGTAATATAAGTATGGGTGAGTTTACCAGATGAGTAAGAAAACAAGATAAAAAGATCCCATGGGAATTTATGGTAATATCTATTTCAATGGAGTTATCAATAATTATCGATTGAGTATTTTATTTTCCGCTGGAACCTGCGAACTGTAAACTAGCCAAAGTTGGCACTCAAGATGGAATAACATGCAAGAAAAGCGTTGTTTTCTATATTTTTCATTTCGCCTATTCAAACCCATACGGCACGAATGAATCTTGCCTTACGTCATAAATTAAGTTGTAACCTTTACTTTTCTTTTGGAATTATATCATGAAAAAATGAACGATTCACTTGCGAACGGCAACTCTTTCATCAGTGAGCACTATGAGTTCGTTATCTATTTGTTGATTTTGAAATTTAAAAATTGATAATGTCAGGCGCCACTCAACTAAAAAAAAAATATCTTCACTTCAGAAGCTTTAATCGAAAGTTGAGAACCTTATAGAACATTAGAAAAATGTATGGAAAATTGGGAAGATATATAAGAATTAATTGATATTAGTCATTTTCACAAATAAAACTCAGGACATACCAAAAAAATCCGATATATTATATACAAGTATATACAGAGCCCTATTAAATTTCATCAAAATCAATGAATATAGTCACGATTATCGCAGAATATACAGTGTTGATAGACTTTAATGCATCAAGATTGTTGATGGACATTTATGTAATAGTCATGAGAAACATATTGATAATATACAATGCTGTTTAATATCAAAGTATCAACGATTACTCACGAGGTACTTATTTCTTGTCGTGTGATATGCATAAATAATAATATATAGTGTTGTTAAATTTCATTGTATCCAAAATAAAGGAGGTATAATATTTCAGTAAAATCCTAGAGGTTGAGGTTTGAGAAGAAAACGAAAAATTATAGAGAATAACAAGCAAGGTATGGAAAACATTACAGCAAATTATGGATAAACAGCTATTTGAACAAAAAAATTGAAACATCTATTCTCTCAAGAAAATTGATCATCAATTTCCTGTATTGCATGATAATATTATGTATTGTGATGTCGAAACTCACTTGAATTGGCGTCCGCATAGTACTATGTTTCAGCGGTATCGAGTCGTACAATGATATATAAAAAAATTAGCAATACACAGTATTTCACAATACCAACCTGCATAAGGAAACTGACATGTCGCCAAGAAAAAAGAATATACCCGAAATATAGACAGTGTGACCCACTTCTAATGGAAACACACCTGTATCTTACGTAATCGTTGGGTTAGGATCCTGAAATTTGCTGGAGCGAGAGATATACCAAAAATTCACTCTATGACCAAGAGTGGGGTCATCTTCAGTGATATACACTGCTCGCCAACAGCCATGAAACTACCCCAATTTCCGGAAAATGATATTAGGAGTCAAAATAGGTCGAAAATCACTTCAGATTCGGAATCAGGACGCCCAATTTACTACCTATTGAGATTTTTCCTGAAAAATTTTCAGCTCTGAAAAATAAAATTCTGTCGCACTTTTTATGGAAGCACCCCCGTATCTCACGTGATTGACTTTATCTTTGTACTTTCTCTTCCTTCTGCAAATTTCAGAACCCTATACCTCAATAATTACGTGAGATACGGGGGATCTTCCATGAGAAGTGAGACAAAATTTAATTTTTCTGAACTGAAAATCTTCTAGGAAAACTTTGAATAGTTAGTGACTCAGGCGTCCTGATTCCGAATCCAAATTGATTTTCAACCTATTCTGACTCCTGATATCATTTTCCGGAAATTGGGGTGGTTTCATTGCTGTTGGCGAGCAGTGTATATCACTGAAGATGACCCCACTTGGTCATAGAGTGCATTTTTGGTATATCTCTCGCTCCAGCAAATTTCAGGATCCTTACCCAACGATTACGTAAGATACAGGGGTGTTTCCATTAGAAGGGGTACCAAGAATAATTTTCTGATCTAGGATTTCCTCCAAGCAGCCCTGAAGACCTTAATCAGACCTGGCGAGAAAATTATAATATTCTAGTTTTGAATTCCAGAGTAACTTGGGTACTTAAGTTGGTGAGTACATATACATGTACTTACAATTGTGAAGCACCCCTTTTCTTGGGTTGGCCTATACAGGGGTCTTCACAAAGTTACCGATTCACTGGGTTCGTGAATACTTAGGCAGGAGTAAGATTGGGGTATATAGACATTGATACGGCAGTTCAAAATACATAAATCTCTATTCAGCAATCATAATAATATGGACAGGCAGAGTTGACATGGAAGTAAAACAGATGTGCTTACATAATATTGGTTGGTTATACATGATGACAGGATGATGTACACTCGCACTATTATACCGGGTCACTTTGAGAAGTTTAAGCAATTTCTAATATCAACTACATATCACGTATAACGAGACTGTTAAGCAGAGTTACTGGTTCAAGACATGAGACTTCGTATCAAGAGTTCGATCAAGACTGACTTTTATTCCAAAATTCCCTGCTTTTATACTGAGATTTGGTCATAAATTCAATCAGAATTCATTAGATTTTCGCTTAGTTGAATTGACCTCGAATTAAAGTGCAAAAAGAGAGGCTTCGGATGTTTTCAGAAATAGTTTTTAATCTAATGGAATTTTATCATTAATCATTTTGCAAAAATCGATGTCAGTTGACCTTGGGTATTACTTAAAATTAAGTACAGAAAAAGGATTTCAATGTTCATCTGAAAAGATTTTGAACTAATTGATTTTTGTAATAATTCATCTGGCCTCTACCTACATATTATAAATTCCCTGTACACTCTTTTCTAACTTTTATTCACATCTTTTTTTTTGCTGTTCCTGTGTGCCACTATCAACAATGTTACAAAGGTAAAGTACCTAATAATAAACCTATTACATATATGCATTTCTTGGGATTTGAAACAAATATGCATATTTCCAACCAGAGTTAATTCACGTAATAATATTGCTCTATCAATCTATCCTTCTAATACTTATTGAATGCATTCGAGTTCAGATACCTAAATATTTATTGACCTAATTAAAACGACCTTCTACTTACTATAAGTGTGGAGTGTCTAGCATTAGTATTCGTTATGATATTTTTGGTCGAGTCTTCGCGTTCATTACATTCGATCCATCCCTCGTAGACGAAATTCCATATTTTAACATATGAATTTCGTTGCTATATATAGATTATGATCTGTATTTCTTTCTAGCGCTATTATTACGTGAACTTCACCCATGAAACATCAAGAGCATCTTACAAAATCCTCGAAATTGTTTATATAAATTTGTGACCCAGTTAATTATAGTATCAACAAATAAAATGAATGAGATATTTGAATGATCTTTGGTAGGTACCTGCAGACCTCTCTTACGATAAATATATATAGAGTCTTTCATGCAAAATTCCTATACCTGAATAATATAACTAGGTTTCTATTATAAATTAAAATTATTGCATTTTTTTTCACACTATACTACTACCTACGAAAATTTTAGACAATTTCCAATATCTATGTATTGCTTCTAATACTTATCTCTACTCTGGTAAACTATGAAATAAAGATAATTACATGCGAGTATAGTCTAACGATGCCTATATTTATAAAATCAAATCACTCACTCAGTTGACGTTTAATGGTAACCTTCAGGTTACGTCCCATTTGATAAACCCATCGCTCGGTCGGGTTGTTTGACCCCTGGGCTTCTTGGGTAGATCCAGGCTGGTTCAATGGATGGTCCTCTTGCTGTCCTGGGTAAGGTGCCGGGTATGGCACAGAACGGTTCAGGGGTGGCCTTTGAGGTATCATAGGCCCAACACCTAGGGCGATGTTTTCGTGCAAGGGCATGGAGGAGGCACCCGGAGGGCCAGTGCAGTTCTTCTGAGCTCCAGGTGAAACAATCTCAGGTGCAACCAATTTTTCACCCACTGGTGATGGTTGGAACGGCTATACGGTGTTACCGTGTATGAAAAATCACTTTCCGCAACTATATTTTTAATAATAATCAGAATTATATTCAATTTACCCTCATCCGGAGGTAACTCTTTAACTAGCGTCATTAACTGTTCCATTTTTGGTTCGCGAGTCGACAAATTGGCAACCACATTGTAACCTCATTTTTGTTAGAAAAGATAAAAGTCACTATCTCCGTTAGCATTGGGTCGGTAGAGCATGTGGTCGGGGTGCAAATGGTGGTGCAAAGAAATTTATAACTTAAAGTGAACTAGAATTTCCCAGGCGCCACTTGAATTGAACTTGGCAAAGGTAAGTGAAAATTTGCTCAATTCAAGAAAACAAATTTCCTATTGTTATAAGCATGATGGTACAAGAAAATCTGACTTACTTTGTGATATAGTTCAGAATCACCCTGTATAGATGTGTTGCATGTGGAAAGAAATCAAACACGTTTCCCAACAACCCTGTATATTTACAAAAAAATATCTGATGCACCTCAATTAAAATGCAACAGCCCTTCTCACCTCTTCAGCAATTATCTGTTGTTAAATTTTGACATCAAAATTTGAAAATATTGTATGAATGCTAATAACTTCTTAACATTTTATGGTATAGAACATTCTTGCTGATTTAAATTATAAAGCACAGTTAAACCAGATATAGCCTTGACATTTAAAGGTGGGTGAATCACAATGAAAACTTGATGAAATTAAGTAGTGCTGGTTCAAAAGATACCTATCAGTGTTCGCTCAGTACTGAGCGAAATCGATCAAGGTTGAGTATCACAATAATGGTGGATGGATTTCATAAACATAGTGTAACAAGTCATATCATGGTGAAAACATGGGCATAGCAGAAATTTTGATTGTTAAAAAAAATAAAAGAAAAAGGTTATAGCTGGCCTGATTCTCAGTCAAACTGCTCCTCCAGAACTACTGGTTCATAGCAGCAGAACAGCTACACAGCTAGTGTCTCCAGCTATGGACCGGTTGACCTGGGAACTAATATCGGGAACTCTGGTCCAGGACTAAACATCTGCTGGTCTGAAGGGTTGTCATGGGTTAATTTAGGTACATCTGAATGTCTGAACTAAAATGGTGCTTTCTAACCTACTCGTCTTCTGGGTACATCCAGAGACACCCCTTAATTTGAAATTTCATACTTCCACCTAAAACCCTGTAAGAAAGCTATGTACTTTCGAACTTAAACGAAAACTTCGCCCGCAGGCGTAACTTACCCCACTCGGAGGGTTAATGGAAAGAACCCCAACATCCTTCAAAAAAATGGTTGAACCAAACAAAATTCGAACTACAGTGAACATCCAACTAGAAAAACATTCCTGAATGTAGCTGATGTATTTTATTGAGCAATATAAAGAGTACTTACAGAAAGCAGCAAACGGTATGACACGAGGTGGTAAGTATGCATGAGGATGAGATGTGCTTATTATCAGTATCAATAAGCCCCAACTTCTATCAACCACTAGGTACTATGAAGACATCCAGAAATTTGGTTTTTGGGTACAGATCCCGAACATACGGTGATAAAAACCCTCTTTTTGTGACTCACAAACTTGGCTAGCCTTTCACCGCCATTTTCTCTCACCAGCCTCTCTTTCCCTACCTCGGACCTCGCCTTTCTAGTCAAGCTCAACGCATCTCCCATCATCCTAACGCCATCTAAGAACTGACATGACAACTATCAGAAGCACAGAACTATTGTTTTGCGCAGCGTCAAAATAGCCTCCAAGCGAATAGTATTCCAGGTGTAATGGAATCTGCTTTCAAACAAGACATTCTATCATCATCATAGAGGATTTGGAAAACATAGGTGAGTAACACTGATGAGTGTACTAGATGACATGCACCCTATTAATATGATTTTTGTTTCAGGTACGACAGGCTACGACGATGAAGAAACCTTATTATGATGAATAACACATCTACTGCATCACTGGAACCCTAGTTCTTCCCACAGGACTCTCCTTGTCTGAAGCAATGGTACCGAAATTGTACTGGATCTGACACTAACGGTAGCTACACAACTACATCTAGATGATTTGATGAAATCTGTAACAATACAAATCTCTGACTCGTCACGTTCACCAAGAAAATAAAGAAAACTCCTTAACAGTATTCTACTTAATTAATTTTACCAACCCCATCTAACGCGTAGTAGCGGTACTTCTACTTTCGGTCTAGGCCTAGCTAATAAATCTGTAACAGGGCACCGTGAAAATATCGGAATGCGTAGCGTGCAGCTGACGTCACCCTTATTTAACAAGTCGTGCCGTTTCTTGAATATCTCAAACGGTACACCATGCACTAATGAAATAAAAAGTTTGGAGAATTCCCTGGCAATTTATATCTATTGGATATTGTTTATAAAAGAATGAGGCCTCAATGCGGGGATATTATTTCATATTCGAGTTTTCCATTTGGTTAATGTAAAAATTATGTGAAAATATGTTTATTTTCTTTTATTAATGGTACTCTCTTGGTTTTGTTCATTAATTAGAGCGATATCTTGTGCTCATTGTTTATTTACGGTACTAAATGCCTTGAGCATTTGGAATTTCGCAATATAGTGACCCAGTTCCTAATTATTCTGAGTCGTTAATTGATGAGTCCTTAATTTTTGTTGAATTGCCACCCAACTTCATGGAGCGGGTTGAGTAGTGTTGCTACCTTCGTCTCAGGCCAAGATGGCCGCCGCCGGAAGTGACGTCACAACCGTTCCTGTGGCGGAAGTGACGTCACAAGATGGCCGCCGGAAGTGACAAGTGACAGATGACAAGTGACAGATGACAAGTGACAGATGACAAGTGACAGATGACAAGTGACAGATGACAAGTGACAGATGACAAGTGACAGATGACAAGTGACAGATGACAAGTGACATATGACAAGTGGCAGATGCCATGGAACACAAAGGGTGACAGATGACAGTCGACAGATGACAAGTGGCAGGTGACATGGAGCACAAGGAGTGACAGATGGCATGGAACACAAAGAGTGACAGGTGACAGACGACGAGTGACAGATGACAAGCGATATGTGACAGATGACATGGAACACAAGGAATGACACGTGGAAGTACTCTGAACTTAGCCCCCTAGACTCTGGACACAATCTAGTGACTGTGCCCACCAGATTTAGGTTGGTATTACTACAATTGGTAGCACTTTGTTTCAAGGTCACCCGATATGCATGTTGGAGAGGTGGCCGATGAGTCATCCTTATCTCGACTTCATAGAACAATGCCTCCTTTGTTTGCCATATGTTATCTAGCCTTCCTCTAGAACAATGCCACCTTTGTTCTCTCGACGCCACTCACAGCGTTTCTTGGAATTCCGGCTATTGGATAATTCGCGACGCAATATTATACGAGAACAATGCCGCCTTTGTTTGCAGGTGTCCGATTACGTAACAACCTCATCCGATTGCATCATCCTTATCTGTGAGAGAACAATGGGTCCATTGTTCTGACGCAGGTGGCCGATGAGTCATTCAACAGACATGTTCAAACTTGTTGTTGTCACGAGCCATTCAATCATGGATACTGCATGTGTCACAAAGAACGTTTGCCGGATCTGCCCAATAGCTTCCCAGCCAGCACAAAGAGGTCCTAAAGATATCTTGAAGAAATCCTTTTAGGAAATTGTGATGCCTTTTGTAACTTCTTTGAGAGATCGCCGAGAGTGCTATATCTATGCCAAATGTCCGCCACCTAGGCTGAGCTCAGCGAGGTCTTGAAGATATCGCACGCAGAAATTCTCATACAATGCCCTCAGGCGCGCACTTTGAGATATACGCTTCCATCGCCACTGGCGATAACTGAAAGTGCTCGCAATCATGAGCTGTTTGAGAAATTCGCACACATTGCTTTGTGACGAGGACATTGGGAGATTCGCATCAATTGCTTCTGTCGAGGTCTCTAAGTGCTCGCGACTACGAGCTGTTTGAGATTATCGCACGCATCGCCTTGTGAAGAGAACTTTGGGAAATTCGCATCAATTACTAATAGCGAACTCCTCAAGTGCTCGCAACTATGAATTGTTCAAGAATTCGTGCACATCACCTTATAACGAGGCCTTTAAGAGCGATATTTGCATCAATCGCCACATGATCGCCACTAATATGGTAAGGTGTTCAATGTTTGAGAAGTCATTGGTTATCAGCAGTCTCCTGTCGGCGAAGTCTAACTAGCGCCAGCTATATTGTTTGGGGTGGAGTTAAATTTACTGGATAGTTATTTCAGCGAAAAAGATTGAGTTACCAAACTTAGAGTTAGATCAACGTAATGAGCTTTAATTATATATTATTCTATAGCAAGACATTGATCAAGTGAACTTTATCACTTGAAAAAATCTCCGAGGAGTTGGCCGGGTATCCTTTAAAAAAAAGTCGTCCGATATCTACCCACGAATTTGAGGTAGATATTTGATTCTCGATCCCACCTGAATTAGAACATTTTTGTCTTTTTCGTCAGAGCAGATAATTAATTATCATTAATTCACTGCAAAATTTGAAATAATCAGTAAGAAAATCTAGTATCTAGTATACAATTATTATTATCATAGATTAATGACTCCCATTTCATGTTAATACTGGGTGTCCCAAGTTATCGTAAAGGTACCGGCAAAAACTTGCTTACTCGACAAGATGAACAAAAAATAGTAAAAATGCTTCAAATGACATCAGAGAACTTTCTTTATGACTCAAAAGAAAGGGTATAAGATTGGACAGCCACCTGGTAGCAACTCCTCAATTTTCATTTAATGGACTCCCTGTATATGAATATGAATGAACGATAGCACATCGGTACTTTGTATTTTGTTCATCAATAACAACATTAACAATAACATTTTTTGACCTCATTTACGTTACATCGATTGAAAATTGCCTCCTCCCATGTTCGTAAAAATGTCCCACAATGAAATTGGATTAATTATTACACTAGGTAGGTACCATCTGCAATGATTGATGTTCTGCAGTTCAAAATGGAATATCTGTCATTAATATTTTGAAACAAAAATGCAATCCATACTTCTTATTCGTGAACTTCTTGAACACATGGGTGAAAGCAATTTGTCATTTGAGTAACGTAAAAAAGTCACAAAATGTTCATGTTTTTGTTGTTATCAAGAACAAAACACAAAGTATGTGATATATCGTTGTATTCCAAATAGATTGACACGCAATTTTCAGAGACAATATGCTACTAGATCAGTATCTACCATCCGGGGGCTGCCAAATATATCACATTCTTCATATATAAGCCATTAGGAAGGTTATTTAATGCCATTTAATGCAGTTTTTTAATGCTTTTGATATCTTGACAAATAGGCGAGATATTGCCTGTAAACGATAACTTGGGACACCCAGTATTTGAATTATAAAGGCTATTGAAAAAAACAACTCAATATTTTTGTAGGAATATTCATTTATTATTCAGGTTATGTTTGTGATTACTTTAGGAGCTCGCAATGAGAAATTCTCGATCTTGTTACGTCCAGGATATCCTTGGGTGCTCGCAGAAAGAAATGCCTATTCATTTCCTGTTATAGATAACCTCAAGGATTCGCAATAATGAGGAATATATCAAATCTGAGGCGAGATCTCCGCGATTTCTTTCGGACGACTCCAGAGAGTATTTCCCATGGTGACAGCCTATAGTGATCTTTGATACCTCGCAGAAGGATTTCGCATTTTGATCCTGAAGATAACTACTTAGAGATATCGCGGAGAGTACCGTGTTACCTGGGTTATATCAGCTGTGCGCATGCGTAGCTACCACTACCACTATTCAGACTTGACCTTTGAATCAGTGTTACAATGTCCTTGGACGAGTACAGAAGCAAGTTGGAGGAATTTGGGGAGCGGGTTCGACAGCTGAACAAAGACATAACATTGTACGAAGACAAAACCAAAGCGTTGATTCAATTGGAGAATCTGAGTTTGTGGGATAAAGTTTTCAGCAGCTGTGGAAGAGTACCAGCAGTAGAGGTACCTGTTGAGCAGAGACGACACATCCAGCCTCAAAATGTCACGGGTGGCATTCATAGTTCTGACAGCAATTTTGAATAACGTATTGTATACAAATGTTCCCAACGATGTCAAGAACATGGCGATATGTTTCAATGACTTGAAAGATGATTGCAATCGATCATCGTGGACAGCGATGCGAAATAAGTTGGTGAACAATGGATGTCTACCAGTATTCTACAAAGAGATACCAGAGAGGAATGATTCCTTCTTCAAACTCAAGTTGATGTTTTCCGGTGGATCTGAAGAGGATACCGACTGGCAAACTATAGGAGCTCCCACAACAGGAATACAGAAAGAATTTAATAAAATGTTCATATTACTAGGTTTGACATTAGCAGCTACGTTCATTTTGATTGTGAAATGCCTAATGAAAGCTGTCAAAAGGTACATATATCGTGAATAAAATGATGGAACTTATACAAGGTGTTTCGATAAAACTCCATAATATACAGGGTAATACAAATAGTCAGTCGAATGAAAGATCGAAAAGACATAATTATGCAGGATGACTATAGAAAAAAAAACCTGAATCGTAAAAACGTCACAAAAACGTCACAGAAACGCCACGAAAACGTTGGAAAGAAGTTCAAAATCGTTAAAAAATGATAGATACTTCCACGGGAAATGTTCCTCAGAAATCTCTGCTATAATTCCATCACTAGCAATACCAGTCAGACGACCTCGACAGGCCCAGTCAGCAAATCCTTTCGTCGTTAACCTTGAAATATGTAAAACAACACTCTACCAAAACTCATTCGTCTATAGAGCGACGAAGCTTTGAGAGTCTTTGCCGATGGAAGTATTCCTAAGAACTGATAACCTTCGAAAGTTGAAACACCTACCTTCCCTCCCTATCCTCCTTAGGTACGCACGTGACGAATATCATAGGAATTTCCACTCGTTCACACCAAGAGATAAAAAAAAAAATCACCATTCACATCATTAAGAAGATTAAGATAACTCAGAGGCATCTTCGTACTAGGAGATTAATAGATATTATATGCTTATTGAAGCAGCAGGTCTTCGACTAACTGAATGATGACAGTCTCATATCGAAATATACCACACAATTTCTACTCAAGATGCTCCCTTTCTGATAACAGAAAACCAAAATCAGGCACCGACCAATAACAGTGTTGTTCTACTGGAATATACAAGCATAGATACAAGTAACTAACCATGCACAACTGTGTACACGTATTAGCCAGTGAGCGAGTTTGATGAGAAAAATATATACAGAACGGATCTAAGGATGAAAATTACATGTAACAACTAACATAATAATAGGTCATGTATGATTCACTTCTAGTAGATCAGACGTCGACGTATACATACCATATCATAAACCTACAGTAAGTATTGAAAAAAATCTTTGAGTCGATCAATATAAAATACAGGGTGGAGAGGAAACACCTAATCAGAGAAATATATTGATGTGCACTCATAACGAATAACGTTTGACATGTTACAGATAAGATGACACATACGTGACAACAATAAAAAAACTTACCAACCGACATCAGTCTACTAGCATTTATCAGATTTCAATATAGGGAATATCAGGAAATTGACAAACCACCATCAGAACACAGACATCAAAAATCCTTGAAATGGTAGAAACAAGTTGATATCTACTGTCGAAAAAATTGCTGCATATGGAAGCATGGAAGTAGTCAAGGATAGTAATGAAGAATCAATAATAAGGATAATAAACCTATTCGATATAGCCCTCTTGGAGTTCAAAAATGTTAGGATTGGCATGTAAATTGAACAGTGGCAGTCCTAGTATGAAAGCAGCTTCCTAGAATGAGATATTTGGTTTCGAATTTCCTCTTTGAAATGCAAACATTGTGAGTGAAACACGTGTCTAAGCGTTGAAAAATCGTTTTGGGTAGTGATGGTCAAACGACAGATGAAGATATTATTGATAACAAAACTATTCATAAAACGGTCCAGAGACATACATTTTATAATAGATAAGATATAATTTCGTAGAAAATAATTGAATATCTATAGAAGCTTATTGATTGACGTGTGAACTTGATTAACGATATTTTCAAGATGTGAGATAGGGGGCTGATGGAAAGGTTTTCTCATGGAGATATCTACAAACAAAATACATCTTCATTCGTTTATGTAAACATGAGGTGACGGATTGAACGATTTTCTCATTCAAACATATTATAACAAAAACAACCCAACCTATGACCTCAACCTATCAGTCGTGAATATTCATTATAGAACCAAGCACATTGGTGAATTCAAACGTTGTTATCTGTACCAAGATGAAATCTACATCCATTACGAGCAATCAAAGACCTGAAATATGTTCCATCAATATTTCAACACTTTGTATACATTTCTGTCGATACAAGACGCTGAAAATGACATGAGTCATCAAGGTCATCACATGAATGTGGACGTAGGCAGAATTGATTCACGAGAAAATAGTGCATTTTATCAAGAATGAATGAAAGATTCTCTGTTCATGTGTATAATTTGATCTTCCTTTTATCACATTTGATACTATTAACACGTTGACTGCCGGGCTCATATACACACTATTGGTATCAGAGCCGAAGCAAAATCAAAAATTTTGTCCCAGAAACCATGAGTGACTCTATGTAGCTGAAGCCTACAGAAGATAGTATATCGTTGAAATTCTTGAAAATTGGGACACTGGATCCAAAAAATTGAAGAAATTTGGCTCGGTCTTATAGACCGAGTCGGCGCTCGTTTATACATGTATACCCGTGTACGCCGCGTCGGTCCGCCAGCTCGGTCCGTCCGGGTTCGGCCTCGGTCTAGTGCTGTGTCTGATGAGGACGATATACAATATAAACTTGTCACTGAAGCCGTCTTGGTCGCTCTCCGCGATATTATTAACAATAATTCAGACCGACGGCTTCACGGGCGGTTCAATTGACTCGGTCCTATAGGCCGAGCCGGCCTGGTGTATCAACTCCAATCTTGGTCTATGAGACCGAGGCGGCACGTCAGGATATTTCTTTCTCGGTCTAATAGACCGACATGGCAGTCAACGTGTTAATATTTCCAAGGTAGCGAGTTCCTATGCGAAGATGTATTTTTCAATATAAATATACAAGGTGACTTTGGAGTGGATTGATACATATTTATTAGTTCATGTAGTTGAAAACGCGAGAACACATGTATGAAATGATATCAGGAAAAGGAATAAGATGACTAGTCAAGAAGTGGTTGAACGAGGGTGAAAATAACGAAATTTTCAATTAATCCCATAGAGGGGCCTATGCAAAATTTGTATTTACGACTATATAGGGTTGACAATGAAATATATAAAAGTGGAATGATCTCTCTTTCATAGCAAAAAGTGAGAACTACAATCACATAAGTATTATAGAAATCATTGGATAAACATGATAATGTGCACACATGGCTAAACCTGGCTAAATTGAATTCAATCAGCATCATAGGAAAAAAAATACTTGCATTAGTATTCGTTTCACGTATCGATGCATAGATTCTGAAAGGAAGTATTTCAATGTTTTGCGTGGCATTAGCCAGGAAAGTAGTTGTTTTCCTCCTGTTATTTACCATTGTTATTCTTTTTATGAACATAATTTGTAGAAAATGACTTTGAGCTTTTTTGTATTTATGTGCATACATACTCATACGCACACACTCAATGAAATGAATGAAATAGGTAGGTATGAGGCAAAAATGGAAAAATATGAGCTCATACTTCTCCTCTCGTGAGTACATAATATATGAAATGAAATGAAGGAAAAAAAACACAGGAACAAATTTACTCACTCACAATCTATTCACTAATCTACATTACTCTTTCTACAACTATATACATATATATACATTTGGAACCTGCTACCCTCTATCTTGATCGAGGCACTCCATTATATCATCGATGAGTGATCTAAAAATGATAAACATGGAATTTTTCTTTAGATGATGAGAATCATACTCACGGATCGTCCAGAATCATCACTAATGCCGCCTCCTCCTCATCAACATCATCATTTTCTGTTCTATATAAAAAAAAGTAATTAAATAACAGTCAATCATATCGAACATAGTGGAACTTACAAATCAATAGTCTCCATTTCATACCCTTCAATCAGTGAACTAAACAAAAAAAAAAAAAAATGGAAACAGATGAACAAAAACCAGAGCAATTGATTATATTCGAAATGATTAGAATTATACTAACGGGTCATTTAGAATGAGCCATCTATCCTCATCATCTTTGTCATCTTCCGTTCTAGCAGAAGAAAGAAGAAATAATCACAAATTCAACATGATTAACTGAAACTACTTAAAAATCAATAATTTCCAAATCCTCTTCAATTATGGATCTGAGATAAGTAAAAATAAATGAATAAACAATAAACAGGTGAGAAAAAAAACATAGCAAATAATCATATAAAAAAAGAGATTAATATTCACGAATCTCTCAGAATAGCACATTCATCATTGCTATAATAGTTTTCTGTTCTATCGGAAAAAAAAACAATCAAAAATTCAACATCATTCACTGAGAGTACTCACAAATCCATAATAGTGGAATTTTCCTCCCTCCTCGTCTGTACATCATCGCCTTCCATCCTATGAAAATTATGCTAAGTTAGAAAATGTAAGGTATATTTTGTCATACTCACTGTCGAATTTCGATATCCTCTTGTTCCACAGGATGATGCCATAAAATTCCTAAAATGAGAAATGGAATTATACATAATATATGGTCATTTATGAAAATTATATTTTACTCACATCTGAGTCCACCGCTCATTCAGGTAGACGTTTTTGACGTTTCTGACGTTGGTGATGTTTTGACACATGTTTTTTCATAGGACGTTGAATGCATTCGTCGAAAGCGTGAAAAACGTCAACGTTTCTGACGTTGGTGATGTATTGACACATGTATTTTCCTAAGACGTTGAATGCATTCGTCGAAAGCGTGAAAAACGTCAGAAACGTCACGTTTTTGACGTTTTTGACGTTTCTGACGTTGGTGATGTTTTGACACATGTATTTCCCTAAGCCGTTGAATGCATTCGTCGAAACGTTTTTGACGTTTTTGACGTTTCTGACGTTGGTGATGTTTTGACACATGTATTTCCCTAAGACGTCGAATGCATTCGTCGAAAGCGTGAAAAACGTCAAAAACGTCACGTTTTTGACGTTGGTGATGTTTTGACACATGTTTTATGTGTAGGTTTTGTTACTAACTCCATACATCACCTCAGGAAAAACACTCTTGATGAAAACTCGATAGACAAAATTCGTACTGGTCAGTAACATAAGATTGAGTTCCACATAGATATTACTCAGATCCTTGAAGCCGACCAAAGACTAGTCCCATCGAATGGCTTGGTTGAAAGATTTGGGTAGATCGGTTGTGTTCAGACCAATCCAATATTTAACTCAACCTGAAATTGTATCTGAAAGTTTGTTAATTTGTATATCGCTACTTCGAAGTTGGGAACTAACTCTCCAGGAGTCGAAACTTGTGCGTGGTTAGGAAGAGTGGAACCTTCAGCTCATGGTGGATTTCGAACCACTTCTAGGGTGCCAAAGTAATGCCAGGATAACAAACAATAGGATATATCAATTTTCTGAAATACACTTCTATTATGTTTGTGTAATGACCTGTCAATTTATAATTTTGCTGAATTCCCTTCCGAAACCCGCGTAGTCGAACGTTTTCGACGGTCTTGACATTTTGTCGTATTGGGTAGCTCGATTGTGTTTAGACCAACTCAATATTCAACCTAACCTGGAATTGTTACTTCGAAGTTGGGAACTAACTCTCAAGGAGTTGAAACTTTTGTCAGGTCAGGAAGAGTGGAACCTTCAGCTTATAGTGGATTTTGAACCACTTCTAGGGCGCCAAAGTAATGGCAGAATCACAAACAATAGGAAACATTAATTTTCAACAAAATTGCTTCAATCTTAGCTATCCTACCTTATGTATAGATATGTGAAACTGAGGAAACTGAGGGCGGTAACCCTTTTCCGTGTCTAAATGATACAGAAAAAATAGCAGCTACAATATGTTTTCTATTTCTAAACTACCCAACATGAGTTAGGGCTAATATGAAGAATCCTAATTTTATTTTTGTTTGTTCTCAACAATCAAGTTGGTCTGGTATTTTCTTCAGAAATTGAAAATGTTCCTATATTTTGTGGAGCAGTGTTTTTCCTCTTCAAATCTAGACAGACGATTCCATAGTTGATATTTGCAGAATTGCATAGGTTGATGTTATGAATTCTAACGAAATTCTCACAGAATCTCAGTACGTTTCAAAATATGTGAGTGATATTTGACATTAATTCATCGTAGCATAAAAGTGACATTTTTTATTTTGTTTTTAGGGGTACACAACAGTTTTTGAACAGTATCGAATATTTGAGTGCTGTGGAAGGGACAAAATGGGTGTTTTGGCCCTATGTTGTCGTAAAAAATGGTGAGGTTTTCCTATTTTGAGAAAAAAAAACTACTGATTATAACACAATTTTACTCCACAGAAGGTAGAGCCTACCTGAATGAGCGGTGGACTCAGATGTGAGTAAAATATAATTTTCATAAATGACCATATGTATATTTGTATAATACCATTTCTCATTTTAGGAACGATTTTAATAATGTGAATAATGTAAATAATGTGCCTGTATGGCATCATCCTGTGGAACAAGAGGATATCGAAATTCGACAGTGAGTATGACAAAATATACCTTACATTTTCTAACTTAGCATAATTTTCATAGGATGGAAGGCGATGATGTACAGACGAGGAGGGAGGAAAATTCCACTATTATGGATTTGTGAGTACTCTCAGTGAATGATGTTGAATTTTTGATTGTTTCTTCTTTTCCGATAGAACAGAAAACTATTATAGCAATGATGAATGTGCTATTCTGAGAGATTCGTGAATATTAATCTCTTTTTTTATATGATCATTTGCTGTTTTTTTTTCTCACCTGTTTGTTTATTCATTTATTTTTACTTATCTCAGATCCATAATTGAAGAGGATTTGGAAATTATTGATTTTTAAGTAGTTTCCCAGATAGCACACACTCGCCTATAAGGTCATCCTCAATGTGTCGCCAAACGCCTGGAGAGGACGTTCTATTTTCTACAACCTAAGAACATCATCAGGCGTAAATTTAGCGCTGTAATTGTCCTAAATGAGTTCTTTCAGTGACAGCCTGAGGATGTAAAGAATTTCGTGCCTACGGACGTCTTCAGATGACATTCCATGAAATAACGTGTCATCGAAGACAAAAGGAAGAAAAAGAAGAACTAGAATTGAGGTTATGTCTCATGATAGTCATGATTTGTTCAAGATACATCATAATATATTAATGATTATATCAAAATTATTAGAGTATTCATTGAATACCTTCATCAAATTTATATTTCACAAAATGATTGCGAGAAGAACTTATTGCACAGAATTAAAAGATAATAACAAAAGGATGATAATCTCTGTTGACGACATTTCTCTCAGGTAGCAATAAACAATGGTGAGTAAATACTAAATAGAATCATTGATAGTACCGGACATGAAATATTGATACATTCATATACATTATTTATTGTTTCAGGAGGTTATTGAGAACCCAAACTTGATGATATCATCATAGCAAACATGTTTTATTCCAAGATAGCTTTGCTTCTTCGGAATCTATGAAATATTGTATGGAAGCTTGAACTTTCAGTATGAATTCAATAAAGGTAGGTACCTGAATCAAATCATTGATATAGTAGGTACTGGACATGAAATGTTAATAGGTTAATTATTTGTTTCAGATGAAGTTATTGAGAACACAAGATTGATGATGTCATCAGAGCAGAGATGTTTCATTCCAAGATATTTTGGCTTCTTCGAAATCTATGTGAGATTGCATATATATGCATGTTTGCACTTTCAGTATATTCAATAAAGGTAGGTAGGTACCTAAATCAAATCATTGATATAGTAGGGACTGGAACATGAAATATTAATAGGTACATTATTTGTTTCAGGAGGTTATTGATAACACAAAATGATGATATCATCAGAGCAGAGATATTTTATTCCAAGATATTTTGGCTTCTTTGGAAATTATGAAAGATTGTACATATGCAGACTTGAACTTCCCAGGTAGCCAGACTGACGAATGTGACGTCTATAGGACCGCTATCTAAGGTCTTTTTTGGTCTCATACGTCTTTTGACCAAATTATGACGTCATGCGGACGTCATTAATGTGACGTCTTATGGACAGCCACTGTTCGACGTCGTATAGACGTCAATCTATGGTCTTCATATTTTTTTGGGTATTATTATCATTATCATCATCGTTATTATTATTTCTATTATTATTATCATGTATGTATAGGAAAACGAAGTTATAAAATAAATTTATTAATTTATCCAAATAACTGTATAAATGTATGATAAAAATGTACTTTATTCCATAGGCTTCCCTTGATTTTCAATGTTTAAATTTAGCGCCAAAGACAATTCTCACTTATCGACCAGATGGCCAATGCATGGCGATCAAGTGATTGTGTATGCGACTCGCGACCATCTTGCGACTGCCGTTAGTGGCGTTAGTGCCGTTCAGCGGTCCGTTCTGTGGTTCAGCGTCAAGCTTGCATCGTGCATGGTGCGTTCCCGTTCATGTTCATTGTCCATCGTCCATGTTCGAATGGGTGTTGTTTGTGAACGGCGTCTGTGCCATTGAATTTGTTAAGAATGTTAAAATGTTGAGTGTTTGAGTGGTATTTCTATACAGTCTGTTTTTCACGTGAGAGTATTCAGGATGTATTGTGTAATACAATTTAATGACTGTGGAAGCAACAGAGTGTAGCTGTTGTTCACGAAACTTAGCTGACGCCGTTGAAAATGAAAGTGTTTTGGCCGCCATTTAAAGACAGCAAAACATACAAAAGAGCTCTCTGTGAAGGGGAGCCATCGACGCTGAAATTTTCAACTATTTATGTAATACCTCACATTAATATCTTGTTAATAAAATCTTCATTCGTAGCAAATTTATTTTATAGCACAAATGATTACCTTCCTCACCAGATTATAACCATTAACCTCAAAATTAAAAAAAAAACAGACGTCTTATTGACGTCGGAAATTGGTCAGTAGTGTCAGTTTAAGGTCCAATTCGAAAACACATACTGACGTCTAAAAGACTTTCAAATATGACGTCATTTGGATGTGTCTTACTTACGTCATTTGGACGTCGCATTTGTTGAAATAAAGACGTCTTTTGGCCGAATGTGATGCCGTCAATTAGACGTCATATAGTCGTCATGTGCTACCTGGGTTTCAGTAGATTCAATAATGGTTGGTACCTATAACTACATAAATCATATCATTGATAGTAAGTAAGTACTGGACATGAAATATTAATACATTGTTTGTTTCAGAAGGTTATGCAAAACACAAACCTGATGATATTTTCATTCCAAGATAGTTTTGCTTCTTCAGAATCTATAAAATATTGCATGAAGGCTTCAACTTCCAGTTGATTATTCTGCATCAGGAATGTCCAGAGTTCAGAAATCAAAAACAACATGGAGAAATATAACTATCAATAGGCAATAACTTCTAGTAGTGCTCAACAAGAAGCTGAAATACATTTCTTTGGAAAGGAAATTGAAATTTTTCAGAATAAGTTATAAATAATAGAATGTAAGTTTTTCATTTGGTTTTTCATTTGAACCTATTATAAATAGAGGAAAATTTTGCAAATATCATGAGATCCATATTATTTTGAAGAAATTATCATTTGCATAATACAAGGTGAGTCAATAGTGTGTTATTCTTGTATATTAGCCAAACCATCAGATAAATAGAGAAAATTCAAGTTCAACAGTAATAGGGTTTCATGAGAACTTTCACATTAAATTGTTTTCATATATATCTGTAGGGTGTTCGAATTCCAAGATATATTGACTGATGATTGTTTTTTTCCAAATGGGACACCCTGTATACTATTGCATTTTTAGGTTCTCCCTGAAGAGCTGATTCCATCAATGTATCACACTTAGGGTCTAGCGGGAATGATTACAGAGATATAGGGTGTTCAAATAAAACAAGATTTTTCAATTTTAGGATTTTTTTTGTGGAAACTATTCAATATTGGTCAAAACGGCTCACATATCCTTATAAACTTTCGATTTACTATCTACTGACATTCAATCGGAACAAATAGAGGGTGGGTTAACATTCAGAATACTGATCAGCTTATTGTATCTGTTCCAAATAAATAACAGTAGATAGCTAATCAAAAGTTATGACAGGAACATGTGAGCCGTTTTGACCATTAATGAATAGTTTCGACACAAAAAATCCTACATTTGAAGAATCTCAATTGTCAACACCCTATATCTCTGTAATAATTCCCACTAGACACCAAGTGTGATGCATTGATGGAATCAACTCTTCAGGGAAAACTCAAAAATGCAATAATATACAAGGTGTTCCATTGAAAAAACCAATCATCAACCGATATCTTGGAATTCGAACACCCTATAGATATGAAAACAAGTTTAGGTGATTGTTCTTATGAAACCCTATTACTGTTGTACTTGAATTTTCATTTTATATATCTAACGGTTTGGCTAATATCAGAGGAGAACACACTATAGTGACTCATTCTGTATACGAATAATATTCTTCCATAAATCTTGAACCTCCTTGAAACATCATCAAAAACCGCCTCAAGTTGTTACCATGATGTCCTGAGGTTGTCTCAAAAGATTTTATAGGGATGTTCTGAGACGTTATTAGTATGTAGAGAATGGTAACAGGAGGACGTCTTGAGAATGTTCTCAGGCTCGCTCTCGACGTCCTGAGGACATGATTGTGAACGCCTCAGAAGGGCCTCAAAAGGAATTTGTGCTATCTGGGTTCAGTTAATCATGTTGAATTTGTGATTATTTCTTTTTTTTTCTGCTAGAACGGAAGATGACAAAGATGATGAGGATAGATGGCTCATTCTAAATGACCCGTTAGTATAATTCTAATCATTTTGAATATAATCAATCGCTCTGGTTTTTGTTCATCTGTTTCCATTTATTTATTTATTTTTATTATTTTTGTTTAGTTCACTGATTGAAGGGTATGAAATGAAGACTATTGATTTGTAAGTTCCACTATGTTCGATATGATTGACTGTTATTTAATTACTTTTTTTTATATAGAACAGAAAATGATGATGTTGATGAGGAGGAGGCGGCATTATAGTGATGATTCTGGACGATCCGTGAGTATGATTCTCATCATCTAAAGAAAAATTCCATGTTTATCATTTTCACATCACTCATCGATGATATAATGGAGTGCCTCGATCAAGATAGAGGGTAGCATGTTCCAAATGTATATATATGTATATAGTTGTAGAAAGAGTAATGTAGATTAGTGAATAGATTGTAAGTGAGTAAATTTGTTCCTGTGTTTTTTTTTCTTCATTTCATTTCGTATATTATGTACTCACGAGAGGAGAAGTATGAGCTAATATTTTTCCATTTTTGCCTCATACCTACCTATTTCATTCATTTCATTGAGTGTGTGCGTATGAGTATGTATGCACATAAATACAAAAGAGCTCAAAGTCATTTTCCACAAATTATGTTCATAAAAAGAATAACAATGGTAAATAACAGAAGGAAAACAACTACTTTCCTGGCTAATGCCACGCAAAACATTGAAATACTTCCTTTCAGAATCTATGCATCGATACGTGAAACGAATACTAATGCAAGTATTTTTTTTTCCTATGATGCTAATTAAATTCAATTTAGCCAGGTTTAGCCATGTATGCACATTATCATGTTTATCCAATGATTTCTATAATACTTATGTGATTGTAGTTTTCACTTTTTGCTATGAAAGAGAGATCATTCCACTTTTATATATTTCATATTGTCAACCCTATATAGTCGTAAATACAAATTTTGCATAGGCCCCTCTATGGGATTAATTGAAAATTTCGTTATTTTCACCCTTGTTCAACCACTTCTTGACTAGTCATCTTATTCCTTTTCCTGATATCATTTCATACATGTGTTCTCGCGTTTTCAACTACATGAACTAATAAATATGTATCAATCCACTCCAAAGTCACCTTGTATATTTATATAGAAAAATACATCTTCGCATAGGAACTCGCTACCTTGGAAATATTAATAGTATCAAATGTGATAAAAGGAAGATCAAATTATACACATGAACAGAGAATCTTTCATTCATTCTTGATAAAATGCACTATTTTCTCGTGAATCAATTCTGCCTTCGTCCACATTCATGTGATGACCTTGATGACTCATGTCATTTTCAGCGTCTTGTATCGACAGAAATGTATACAAAGTGTTGAAATATTGATGGAACATATTTCAGGTCTTTGATTGCTCGTAATGGATGTAGATTTCATCTTGGTACAGATAACAACGTTTGAATTCACCAATGTGCTTGGTTCTATAATGAATATTCACGACTGATAGATTGAGGTCATAGGTTGGGTTGTTTCTGTTATAATGTGTTTGAATGAGAAAATCGTTCAATCCGTCACCTCATGTTTACATAAACGAATGAAAATGTATTTTGTTTGTAGATATCTCCATGAGAACACCTTTCCATCAGCCCCCTATCACACATCTTGAAAATATCGTTAATCAAGTTCACACGTCAATCAATAAGCTTCTATAGCTATTCAATTATTTTCTACGAAATTATATCTTATCTATTATAAAATGTATGTCTCTGGACCGTTTTATGAATAGTTTTTGTTATCAATTATATCTTCATCTGTCGTTTGACCATCACTACCCAAACCGATTTTTCAACGCTTAGACACGTGTTTCACTCACAATGTTTGCATTTCAAAGAGGAAATTCGAAACCAAATATCTTATTCTAGGAAGCTACTTTCATACTAGGACTGCCACTGTTCAATTTACATGACAATCCTAACATTTTTGAACTCCAAGAGGGCTATATCGAATAGGTTTATTATCCTTATTATTGATTCTTCATTACTATTCTGGACTACTTCCAGGCTTCCACATGCAGCAATTTTTTCGACAGTAGATATCAACTTGTTTCTACCATTTCAAGGATTTTTGATGTCTGTGTTCTGACGGTGGTTTGTCAATTTCCTGATATTCCCTATATTGAAATCTGCTAAATGCTAGTAGGCAGATCACTGATGTCGGTTGGTAAGTTTTTTTTTTGTTGTCACGTATGTGTCATGTTATCTGTAACATGTCAAACGTTATTCGTTATGAGTGCACATCGTATATATTTCTCTGATTAGGTGTTTTCTCTCCACCCTGTATTTTATATTGATCGACTCAAAGATTTTTTTCAATGCTCAATGTTAGGTTTATGATATGGTATGTATACGTCGACGTCTGATCTACTAGAAGTGAATCATACATGACCTATTATTATGTTAGTTGTTACATGTAATTTTCATCCTTATATAGATCCGTTCTGTATATATTTTTCTCATCAAACTCGCTCACTGGCTAATACGTGTACACAGTTGTGCATGGTTAGTTACTTGTATCTATGCTTGTATATTCCAGTAGAACAACACTGTTATTGGTCGGTGCCTGATTTTGATTTTCTGTTATCAGAAAGCGAGCATCTTGGGTAGAAATTGTGTGGTATATTTCGATATGAGACTGTCATCATTCAGTTAGTCGAAGACCTGCTGCTTCAATAAGCATATAATATCTATTAATCTCCTAGTACGAAGATGCCTCTGAGTTATCTTAATCTTCTTAATGATGTGAATGGTGATTTTTTTTTTATTTTATCCCTTGGTGTAAACGAGTGGAAATTCCTATGATATTCGTCACGTGCGTACCTAAGGAGGATAGGGAGGGAAGGTAGGTGTTTCAACTTTCGAAGGTTATCAGTTCTTAGGAATACTTCCATCGGCAAAGACTCTCAAAGCTTCGTCGCTCTATAGACGAATGAGTTTTGGTAGAGTGTTGTTCTACATATTTCAAGGTTAACGACGAAAGGATGTGCTGACTGGGCCTGTCGAGGTCGTCTGACTGGTATTGCTAGTGATGGAATTATAGCAGAGATTTCTGAGGAACATTTCCCGTGGAAGTATCTATCATTTTTTAACGATTTTGAACTTCTTTCCAACGTTTTCGTGGCGTTTCTGTGACGTTTTTGTGACGTTTTTACGATTCAGGTTTTTTTTTTCTATAGTCATCCTGCATAATATGTCTTTTCGATCTTTCATTCGACTGACTATTTGTATTACCCTGTATATTATGGAGTTTTATTGAAACACCTTGTATAAGTTCCATCATTGTATTCACGATATATATGTACCTTCTGACAGCTTTCATTAGGCATTTCACAATCAAAATGAACGTAGCTGCTAATGTCAAACCTAGTAATATGAACATTTTATTAAATTCTTTCTGTATTCCTATTGTGGGAGCTCCTATAGTTTGCCAGTCGGTATCCTCTTCAGATCCACCGGAAAACATCAACTTGAGTTTGAAGAAGGAATCATTCCTCTCTGGTATCTCTTTGTAGAATACTGGTAGACATCCATTGTTCACCAACTTATTTCGCATCGCTGTCCACGATGATCGATTGCAATCTTCTTTCAAGTCATTGAAACATATCGCCATGTTCTTGACATCGTTGGGAACATTTGTATACAATACGTTATTCAAAATTGCTGTCAGAACTATGAATGCCACCCGTGACATTTTGAGGCTGGATGTGTCGTCTCTGCTCAACAGGTACCTCTACTGCTGGTACTCTTCCACAGCTGCTGAAAACTTTATCCCACAAACTCAGATTCTCCAATTGAATCAACGCTTTAGTTTTGTCTTCGTACAATGTTATGTCTTTGTTCAGCTGTCGAACTCGCTCCACAAATTCCTCCAACTTGCTTCTGTACTCGTCCAAGGACATTGTAACACTGATTCAAAGGTCAAGTCTGAATAGTGGTAGTGGTAGCTACGCATGCGCACAGCTGATATAAGCTATTGGGCAGATTCGGCAAACGTTCTTTGTGACACATCCAGTATCCATGATTGAATGGCTCGTGACAACAACAAGTTTGAACATATCTGTTAAATGACTCATCGGCCACCTGCGTCAGAACAATGGACCCATTGTTCTCTCACAGATAAGGATGATGCAATCGGATGAGGTTGTTACGTAATCGGACACCTGCAAACAAAGGCGGCATTGTTCTCGTATAATATTGCGTCGCGAATTATCCAATAGCCGGAATTCCAAGAAACGCTGTGAGTGGCGTCGAGAGAACAAAGGTGGCATTGTTCTAGAGGAAGGCTAGATAACATAATGGCAAACAAAGGAGGCATTGTTCTATGAAGTCGAGATAAGGATGACTCATCGGCCACCTCTCCAACATGCACATCGGGTGACCTTGAAACAAAGTGCTACCAATTGTAGTAATACCAACCTAAATCTGGTGGGCACAGTCACTAGATGGTTACGTCATCAACTACCTTTCAAAAAGAAGAAGAAGCATGTCCACGCCCATAAGCACTAGAGCCTAGAGTCCAGAGTCTAGGGGGCTAAGTTCAGAGTACTTCCACGTGTCATTCCTTGTGTTCCATGTCATCTGTCACATATCGCTTGTCATCTGTCACTCGTCGTCTGTCACCTGTCACTCTTTGTGTTCCATGCCATCTGTCACTCCTTGTGCTCTATGTCACCTGCCACTTGTCATCTGTCGACTGTCATCTGTCACTCTTTGTGTTCCATGTCATCTGTCACCCTTTGTGTTCCATGGCATCTGCCACTTGTCATATGTCACTTGTCATATGTCACTCGTCATATGTCACTTGTCATCTGTCACTTCCGGCGGCCATCTTGTGACGTCACTTCCGTGCAGCCAACACCTTTCACCACAGGAACGGTTGTGACGTCACTTCCGGCGGCGGCCATCTTGGCCTGAGACGAAGGTAGGTACACTACTGGGTTGGTAATATTATGATGCAATTCATGACGAAGTGTATGGAAATTCCGTACCGTAGATGGATTATTTCTTCCCAAATTTTCTTGACTGGGCTGACTTTGAATAATCACCTGCTCTGGAATATCAAGGTTTTCAGTGTTTTCTTGGTTGATAGTGAACTGATGATCGTTCTTCTTTTCATCGTCAGCATGTTGACTAGTGATAAATAATGTAAGGGTATCCCAACAAGCCCCTAACATATGGAGGGAACATCCTTTCATCTTATGTATTGCGATTGCGTTCAATACCGCTTCAATCATAAATTTCAATATTTTGCAGATGAAGTATATTCCAAGTAAACCACTAGTCCATTCTCTTAAGCATAAGAACCATCCATATAATTTCTTTAGTGTAGAATTCGTAATTTTTCCTAGTTCCTTGTTAAATAGGTTTAACGCCGTGAAACCTTGATTTTCCACTGGTTTTCCGGCAACTTTCCTTAGAATTATATTACTCAAAGCTTGTTTTTCTATTCCAAACATCATAGATTCCTGGGCTTTTCGTATTTCCTGATCAGTATATATTCCTCCTGTACTCAATCTTTGAATAGATGGTAGGTTGAACAAATCTTCGTCATCCACTTTCAATTCTACAGGGTTAATGCCGATGTTGGGATAGGGGTCGAATCCAACCCACTTATTTTCCAAATAGAACATAAGCGGGATGAGAGAATTACACTCGATTTCTTGAGCATGTTTTTGAAGAATTCTAGTCAACGGTGATAGGAAATATGAGGTATTGTAGGCTATAACAGGTAACTCGACGTAACAGGATGTTTCTCGGCGTATCTCGATGGTAACAGGTAAACATTTCATAATGTGTAATGTACCCACTTATTTTGGCAATATATCCAAGTCGGTTTTTCATTAAAGTGGCAACTGAATTTGGTGATAAAGGAGCTAAAGTTAGTCGATTTTTTAATATTTCTCTATGCAAGAGACATCGGCGATGTATGGTTTGGATAAACATATCATTCAGACTGCGTTTGAAAGACTGTTCCACGTACATGAATTTGGTGTTTATATAGGTTATGAGGTCTGCATCATTGGTATCAGATTTCATCCATGGGTTATAGGGGTTTCCTTTATCATATTCTTCAATTAGCAGTTGAGGATGCTCAGTACTCCATAATTTGCGATAGCACATTTGTTCCTGTTTAATCAGTTGGAGAGCAAATACCTTCGTGCGATCTTCCACCACTAAATATTGGTTACAATACGATTGTTCACATTTTTCCTTAACAAGGGTTGCCTTTCCTTGGTATAGTATTTTGTGGTTTGCACAATCCTCCTTGCGAATGGGTTCCCATACTGTTTCGCCAATATTGAAATCCATGCAGTAACCCTTCAAATACGGACAAGTGACTTCATTATGCAAGACTATTTCATTATTTTCTAATTTGGCAACTGTTAAGTAATCTCTAATTGTGAGTTTTAAACTGGCAGTTACAATAACATTATGCCATTCTCTTCCATTGAAACTATAGTTTACTTCTTTACATGATCCGCTGCTGTCCAAAGAGCCGGCAAGGGTGGCTGAAGTGCTATGAGAACTGTTAGCATTTAGTTTTATTACTTGACCAGAAAATCCTCTGTATTCTTTAAATTCATGCATTTTTCTGCAATCTTCGCTTCCTACTTGATGTATATAGGTTAATAGGCCATCAGCTACCATTGATGTATGTGAAAAGGCTCCACAATGAGTTATCAATTGGGTTACCTCCACGAGGCATGTCTTGACTTGTATTTTCTCGAATCTTTTCTTCTCAAGTACTTGAACTTGGACTTCAGAACTGATATAACTGGATTCTGGATCAGGACAGGGCCTCACATCTCGAAGGGAAATAACTGTGATATTTGCTGCTGGGTTTGCACAATCATAAGCTATCAGGGTTGCTTCAGGTGAACGGATGCAACTGGTAAGTAGGCCTAGTAGTATCATATCTGCAATAAAATGGAATCGGATTTTGTTAAATGGCCCTTTTGAGAATCCAATCATGGTCCTCTGCCTGCCTTTGTGACCTAGTATTATATCTAGACTGCGATACTTGAGTATTTATATTTTCCTGTGTTTCGTTGTGCTCCAGGTCTTCCTCACAGTTTTCTTCATTCACTTCCTCATTCTTTCTTTCATTATCAGAATTATCTTCTTCGTCTCCTTCTTCCTCCCCTTCGTTATCCTCTTCTTCCTCTCCTTCTGAAACATCAGTGGTTGGTATTTCAAGTGGTTCGTCATTATCGTGTTCTTCTATGTTTTCGTGATCCTCAGGATTTAATTCTTCGTTGTATGTGTGAAGATGCTCAGAATTCTCTTGATCTGTTTGTTCTTGCGGTAATCTTATGATTTTACTTGGAGTAGTATCAATAACTGGTTGAGGGGTTCTTTCTACCAGATGTTTAGGAATTGTTCGATCATTTTCTTCCTCATCCATATCTTCCAATCCCCGATATCTTTTTAGTCGGTTGGCATGTACCACTTGATCTTGTCTTCCATTGATTTCTTTAATACGATAGGTTACTGGTCCTAACACTTCAATTATTCGATACGGTCCTGAGTACTTGGGATAAAATTTATGAGCTAAATGACGTCCGGCCTTGACGGCGGGCGAGTAAAGATATACACGATCTCCTAAGTTAAGTGATGGCGGTTTGGCTTTTCGGTTATATCTTTGCACCTGTTTTTCGGCTTGTTTATTCAGATTTGATCGAGCCACTTCATGCGCTATTTGCATTCTCTGAACCATTTCTGTTGCATAATCGTCATCTATGTCATAACGAACCTGTGCATGTTTAGTTATTAAATGTAATGGCATTTCCATATCTCTACTATCAAGAAAGATGGAGTTTCTTGAGTTGATTCGTGCACGTGATTGCGATATGCCATGGTGGCGAATGGTAACCATCTGTCCCACGAATCGTTGTCTTCGGTCACATAATGCGATAAAGTGGTTTTTAGAGATCGGTGCATTCGTTCTATCATTCCGTTTGATTGAGGGTGATATGGAGTAGTTTGAAGTTTCTTGATTTCCAAAATTTTGCATATCTCTTTAAATAATTTTGAGACAAACTGCTGACCGCAATCCGTTAGTAATTGTCGAGGTGTGCCATATTTTGTGATGATGTTTGTTACGAAAGCTCTAGCTACCGTATCTGCTGTTATATTTGGAAGCGGAATACATTCTGGGTATCTTGTTAGGTAATCCATGACAGTGAGGATATATTTATTTCCATCTTTGGTTTGGTTGAGAGGTCCAACTAAATCCATAGAAATACGCCCAAACGTAGCGTATGGAACTGGTAGTTTCTGTTGTTCTGCGGGAGGTTGGTAATTGGTTTTCCGTAAATTGCAAGAATGGCATGCATTGCAATATTTTATAACATCTTGTCTCATTATTCTCCAGAAAAAATCCCGGTGTATTGCCTCTAGGGTTTTCTTTTGTCCTGCATGACCAGACATAGGGGAGTCATGGTATATTTGTAGAATTTCCTTCACCATGGCTTTAGGTGCATACAATTTGTCATTGCGGTCCCCTTCTTTTCTCTTAACGTAAAGGATATTATCTGGGCATAGATAAAATTGGTTATCGTCGTCCAATACTTGTGGTAATATTTGCGAAATGATAGGGTCTGCTCTCTGCAATTTACTTAGTTCCTCTTTCGTCCAAATAGTCGATAACATTGGGCTATACTCCTGCTCTTCTTCCTGAGTTACCAAACTGTGACCAAAGCTATTGCATCTAATGGACTACAAGTTACCTCTGTAGATGTCTCCTCTAGTTCTACCTCTCTTAGCCTGGTTAATGCGTCAGCGTTTACATTTCTCTTTCCCGGGCGGTATTTGATATTAAAACTATATTCCATCAAGAACATTGCCCATTTGGCAAGCCTTGAACTGGCATCTTTTATGGTTAAAAGATACACCAATGGTCGGTGGTCGGTAATAATGGTGAAATGAGTTCCAGTCAGGTAACACCTATACATTTTCACAGCCCAAATTACTGCCAAACACTCACGATCTATTGTTGCATAGCGTCTTTCTGCTGAGTTCAAGGTTCGGCTAGCATAACAAATTGGATGTTCTATATTATCATATTCTTGACTCAAGATTCCACTAATAGCAGTAGCGGAGGCATCTGTATTTACAATGAATTGTTTTTGAGAATTTGGGTACTTCAAAATAGGAGGAGTAATGAGAGCCTGTTTCAGATGTTGAAAAGCCTGTTCATGTGGTTCCTTCCAAACAAAGGGAGTATTTTTCTTGGTGAGATTTGTAAGTGGTTGAGATATTTCAGAAAATCTCGGCACGAATTTGCGGTAAAACCCACAAAGTCCTAGAAAAGCTCGTATTTCTTTTACGGTGGATGGACGAGGGTAATTACGGACTATCTCTGTTTTTTCGGGGTCTGTCTGACATCCAGCTGCTGATATGATGTGTCCCAGATACTTGGCTTCATTCTTCATAAATTGGCATTTGGTTGGTTTGAATTTCAAATTACTGGCTCTCATTCTATCAAATACATGTCTCAGTCTGTTGAGGTGTTCATTTAGGTCAGATGAGCTGAACACTATTACGTCATCCAAGTAGACAAGACATTCGTTTCCAGTTAAATGGGCTAGAACCGAATACATCAATCTTTGCCAAGTTGCTGGACTATTCTTTAAGCCCATAGCCATGCGATTGAATTCATAATGGCCAGTAGGGGTGGTAAATGCACTTTTCTCCTGATCTCGTGGGTCGAGTTCTACTTGGAAATATCCACTAGCCAAATCTAACACACTGAAAATACTGGAGCCAGTCAATTGATCTAAGGTTTCTTGGAGATTTGGTAAGGGAAAGAAATCTGTTTTTGTGATTGCATTAAGATCTCTATAGTCGATACAGTCGAAATTGGGGTTCTTCTCCAGGATGCAATTTCTTCTCTACCAATATTGCTGGAAATGACCATGGTGATGAAGATTCACGTATGATTTCATTTTCTAGAAGATCTTGAATTTCCTTGTCCAGTATTTTCTGACGTTGGTAGGGTACTCGGTAAGGTCTTTTTGAGATAGGTGGTACATTTTCTGTTATAATTCGATGTTTTACTCGAGAAGTACAGGTCAATTTGTGTGTTGGAGCTCTGAATATGTCGATATATTCCGTGATCAATTTTACAAGTTTTTCTTCACCTTCTCCTTGTGAATTAGATAGCTGAAGCTGCTCAAGAATAAGTTTAGTATCTTGCATGCTCATAGAGCCAATTGTTTTTCTTCTTTTTTCCTGTTTACTTGGGACTTCACATTCTGTTTCAAATGCTCTGGCTATTATTTGTTTTCGCTGAATCACTATACAGCACAATTGAGAACGTTAATCAGTTTTACAGGTATTTCTTGGTTCTTGTGACAAATGGATCGGGCTACCAATATTCCCTTGATCGAGTCCATAGATTCAATTACGATAGAATCGGTGGTAAGTCGTTTCGGCTTCTTGAGTAGTGCTGGTTGTATGGTCATTGTCCTTGGTGGTAAGTGAACATCTTCTTTGAAATATACTCCCACTCCGTTACTGTGGTAATTCATAGGCTTGGATGTGCATCCATGTGCCTTCTCATTTTGTGTCCAAGGCACTACTGACTGTGGGAGACTGGTATCAGTTATCTTACTTTGATGTTCAACTTTTGTACAGTCATTTCCTGATTTATTCATCCGTTTTAATTTAGAGACTTCTTCTGTTGGGTACTCGCTGCTTCTTTGACTTCCACTGTCGGTGTTTCCAGACTTAGAGGTGCATCTTTGTGCCCTATCCTCTTGTGCAGTCCTGAGGCTATTCTCTCGACTAACGATTGGCTCTCCACTACGATACTGTGTTCTGCTATCATTTAAGGACCCTTTGGAAGCTGCAGTCTTCCTTTCCTTTGACTTCTCTTCATACCTTGGAGTATCCGGGATGGATATTGCTGTTTGGTGAACCAGAGGACTGGAATTCCCCTGTTCACCGGAATTCGCTGCCAATTCCAGTGGCATCGAATTCATATCCTCCTTGAGTACGGTTGAAGTAAATGCTTTCAAGGTATTCTTGATTTCAACCATATTATTTTCCATTTCAGCTAACCTCACTTTCATCTCTTTTTCCCAATCGTTATTTTCTTCTAATAACTCAATAACTTCATCTAGAATGAACATTTTCCCTGTTCCCCAATCGATTTTTGCTCCGAATCTTTGTAAAAAGTCTAATCCCAGCAGCATATCTGCTCTGAAATTCCCTGTCTCTATCAGGATGAACTCATGTTCAATGGTTTTTCTTGAACTCAACTGTATTTGTAAAATAACCCTTCCATTATCATTGATTTTCCTTCCCTGAATATCAACTAGACTAATATCGTTGTTAACTTGAATATTGAACCCCTGCACGATACTCGGTTTAACTAGAGATACTTGTGAACCTGAATCAATTAAAGCTGTCAAGTACTGACCTTCTACTTTGATTTTTGCTATGTTCCTGGGTTCCTCCTTTCCTTGCGTGCAACTTAGTATCTCTGCCGTCCTTGACTTCATTGTCGAGGCACTTCGCTGGCAGCTACATGGCGGGGTTGAAATGCAGCTGCGGTCGTGTTTAAATTACCGGTGGAACGTCCTCCTCTACCTGCAGCTCGCCAGGTCCCAGTTGGATGACCTTGACCTCGTTGTTGGCTTCTGTCTGGACAATACCGCACTATGTGTCCAGGTCTTTGACATCCATAACACACCCGGTTTTGGTTATTGCTGTTGATTCGTTCCTTGCAATCTCTGGCAAAATGCCCCATTTTCTGACATCTGTAGCAGTTAAGAGTGTTTCTTGACCTTGCATTCTGTTGATTTATTTTGCGTGAGTCCACCACCCTGCATTCTCGTTCCTGTATTTTGGTGAGATTTTCTATCGTCTCCTCTTTTTCTGCAACTCTCACCGCTTCTTCTAGTGTGGCGGGCTCCGCGGACAATACTTTCTTCCGTATCGGGTTGAGTAGGCCGAGAACAAATTGTGTGGTTGTATCCGCTGCTAATTTCTGTTTTATCAGGCGGTTGTCATCTGGTCTAGCGGTGTATTTTACAGTCTTGTTAGCAGCAATTTTCAATCGGGCCAAAAATTGCCTGCAAGACTCACCATTTCGTTGTTTGCACTCAATAAACGCCTTCAGTGCTTGTCCAGGAAGTTGAACTACACCAAACTGCTTACGTAAGGCCTTTTCTAGAACCTTCCATGTTGATGTAGCTCGCAGATCTGGTTCTGAGTCTATCAACTGCTTGGCTATTCCTCTCAATTTCAATCGAGTTAACGCTGTTTGTTGTTTTTCTGTCCACCCTGCCAATATTGCCGTTTCTTCGATAATTTGAAGAAAGTCATGAATACTTGTCTGTCCATTATACTCTGGTATTGCATCTAAGTTCATGGGCATGGAAACAATGATATTTTTCTGGTCGTCGTCATTGTTGTCGTCTCCTGTTGGTGATCCGGTTCGTGACATCTTTCAATCTTCATGTCTTCGAGTAGTTCTTCTGCCGTTGATGGTAGAATGTCTACACTTCCCTTTCCTGCCGCTGAGGGGGTTTAACAGCTTCTAAATATTCGAACCCCACACCTGACACCAATTGTAAAGCACCCCTTTTCTTGGGTTGGCCTATACAGGAGTCTTCACAAAGTTACTGATTCACTGGGTTCGTGAATACTTAGGCAGGAGTAAGATTGGGGTATATAGACATTAATACGGCAGTTCAAAATACATAAATCTCTATTCAGCAATCATCATAATATGGACAGGCAGAGTTGACATGGAAGTAAAACAGATGTGCTTACATAATATTGGTTGGTTATACATGATGACAGGATGATGTACACTCGCACTATTATACCGGGTCACTTTGAAAAGTTAATACAGTTTTATAAAAGTTCAATGATTCTCGATACACATCTATTGCAGCAACACAATGGGTTCACTAGGTACAGACAATTTCTAATATCAACTACATATCACGTATAACTATAGACTGTTTAGCAGAGTTACTGGTTCAAGACATGAGACTTCGTATCAAGAGTTCGATCAAGACTGACTTTTATTACAAAATTCCCTGCCTTTATACTGAGATTTGGTCATAAATTCAATCAGAATTCATTAGATTTTCGCTTAGTTGAATTGACCTCGAATTAAAGTGCAAAAAGAGAGGCTTCGGATGTTTTCAGAAATAGTTTTTAATCAAATGGAATTTTATCATTAATCATTTTGCAAAAATTGATGTCAGTTGACTTTGGGTATTACTTAAAATTAAGTACAGAAAAAGGATTTCAATGTTCATCTGAAAAGATTTTAAACTAATTGATTTTTGTAATAATTCATCTGGCCTCTACCTATCTTTGGCCCGCCCCTCTGCTGTGGCTTAGTTACTTAGGTTATAAATTCCCTGTAGGTACACTCTTTTCTAACTTTTATTCACATCTTTTTTTTGCTGTTCCTGTGTGCCACTATCAACAATGTTACAAAGGTAAAGTACCTAATAATAAACCTATTACATATATGCATTTCTTGGGATTTGAAACAAATATGCATATTTCCAACAAGAGTTAATTCACGTAATAATACCCAGGTAGCACAGGTTAGTGGAATGACGTCATAATGACGTCTTTTTTAGGTCATTATTGGTCAATGACGTCCTCGACTTCAGAGGGACCAAAAAATGACGTCATATTTCATGACGTCTTATTGACGTTCAATATTGGACGTCTTAATGACGTCCCTACAAAGTCGTATATTCGACCAAATAAGAAAAATCAGTCGCTTTCTTACTTTTTCATCGTTTGTTAATTGTACGTACTAAATTTGTGTTTGTATATACAGTGTTTTCGTGAGTACTGATGAACAAATTTATTTTCAGCCCAATTATGCATTTTTGAGGAATCTGCTGAAAACGGTCGATTTTCATTTTCAATTTGCCATATATTTATGAGAAAAATTGAATATACATACATGGTGATTCACGTTTGAGTTATGACCATAACGACATTTTTTTTAAATAGAGCACCTTATATATATTACTCAATCTTTGGAATAACCATGGATAGCGGAATTCGAAAATGTTTAACACAATCATGTGGATTGTATAGGTAAGTGCGTCCAATAAATAAGATGCTCTCGTGAAGTAGTGGATAAATTCATTATTATCCAATATCTATCAATCTTATGTATTTCTGAGAAAATAGGAGAGGCTTTCATTCCTAATTCGACATTTATACGGAGGAATCATCAAATATACAGGATGATGCACGTTTGTATTATGACGTACACGACGCATTTTTCAAACGGATATATATTATTGAATTTTCGTTATCAAATGTATATCACACAGAAGGTTTGTATACAGGGCGTTTGTTGAATTCAGTTCTCTCGTTAAATTGGATCGCCATTAAAATATAAAGATGACGTAATTTCTCCTACACGAATCAAGTTTTCAAGTTTATTCAAGTATTCCATGTACAAAAATATTACATTTTATTTTTTTTTTACAAAAATGGGGTTAGAGTTGCTCTCTGAGTACAACATACCTAGGCATAATAGCCTGTGTGTGGGTTGTATCCAGGGCTTCTCTAAAAACTATTTGTAACTGTACATGAACTAATGCTAGAAATTTAGGCGGGCAAAGATTTAAAAGAAGAAAGAAAAAAAAAAAGAAAAAAAAAATAAGTATAGAGACTTCACACGCATGTGTATTCAATATGTGTACATTAATTTTAACCAAAATTTTGTTGATATTTGATTTGACGGTTGGTAGAGGGCAGGGATAGCAGCAATGGTGGGATGAGCTTGTTTTTTTTTTTTTTTTTTTTTTTTTTTTTTTTTTTTTTTTTGTAGTAACTATCGTTGTATTTTATAGAATATTTCCTTGTTTCTCAGGATATAGTTCTTTATTTCAGTTTTGAACTTATTTAGTGTGTTAATTTTTTTTAAATGTACCGGTATTGAATTGTAAAATTTAGGACCGAAGAATAGAAATGTTCTCTGGGTTATAGTTTTTTTAAATGTATGTATTGCTAATTCTTCATTTCTAGTTTGTCTAGTTGGTTGAACAGATCTGCTTCGAAGTGAGTTTTTAGTTGTGTATACTCGAATTATACATTGATGAGCATACAATAGACTGATTGGAAGTATTTTTGTTTCTTCATACAGTAATGTTGTGGAATACTGTTTCTTTTTTCTGAATATGATTTTTATGATGGAATTTTGTGTGATATGTAGAGGACGTAAGTTGTTAACAAAGGCTCCTCCCCATATTATAATACTGTATCTTAAAATCGATTCTACTAGGCAAGTATAAAGCATTAGCAGGTTTTTGCGTGAGAGGATATCTCTTAGTGTGTAAAATCTGTGCAGTAATGCTCTTAGTCGTTTATTAACATTCGAGATGTGCTCGGTCCAGCGAATGTGCTGATCCAGGGTCACTCCTAGGTATTTTATAGATGATACTTGATCTATTACTGGGCAGGTACATGTATTAGTTCCAGTGCAACTAGATTTGTGTAAGTTTATAAGATAATCTGTGGGGGGTTGCGTATTAACTGTAGGTGTAAAAGGTATGAATTTAGTTTTGATGACATTGAGGGTGAGTAGGTTATTATCCAGCCAAATTTGTAATTTTCTTAGATCTGCTTCTGCAATTGACTTTAATTCTTCCCAGCTTGTACCTGTGAGTATCAAGACTGTGTCATCAGCATAGCATATTATGTTGGACGATAAGTCTCGTATTTGAACTATATTATTCATATAAACCAAAAAAAGAAGTGGCCCCAGGATAGTCCCTTGTGGTACACCCATTTTGACAGTCAATTCTGAGCTCACTTCTTTTCCAATCTTTACTTTTTGTGGTCTATATTTCAAATAGTTCAGCATCAGGTCCAATGCGATGCCTCGAATTCCGTAGTTTTCTAATTTTTTTAAAAGGATATTATGTGAGACCGTATCAAAGGCCTTTGCAAGGTCAAGGAAAATAGCCAGACATTTTGATGATTCATCTAAAGCTTGCACTGTTTTTTCGAGAAAATCAGCTATGGCGTTTTCGGTACTAGATTGCTTAATGAAACCGTACTGTCTGTCTGTTATGATTTTGTGTATGTTAAAAAAATCAAGCAGTCTGGTTTTTAAAGCATGTTCAAATATTTTGGCAAAGTTATTGATGACAGAAATGGGTCTATAGTTGTTCATGAGAGTGGAGTCTCCTGTTTTAAAGATAGGGGTTACGATAGATTCTTTCCATTGTCGTGGTATTATGGATGTTTCGAAGCAGAGATTAATTATATGTTGTAGGGGTGTTGAAATGTGGTTGTGTATATGTTTAATTGTTCTGGCTGTGATTCTATCGGTTCCAGGAGAGCTGTTATTTTTTAATTTTGATATTATGATAATTATTTCATTTTTTGTTACTGGTTTTAAGTATATTGATGAGTCATTCTTTTCAGATTTTAAAAAATTAGGTGGTAATTTCTTATGAGCTATTTTGTTTGACATTTTGTGTCCGAGTTCTGTGAAAAATGTATTAAATTTGTTTGCTTTAGTTACATTTTCTTTTATGGGCATATTTTGATCATCAATAATTATTGTATTTTCAATATGTTTATTTTTTTTATTTTTTCCAGATGCATCGTTTATTATATTCCAGAGTTTTTTGTAGTCCCCATTTGCCTCTTCAATTTTTTTCTGGTAGTATTCATTTTTTGTTTTTCTAATTAATTGATTAAGTCTATTTCTGTAGTTTTTATATTCGACCTCTAATTCTTGTGAGTATTTTTTAATTAACTGATGTTTAAGATGATCTCTTTGTTTGATTGATGTAATTATTCCATAGGTGATCCATGGTTTGATTTTTTTAATTTTATGTATTGGTACTTTTTTTATTTTAGTTGCATTTTTTATGTAAATATTGAGTTTGTCAAAGAAACAGTTGTACGCTTCTTGTGGATTGTTTTTATTTAAAATATTCTCCCAATTTTCGTTGCTCAATAAGTTATCCAATTTTTGTAGATTTAGGTGATGATTTTGTTGATGTTCATCTTCGTTTATAGTGTCAGTGCAAAGGGGTGCAGAAATGAAAATAAATGGGGTATAATGGTCAGTCATGTCTGTTTGGAATATAATTGGTTCGATTTCAGTAATTTTGTTTATTTCAGGAGTTGTTCTTATAAATATATGATCAATTATGGACGTGGTATCTTTTGTGACCCTCGTGGGTTTATTTATATAGGATATGAAGCCGTTTGCATTTAATTGATTTAAGTAGCTATTTGTATCACAACAGTCTTTTTTTCCTATATCAATGTTTATATCTCCTATGTATATTTCTAGTCCAACTTTTTCCAGATTATTTAGGTAGACTTCTAAATTTTCTATATACTCATTTTTATTTGTTGCTGGTGAACGGTATATTGCAGTTAGACCCACTTTTTTGTTTTCAGGAAAAATTTTCGAGAAAAACTCTATTCTAAGGAATTTATTATCCTTTATTTGTATTACCCGGTTGTTTACTGAAATACTGTTTTTAACGTATATTATTGTTCCATCGCATAAATTGTAAAATGACTCGTTATAGTAAATGTTGTAATTTGGAATTGTGAATTCATCTAGATTTTCAATTTTTCTCGTTTCAGATAGAACAATCACGTCTAGAAATGTTTTCGTCATTTCTATATAAGCCAATAATTCATTGAAATGTTTACGAAGACCTCTAATGTTGAATAAATGGGCTATCCCTATACCATTTTTGCTTTTCCCTGCACTTACCTGAATATAGTCTTGTATTCATGTCATATGTCATTCTGTATATATTGATTCAATATGAGATAAAGCTTGAATGAAAATGAAATTCTACGGCTTCGAGCATTATCCTCTGAAAAAAAATTATTTTTTTAATTTTCAACAAATTTATTCGCAACTTTGCAAAAGAACTTAATTCAACACATGCACTGTACACAAACTCATATATTTTTGAATCCAGCTTTCCATAGAGACTCCAAAAATCGAATAATTTATAGGGTGTTCCTTTGAAAAAATGGTCGCCGACGTTGTAACTCAAACTTGAATCACCCTGTATATTCAATTTTTCTCAATAATGTTGATAATTTAAAATGAAAATCGACCTATTTTGGGAGATTCCTCAGCAAGGAATTGTATGGTTATAAATACATTGATTGGCTACTTTATTTACTTCACGCGAGATGACTCAATTTAACGGACACACTGTATACAAACCCTATGTGTAATATATTTTTAAATTCAGATTTCCATGAATATTTCAAAAATTGAATGTATCTAATATAAGTTATTATTGTTTCCAATTATTGAAAAAATTGCCGCGGACGTCTTAACTTAAACGTGGATCACCCTGTATATATATGATTCTTACTTTCAAATGTGGCAAATCGACAATAAAATCGACCTGCTGCAGAGGATTTTTAAGAAATGGATAGTTTAGCTAAAAATAAGTTTATTCAGCTTACATCTCGCCGACGTTCGCTACATAATTTTAGGTACAAATACGAGTAGCTAACGATATTGTCATATAGAGATTCATAGGTAGTAGCGATAGCGCTAGGATTCAACAGGACTGCCCGGGAGGACCATCAACCAAGTTACTACAACAACGTATAGTTACAAAATGAATGTCAGCAAAGGTTTGTGGTGTATTAATTAGTATGTACCAATAATACTACCGTATATATATAAACCTAATAATTTTTTTTTAATTCGTCCTTTATTGGTCATTCTGCGACGTCATTATGACGTCTAAGTATGACGTCATATGGCTGTGACATTTTGACGTCATTATAGGGTCTCTCAGACGTCATTTTTGGACGTCCACTTCGTCATTTTATGACCAAAAAATGACGTCAATTGGACGTCACTATGCTACCTAGGTATTGCTCTATCAATCTATCCTTCTAATACTTATTGAATGCATTCGAGTTCAGATACCTAAATATTTATTGACCTAATTAAAACGACCTTCTACTTCCTATAAGTGTGAAGTGTCTAGCATTAGTATTCGTTATGATATTTTTGGTCGAGTCTTCGCGTTCATTACACAATAATTCATCAACACTGGCTTCTTTTCCAGGAAGAAAAATCTACACCCCTACCAATTTTGATGCCTTAAGGAATCCTGACTTTATTCATATATAGGCTCTGGAAAAAATCTCACCCTAAAATTACACGCTGGGTCCTCCCAATCCAGAAAATATATGGAATTTGAAAGCATACTAGCATACCTATAAACAAGAAGGAAACACTCAATTCAAATATCCCGTAATGCTTATATCATCCCTCCACTACAAGTCGGTCAGTCTAACATAATTGTTATCATTATTTTTGGTTTTAATAAAATTTGTATCATATATATTTCCTACATTGGTGGTTGATTCCTTGATTTGAAAATGAGTAGGCAACCTACAATATACCATTGATGTCTGCTGTGTTGCCTGGTAATTGAATGATATGATGTCTTCGGTAGGAATGAATTGAAAATGAGTGCCTGATATGATTACTAGATTATTTGACCCTATACACCTAATTATATGATTGAAAAGATGATAAAAATAATCAGTATGTACAATTTAAACGTTACAATGTAGTGAGTCCTATATAAATATATATATATATATATATATATATATACAGTGTGAGTAGATAAGATTAGCCGTTTCTGACTCTCCGCCCGAGGTCACTCTCCTCCGACCTTGGGCGGAGTGACCTTGGAACAGGAGTGGCCTTGGGAGGAAGTGACCTTGGGGCAAGAGTTGCCTTGAGACAAGAGTGGCATTGGGCGGAAGCGACCTTGGGTGGGAGTGAACCTCCGCATGTGCGACCTTGAGAGTGAGTGACATTGAGTTGTAGAGAGAGTGAGGCCTTGAAAGCGTGTTCGAAGTTGAAGACACTTTCGCGCATCACATCGCTATAGTGGGGGTTGTTTGCGTTTCTATAAATACGAAATCCGCCACATGCACAAGCATAGTTCTTGCAATAACATTGAACATTGCTTCTGCTCAATTAAGTTGGGAAAATTTGAGTGTGATAAAAGGTTATCTGTTTTATGTAGGTACGCTTATTCATATATTATTCACACCCCTTTCACTTGGACGAAAATAATGGCTGCCCCCAAAATCGATTTAGCTTCAATTAATGATAAAATTAATGAGGAGAATGAAATTGTAAAGCAAATTTTGATATCATCACTACCCCTCAATAAAAGCTATATTATCAAGAAAATCTCATTATGCGGAACCAGATTCGGTAGGAGTGGTACTGTAATCTTATATGATGAAGA